>VXAY01000340.1:187594-403448 GCA_013399855.1 Oxyruncus cristatus | reverse complement strand
CAAAGGGGCGGCGGCGCAGGGCCGCGCCGGGAGCCCCGGGAAGAGCGGTGGTAAAAGTAACGGTGAGAGCAGTGACAGCCACGGAGGCGGCGAGGAGGGGGGAAATTGAAAATAATGGTTAAAAGGAAAAAAAAAAAAAAGGGGGAGAGACGACCACCCTAATAAGCCACCGTGACCATGCCGGGGAGGGGAGTCCCTCCTCCCGGGGGCAGCGCTGCGGGGCGCGCTCCTGCCCTGCCTGAGGGGGACGCGGCGGAGGGGAGGGGAGGAAGGGAGGGGGAGCTGCCCGCCCTGTCCTGCCCGGCCCGGCCTCCAGAGACGGGCTCGAGTGCGGCCGCGGAGGGAGATGCCGGCGGTGCGGGACTGCGGAGGGGAGGGAGCGGAGCGGGGAGGCGGCGCGGGGCCCCTGGGCGCTCCTGCCGTGCCGGGCGGTGAGGGGGCACCGCAGCCCTTAGAAATTATCCACGCACACCCCCGCCTCCCGTTATTCGCCCTCCGTGCGGCCGGGCTGCTTCCCGGCTGTCACATGGCTCCTGCCGCCACCCCCAAAGGGTTTCGGGAGTCGCTTCACTTTCACTTTGGCCCCGCCAAGGGGCTCTCGTGGGGGGGTCACGGCGCCTGACAGGAGGCCTCGCAGCGAGGGCTTCACTCGCTGCCCCGCGCCTGCCCCGGCTCCGTAGAGGGCTGAGGGGCAGAGGGGCAGAGCTCAGCCCCCTCCGCATCCCTTGTCAGGGAGCAGGGCCGCCCCTGACCTCCCTGCGGAGCAGGGTCGTTCGGAGTGGCTCTGCTCGTGTCAGCCTTGCCTTCGCGTTTTAAGCAGGAAAAAAAGGAGAATAACACGAATATAGCCGGGTCCGTGGGAGCTCTGGTTTGGGGAAGGGCATGCAGCGCCGCAGCAGAGGGGTGTGGCAGGAGGACTGATAGGAGTAGGGCTTTTGAGAGCCACAGAGAGGGACGTTTTCTCTGGTTTCCTGTGGGATTGGCCCCGTGTGCATCCTGTCCCCCCTCGACCTACTCGATCCCTTCTGTCAGTTTATCTAAAGGGGTTGGTGAAAATCCCACTGAAGAGTCGGCACCATGCCTTGCACAGGGAGGGTCTCCTCGGGCGCTGGCCAGTCTGGCACGGGGACACAGCGGTGCCTCTGCTGGGCCTTTCCACACTTTCCACCAAAACACTCTGCAACCACACATAGAGACTGCTCAATACCTGACAAACAGCAAATCCAGTGTTCTACAATGACACCAGGGGTGGATCTGACCCAGCAGCATTATTTCTGAGCTCAGAATAAACACTTCCAGGGCTGGAGGCATGCTCGATACAAGTATATCAAATGCTATTGCCTCCCTGCTCCGGCATGTAAAAGCAATTAAAAAGGAAAAGAGTTACTTCTATCTTGCTCCCCTCTTCTATTGTGGGCACCCTACTTTCATGGACATGACCCTGCTGTATGAAGTCTGAGATTTTTCATGAGTACCTCAAGTCCAAATGTTGATGCCATTCAATTTGGAGGGAAGAGAACCAGAAAAGGGCAATAACCTACTCCAAAGAAGCTCTCTGTGTGTATCCTGTGAAATACCCACCACCTGTGTGATGCTTGTGGGCAGGTGGTCATCAACCACCTAATGGAACTTATAGCTCCCAACAGTTCCTGAAAGACACGGCAGCACTTATTTCAGTAATTATGGCTACACATATTCCATGTGGAGACAACCTTGTGCTGAGTGAGTCAACTGGCATTATGTTGCTTTTATGTAAGCTCTTTCAGTCTGGCCTTCTCTCAACAGTCATCAAACATGGCATAACACATGTTCATCATCTTTAATGAGCTGGCCTGTAACCACCTTCACCCAAGCCCTTGTCACAAGCACACTAGCAATCCCTTGGTTTTTCTTGAAGTTTGGCTGATGCCAGTGACAGCAATCAGGCTGTGAAGCACTGGCACATGCTCGTGCTTGGTTCCTCCGCACCTCAGCCTGCTCTCCCCAAGTGTCTGGCGTGTTTTACTCAGCATGAATAGGCAAAATATAATTACAATGTGGTTTGTTTTGGTTTTTTACTTTCAAAGCAACACTAGATAAAAGTTTACCACACAACCTACATTTGCGTGACAACAAACAAAGTCCCAGCACCACACATTTTAATATTCTGTCCTGAGGTTTCTGTTTCTGAACTACAACTGTTGGCTTTAAAACTCACTATTAAATGGAACAAAAATGACTGTGACATTTGTGTTTGTGTTTCTTCATTTTTTTAGTGTTTATCATAAGGCAATAAGAAGCACTAATAAATCAGACTATGAATAAATGCTCTCTCAAAAAAACACCCAGTTCACGGCCTGTTATTCTGAGTATTTGCTAACTTGAAAATTAAATTGCCATTTGAGACTATTTCATATTCCATAATCTTAATTATCTTTCGTCATTTTCCCCTTCAATTACAAGGCCGATTTTGATCTCTTTTATGAATGTTTTTTTCTGCTATAAACCGCCATGAAATCAAGAGCACTCAACAACAAACTACTGTTAACTGGCAAAATATGGCAGAATCTGTCCCCAGTTACATAGTTCCCTCCTCGAACCCCCTCTCCAGTGGCAGCATGCTCACTACCCAGGAACAATGGTCTAAAGTTAAGAAAGAAAACGTTTTACAATAACCGAAATACAGGGAAACAATAGCCTAATTTACCAAATAAGAATAGGGAGATATCATCCCTGAAAACAGTAAAGAATAATCGAGATAAAAGAAGAGAGAGTGAAGAGATGATCAGGCAGTCATTCAGGACTATCTTCTGATGCAGCCCATAGATTAAATCTGTCCTAACAAAACAGAGCAAGGGCCTGGAATAATGTTATCTTACTTCTCTTCCCCTGCCCCCTGCCCCCACTGCTAAATTTTTATCAAGCTCTTTTACCTTTGGATGCTTGGAAAACAAAAGCGAAGGGGCAGAAAATACAGAAAATGAGAGGAAAGAACCTTACTCTTTCTTTTTTAGTTTAAAAAGGGGCACAAATTTATTTATTTGTTAGCACATTTTCATCACAGGACTTTTTAATTTAAATATGTGGACTTAAATGAGCATCAGTTGTACTGACGAAAGGCTAGAATTAAAGGAATATCAGGTTAAGTGTCCATCAAGTGTCCATGATGTTTTAAGTAAATTGGGTGACTTTGTTTGTTGGCTTTTTCTAGCATCAAAGAAGTGGTTTCAAACAAGTGAAACACAGTTTAAAAATCAAATGGCTAAATGGCTGTACATCTTCAAAATTACAGGGAGGAGTGTTGCCTAACACAAAAATTATTTCAATAATCAATAGCAGAATAGTATGAGGCAACCAACCTGTGTTCGCATGTCAAGGTATGAAGAGAACGTCTGCCAGGGTGCTGAGCAGTGAGAGGAGGGATGAGCAAACGCAAAGCTATCCCTTTTATGTAGTTTTCACAATAGTCTAATTTACCAATGTTTATAAGTGAAAAACGGGAGGAAAGGATAAATAAAAACGTATACCTGGCACACATTTTTGTTTCCAAACACTTGAAAACTCTGTTTGGGATTTAAATAGTTCTGAGGTTATTTATGTTAATGGTATGCATGAGTCTAAATGGCATCCTGTTCTGAAAAAAAAGAGCTGAAGGAAAAGTGCTTTGGGGCAGTCTACACCCTTTTTTGACCTTCGGCTATGATGACAACTGATATGGACAAAATGTGACAAAAGTGTGGTGCTGTGGGAGGTGGGCAGGCTGGATTAAATACAGTGTGGAAAGGTGGCCTTCCCCAATGGGAATTAGAAAAGAGCTTTCTCTTCCTGAACCAGACAGACTTCCTATAAAGATCTGCAGGATATTGTGCCTTGCTTTTTCTGCACAAGGTAAATAATATTTCTCTGTGTCCCAGTGACTGCAAGTATGATTGCTTTCAGGTTTATAACCTGTTTCAACAATCCCACATTGAAAGTATTTGTTTCAAAGTGATAGAGTTTAGTTAAGAAATTTCAGTTGACACAGAAATTGGTAGTGAAGCTCAGTCTGTACTGAGGGAGAAATTACTGTATTAGAGTCCTGGAAATCTGCTGCTTATTTTTTCTTCTAAGCTTTTAAATAGCTTGAATTTACTGATAGTATTTTCTTGCAGGGTACAAACCTCCTACTCTTCTTCCTGGTTGCCTAGAATAGGTGGCTGTTTGGAAGGGCAAAGAAATAGTGTTACAGGTCTGTAAGGGCACTTGAAGAGTGTCAGTGGTTGCTCTTGTGTTTATTTAATTGGAGCTTTTTTTTAAAAAAAAAATTGTTAAGTCATTGTATTTGTCCAGAGTACTTAGAACACTGGATATGCAAGTACTATCTGATAGTGTGCAAGCTGCCCAGATGTGGTGAATTAAAATTATTCTTACTAAAAGTCAAAGAACAAAAGTAAGGATAGAACTTTTCTCTTCGTAGTTTTAAAGAAATTTTATGTTTCATGCTTGCACTCTTTTCTACCTCCACTAAAAACAAATCCAAGTCCCAAAATTAGAACACAAATATAAAGATTTTCTGTAGAGATTACTTGAATTGGAAGTGAAAATTGAGTTGACTCTGCCACATGTGAAGACCCAGACAAATGTTCATGATTCTTATTTTGAATAGGTCAAAGATGTAACAGTTTAGACATTACACATTATTATTTAGGCAGTGGGTAATATTTTCAAAAGTTTCCCAGTCCCATCTTCAAAAATCTGGAGGCTTAATATTTTTCTGACACTAAATGAGACATCCTAATTCATATAGATGCCATAATAACATGAGGAAAAGGGTAGAACATTATTCAATTTGTTCTACTTAATATTGCAGTTTCATATTCAGTACCTCTACTCTGTGAATTCTATTCAAGGCTTGCTACTAGTGATCAGGACTAAAAGCTGTCCAGGAAAGAAAGCTGCTCCAGGAGAGATTTAAAAACATGGGAATGGTCATACTAGCTCAGTCCAAGGTATATCCAGTATTCAACCTCAAATTATGACTGTCTACTTCTGGGGAAGACGCAAAAAATGCCAAAAATAACATTTCTAGGTTAATCAAGTTTCTCTTAAACATTTGGTTACTTAGGCTTAGAGATGAAGATTTGTTTTGCTTCCAAATGTGATAATATAAAAATATTATTGTTTTAATTTGGAATATAACTCTCACTATCCATCTATATTTTTCTTTTAATTCCATCAAGACCCTTGCTTTTAATGGCATCTGATGACAGTGTTCCACAAGTTAACACTCCCTTGTACAGAAAATTCCTAAGATCTCTTTTCCATTTCCTCTTGTCTTGTTTATGTGTTACTCATACGAGTCACAAGGGCCAAGAAGTTCCTAATCTATCTTCTATTGCGCCCATTTTATTTTACACATCTGTGTTATTCATCTTATCCCCTGATTATCCCATACTCCCCAAAGTAGCCATGGTCTTTTCAAACATCATTGTTGTCTAGATCACTGACAATTCCTGTTGCTTTTCCTTGAGCCATTTTATTTCTGCTCTTTTCTTTTTGAGATCCTATTCCTGGCAGGGGCTTCCCGCTGATCTACATGATGACAAAGCTTATGTAAATCTTTCTCCCACGCCTGCCTCCCCTTTCCTTTGCTATCCAATATTTAATTAGCTTCCTTTACTGTTGCTGCCCTTTGACCAGAGGTTTTCAGTGTTATCCACAGTGATGTCCAGATTTCCATCCTGAGTCACTAGAGCAAATTGAGAGGCAAATCAGTGAATGTGTTTTTCAAATCTTGTGTCTGTTGTTTAACATTTCCCAAGCTGTTACCCATTCTCGTGGCTGCCTTGGGCCTCTTTGAAATTCCTCTCAGTCTGTCAAGCTTTTGGCCAAAGTAACCACTTGTGCCATTTAAGATGGATACCACTTAGTTGCACTTATCCTTCTTTCGCCTGCCAGACTGTGGGCAGGCTGGGGTTACGCAACTGAGTTTAGGAAAGAAAGTGAAGGAGAGTTGAGATACTCGGGCCATCTTTGTGTCAAAGGGCCAAACTTTCATCTCCTGATTATGTTCTTCCTCATTAAACAAAGCTCCCTTGGGATACGGTGCCTGCCCTGTGGAATGGGATTGTAGAAGCAGTTGCATTTGCAGCCTTTTGTGCTGTTTGTTTGAATCCTGCTTATCACCAGATACACCATGGCATTTGGAAACAATACTTTTTTAGCAGAGGGCACACAGAAGCCGGGTCTTTTACTTGTTCAAAAATGGCCTTAAATATCAGAAACACTAGAAGCGATTAAACAACTCTTTCCCCCTTCTCTGTTTGGTTATATCTGCTACAGGCACAGGAGAGAGCCCCTTCCCTCTGGATTAGTATTTAAGTGAGAGACATGGTTAAAAGGCTAATAAAAAATCAAGGAACCATAAATACTAAGTGATTTTTAAGTAAATATGTGTGGGGGTTTTTTTTCCAAAGGAATGCTCAGCTGTTAGTGTTACGTTTGACAGCTTGTAAAAAGGTGAGTTTTTGCTGAAGAGCAAGAACAGGTTGAAGAGAGACAAATGCATGTTCTGAGATAAAGAAATCAAGAGGTATCTGCTCCACAGATTGAAGGTGTTGCATTACTCTGTGCAATGTCCAGAGAGGGAGAAATCTCCACAGCAAAGTGGTCATAAAATACATTTTTGCAAAGAAGACAGGAAATGTTTCTGTAAAAAAAAAAAAAAAAAAGAAACAAAAAAGCAGTCCCTCTGGTGCAGTTTTCCCACCTGGAGAAACAAAGTAAGACAGAGAGACACATATCTTCCCCCTCGTGAACTACATATCTCAAAACGAACCCTGGCAGCAATTTCAGAGCCAGAGCAGGCCACTGTGCCCTGGGCCCCTCTGCGCTGTGCCTGCGGGATGTGCTGCGAGCCCTGCATGTGCTGGGACAGCCATGGCACCTTAACCAAGACAGGGCAATCAAGTAGACCAGCACTGAGCTTGCTATGAGATCATGGCTCTTTTAAATATGTAACTCAAAAGCCACTGCATTACCCCCGAGAAAAAACATTTGCTGTCTCAATTCTTCCCTCAGGGTTTATTGCCAGCATGATTATATTTTCAGGAGTGACAGGGAGGCCCCGGTCTATAAATCTTAGGGAGATAGAAAGTGAGCTGATTATCAGACACCTCCTTCCCCGCTCCAAAGTCAATAACCTCAGCATCTTGCAAGGTTGCTTTCTGGGGGAAAACAATCTCTCAGCCAGGATCTGTCTGCATCTGCTGAATTACATTCATTCTGTCTTCCCAATAACTAGGAAATCAATAGCTTGCCAACCCTTGCAGAGCCCCAACAGCACGATTTTTTTGTGCTAGTGAGGAAGAGGCACCTAGATTAGGTGAATTGGGTTTGAAAAGTGGTTTAGGAGGAACATAAGTGCTTGCCTGAAGGAAGGTCTCTCTTTCCCACTCCCAAAATCCAGCACGTATATCTCTCCTCCTGCAAGCATGGGAGCCCTTGTCTTTGAACACCCACAAATAATTGCGTGGCGTTTTAATGACCAGGAAGCCACTAGAGACTGTGCAAAACGTTACATTTTGGACAATCCAAGGAAGACTTCAGCGGCCTCTCAGAATCTCATTTCTACCCCCGGGGGTAAGTTTATTGTTAGAAAGTTACCTTTGCTTTACCCCAATGGCAAGTGGTAAACTCAGCCGATAAAAAGTCTTTTAGCTTCGGAGCTGCTTGCAGATGGGAATCGTTTTTTTATAAACCAATATGAAGGGACACACTTGAAGCAGCCCCGGCGAGTGGCTCCCAGCGCCACGGAGTCCGTGAGAAGCGGCAGAGCTCGGCTTGGTCACCTCCCGCCCCTCCCTCCTACGGCACAGCGTCGCCGAGGAACGAGTTAACTCCTCGGAGCGAACCTAAACCCTGTGCCGAGGGACTTCGTGCTTTATCATAAAATCGTGCGCTTCACAACAAGGGACTTTTTTGCTTTCACGTAAACCCTCGGGAAGAACAAGAAAAAAAAAAAAAAAGCCCACTCTCCTTCCCGACACCCGCCCGAGTGCGTTTCCCGAGCATCAGGGCTTATCCCGCCGGTGGCTGATTCACCCTTCAGCGCCGGAACCACCGAGCAGTTCCGTTTGCTGTGCGCGCTGCAGAGCGGTCAAAGCCCGGGGCCGTGCCGGTTGGCCGCGCGGTAATCCCGCCGGAGACTGGTGTAAGGGGAAAGGAAAATAGCGGTGGCAAAACTGCCCCGGCTAAACTGCGCCGGCGACCGCTCCACCCGCTGCAGCGCTCGGCAGTGGCTCCGCGGCGGCCGGTGGGCAGCGGGCCTGGAGCGGCCGCGGGAGACAGGAATTGCCGGGGCGGGAGCGTGGGCTCTCCCCAAGTCCCCGCGCCCCACCTGCCAGGTGTGCGCCGGTGCTGCCGCGCCGCAGCGACGGAGGCAGGGCATGGGCGCGGAGCGGAGGATCAATTAGCGCCGCGTTAATGACCCCTCGGCTTTCGCACAGCTTTCCTTTCAGCAGTCCTCTCCGTGGCCCCAACCCGCGGGGGACGAGACAGGGCCGGCCTGGCCCACCTGCAGCTCCGCGCACCTGAGCGGCAGCCGGCTCTGCATGCCCGTCGCGGGGTCTTTCCCCGGACCGGCGCGGTGCAAACGCGGGCGGCTTTCCACCACCCGCCTCTCGGCAGCGCCGAGAAAAGTACGTTATTCCTAGCATGTGCCTTTTTCCTTCCTTTTTTTTTTTTTCCTTCCTCCCTTTTTTTCTTTTTTGGTTCACGCGTACCCAAACCACTCGGACGATGAGCGTAATTTAAATGTGAACTCCGTCGCAATCCTGGCACTATCAAACCACGTTCATTTTCACATCCTTCCCAAAATTTTTGCCAGGGTTCCCTCGCTGCAGTTTGCGTAAACAGCTTCACTGTGTAACTTTCGGGAAACATAAATACATGGAAATAAATAACAGCGCGGCAATCGGAATGAATAACTCTGGGCAAAGCGGGCAGAGGAGAGCAAAAAGTAGAGATTATCTCTCAGGATGTGTGTTGCGTTTTGGTTTCTTTTACCTCACCCTGCTCGCGGGGAAAATTTAATTAAAATGTAGGGTTTTTTCTTTCTTTGTTTGATGTATGTTACTCGCGTAACAGCAACGTCTCGAATAAGACAAAGCAGACGCATTTCGGGCGCCACTAATTAGAAAGCAACGAATGCCGGCATTTAATAATTATTTGGGTGGCCGGTGGCGCAGAAGGAGCCACCAGAGGGGCGGCGGTTTCCGAGTGCAGTGGGACCAGCGCCGAAACGGCTCCGCCGACGTGAATTAGCGCGGTTCTCCCTGCCGGGCTTGCGGAGCCGAGCGCGGAGTCGCCGTGCGGGCAGCGAGCCCTGCCCGCCGCACGCTCGCTGCCTGCACGGACTCTCCGCGCAGCGCCACGGGAGCCGGTGGGGCAGGGGCGCTGATTTATCATCGGGGGAAGCCTCCCCTCCCGTGCTCGGGGTTTCGCGGTGGTCTGCGGCGCTGCCCGCCCGGCAGCGCACCCTTTCTCTCCCCCGCGAGTCTGCCGTCCGGCCCCGCCGCGAGTGGCCCTCCTGTAGCTCCGCGCACCCCCGCTGCTCCCCGCTCCGGGGCTCGGGGCGACGAGGGCTAGGCACGGGCCGCGCAGCTGTTGACAGACAGAAAGCCTCGATCTCCCTATCCCTCCCCAGTCCACCTTTGTGGGAAGGCAGCAGACAGCCCCAACGGGTTAAAGCAAAAGGCTTTGTCACGAAAGAGGGAGAAGAAGTGGGGAGGGGAGGGGGGGAAGGAAATAGAGGTCTGATGCTGAGGAGTACCGATACAGGGTGGGAGGAGAATCACCTGGAGATCAAGCTGCGAGGGGAGTTAAACACGCATCTGTCCATCTATCCATCCCTCCAGCCATTCCATTGCCATCCCTCAGTGCTTCACCCCTGTGCACCCACAGCAGTGTTGTGAAGTGGGGACCCACCTGGGGACGGTGCAGCTTAGCAACAGGTGTACAGTGTGCAGTACGGAAGAGCGAGGAGCGGTGCAGACCGGGGAGAAGCGCTAAGGACAGCCGAAGCAGAGGCAAGGGTCTTGACCTGCCTGTATGTCTCCAGCACCAATGGCCTCCATGGATAGAGTGTAGAGGGTTCACCTCCGTAGGCTGAGTCCAGGGTGGGTGAACTTTCTCCCTGAAGCAGAACCCTGGGCAGTGTGAGGAGCTAGCAAGGGAAGGGTTGCCCCTGCTTGAATTACACTGAT
This sequence comes from Oxyruncus cristatus, assembly GCA_013399855.1. Classification (NCBI taxonomy): domain Eukaryota; kingdom Metazoa; phylum Chordata; class Aves; order Passeriformes; family Cotingidae; genus Oxyruncus; species Oxyruncus cristatus. The sequence continues at coordinate 393,225 of VXAY01000340.1, read as the reverse complement.
TTTGCTAGTCCGACAAAAGGGACTGCAGCAAGCGGGAAAACGAGAGCCAGCTGAGCCCTCCTGCCAGCCTCATTGGGGCTGAACTTGAGGTCAGTGGAGCGCAAAACTCCTCCAGGGAAGGAGGAAACAAATGTTCATGGATCGGATATCGACAAACTTGAACAAGTGGGAGGGAGAGAAGGAGAAGAGGCAGTCAGAGCTGCCTTCATAAAACTGTAAACAGTGATTTTGGGACAGAGTTGAAAGGAAATTGCCTGGCAGCTGCTTGGAGTTTCCCTGCTATGTGTTTGCCCTAGTAAGACAGGAGAAAGCCCTTTTTACGAGAAATGTGAAGGCACCCACCACCGGGAACTGCATCCTGTGGCAGAAGTTGGCCATCCCCTTGCTGGTTCCCCTCTGGGTTACAGTCAGGCTGGTGAGGGAAAGCTAGAGAGAAGAAATCTCGCCACTGCTGATTAAGGCCCTCGCATGGGGACACAATGCACTCCAGTGTCCCGGCCCTCTCAGCTCCTGCTGCCAGGCGAAAGGTGACTGCCCCTTCGACAGGCCCTGTCTCTGTTCAGGTACTTATTAAATTGGCCCAGTCTGCTAGCAAGGGGAGAACTTCCCATTGATTTTTACAAACTGTGAAACCTTAAGCCTGTATCAGGTGATGAGAGAGAGGGGGAGATCAGGGGGTTTCAGCACTTGCAAATCTCTTCATTTCATCACTTTAAAAAGGAATTTTTATCTCCAACCATATTGAAGATAAATGATCTATTAATAACAATAAAAGACAGTTCCAAGGAAAGAGACCCAGGTATTCAGGTTTTTTTAATGGACTTCTGGTTTAGGATTGATTTTCTGAACAATGCTTCAGCAATGGTTTTTCATAAGATACAACATTTGATTTTTCCATGAGATATCAAGAACAGATGCATCTAGGTAAACAGATACATGTAAGTACAGACTCTCACAGAAGACAGTGCTCATTTTGTCCATGTGAGCTTCACAAATGATTTATTTTTGTAGCCCTTAAGCACAATAATAATAATAATAGAACATATGTGTCCATTTTTTTGCCATATTTCCAAAGTTCATACAACTCAGCAAGCAGCGAGCATTTTTGTTTCAAGCTGGGCTTTGCACCATATACTTTATTAAAAAGAAAACTCCACAACACTCAGAACTAGTAAAACTGTGTGCAAAGGGCCAGGGAACTGCTTTATTACAATAGCTGCGTCTAACATGAAGGTTCAGAACTGGCTCCATTCTCACTTACCTTACCAGAAGGCCTGTGACATCCCAAGCTAAAGCTCTATAATCATTCCATTATAAACCACACATTTCCCAGTTGTAAATGGTCACAGTAAAAAACGTATTTGTGGCTTAAGTTTGGTATGGAGAGTCTCAGACAAGACATTTTTTTCCACTCTGCAGGATTTTGAAATTGAGCAATTTGGTCAATTTTTTGGGGTTTGGAAACAGTAGAAGAGGGCATTTTAAATTTGTTTCCCAGGTTTTAATACTTAACAGTGGTCTGTTTTTTAAGAGTGATCTTCAGTCATTTGAGAAAGTACTTGAATCTACGCATTAAAGGTTAAGGGGAATTTGTGATCAAGTTCAGCAGAAATGGGAGAGAGCTCAAAGTCTTTCCTGACAGTCATATGTGGTATATGAGCCATACACTGTAGATAAAAACGTAGCTGAAGTTCCAGAAGTCAAATTGGGGATATAAGGGCAGTGTGAATGAAAAGTTATGGTGAGATAAATACTTCAGTGTGATATATCTATACTGCATATGATGTTCCGAAGGATCTGGTTCTGTATCATCCTGTATAGATGATACAAATGTTAAATTTGTCAGTGAAACCTGGGAAGCAGGATGTGGTGGCAAACGCAGTCAAGTAATGTAATAAGTTGTGGAGGGAAATTAATTTTGCCATCATTCATGATGTGGTCAGCCAGAGCTGGGACTCCATAATCCAAGGACCTCTCTACGTCTAACGGTCTTGTGCATCACCTTTGGAAATGTCTCTCAGAATGGGATCATAGTAAAGACACACAGGTCCAAACGTTTTACAGCTGGACATAGTGATCCTGGAAATATTTCTGAATGTGACTGTTTTTTCCACCTCTGATTTTTTGTTTGCCACATAGACATAGGTATTAGACACATTGCATGGCAGGATACAGTGAAACCCTATCTAAAAAACCCAAAAATACAGATATGGGAGAAGGGAACAAAGAAAAGGGCAGGGAAGAGAAAATTGCCAGGACCCTACACAGTAGATTGACTGAGTGAATTAAGGATGCAACTAGTGAAACTTTAGGAAAGGTCTGCTGACAGAAGCCAGTCAGCTAAAGGAAAAGAGAGTGCCAAGTCTCATGACACGTCTCCATCTCTACCTGTACTCTATGCGCAACTATCTACTTATCTGAGTAACTCAGTCTGCATGTAACAAGTTTCTGAGCCCTAGGCTGGCAGCAGGCTGGAATTTCTCTCTTCCCCATGTACTGGGAAGTGCAACTGCTCCTTCCCTCACAAAATTAAGGTGAAAGCTGGAAAGGGGCACTGAGAAGGGAGAGGTTAGCCACCCTTCTGCAACCTGGGGCACATCTAGCCCATGCAAGGCCCTGCACTGTTGAAGAACACTGAACTCGTGCTGGATGAACTGCTATGTCAGCTTCAGGAACGTGCTGCTATTTCTTAGCAGTGTGGGTGTCAGTACGCTCCACCAGCTCCCACAGTTGTCGCTGCCACTTAACTGGGCTGCCTTAAGGCCCTGCCGCAGAGTGACTGTATGTTGCACATTCATCAAGACTGGGCTTCTTACACAAGCCATGTGTAATGCAGTTTCACTGTGCATTATATGGCCACGGTCACGCTATGCATGAGTATCACTTAACGCTGCACGTCACTCAGCATATCCACAGCACAACACTATGAGACCTTCACAGCGTGTTCGAGGTATCCAACATAATGCACACTGAAGACCCCTCTTCAGCTGGGGCTTGTGACCAGATCCCCAGGCTCCTCATGCTTGGCATTCACTGTCATCGCTTAGAACACAAACCTTGCAGTGGTGACATGTACAGGGTGACTCTGAGTTCTGCCTCCATGGTGGTGCATAGAATCTCTGGTGTTGGTGAGCCCCATGTTGAGGTGAATGGACCATGGGTTGAGGTAGGATACGTGGACCTGAGGGGGTTACACCCACCTCTCTATCAATGCCATAATACTGCAAATATGATATTTAAAAAAAGTTGTTTGAAAGGAGTAAAGGAGACTGAGAGAGAGTGTGAAAAGCGAGGCAGGTACAATTTTTTATTTATCGTTAGGTCAACATTTCCAAGAGCAAGACCAGTGGCCATGGTTCTGCCAAGAACATGAGACAGGCTTAGCCAGTAAGACAGAGTCAAATAAAATTTGGCAGTGTTATGTTAATAGCTGGACTTGATGATCTTAGATGTCTTTTTCAACTTAAATGATTCTATGATTCTATGAAAATGTGGCAGGTTCTGTATGCAATTTCTGTAAGGCTCTTAGTTAAACTAGTTGTTGTATTTCTTCTTTGTCCATTGGCCTACTGTATGTTGTGTCCCCTCAAAAGTCTCAGTTTTTGTGGTCCAGGGTTCCCAGAACAAGCAGATTATGTACCTGCTACAGCGAAGAAATACGGTGCTTGGCCTTACAGCCATAGTCATCTTGAGCAGCTGAGACACTGCTGCAGGGCACATCATCTGGCCCTATCGCATCTCCTCTTCTCTTTCACATGCTATTCATGTCTCCCTTGCTGTTAAGAACTCCACAATGTCACCTTTTAGCAGTATGAGACTTCTGCTCCCCTCCTGGTGTCATGCTTTCAGATACTGAAACAAATGGCAGGAGGAATATCAGTGGCTGCATTTCAGTGTTGTGTGAAGTACGATGTTGTGAGATCCTGTGGAATGAAATGCACTGGAAAAAGAAAAAAATAAACACTATTTAGTTTTCCATGTGTTTTAGTACTACTCAACATCTGCTAGCAATCTATAATTTAACTTCCGAAAGTGTGAGTTTAGGTACTATCAAATGGATGGTTCTGATCCTGGAAACCTCTTAAATGCATAGCCCTGACGTACATTAATTGCTTTCATTTAAGTAAGAAGATTATTCTTTTATCATCAAGTAATTGATTTAAAAGTGTTTCACCGTATGTTTACACTTGACATGAATTGGTGTGACCGAGAATTTAATAATTTAATAGATTTAGTAATTTAATAAAATCTGATGGTCATTGCATTACACTAACACCTGATGACATTTATATAGTTCTTTCTGAGGAGGAACTGCACATCTCAGTTTGTGTGCACGAAGAACATTTCAGGGATTTTAGCCTCTATTTTTTCACCAAAGCCTTTAAAAGGAATGACTGAGTTTGAAAGGTAGGCCACTGAGCTATGCCTATACATGCAAGAGCAATATTCACAATGCACACTTTTTTACTGAATTTATCACTGTCTTCATGGTGTTGTCCATATACTGGTTTTCTCTGTTTTATGGATTTTTTTGTGAAGCTCTCTGTTCATCATCAGCCTGCCCTGGTGGGTTTTGTTGTTATTGTCTACCTGGTAGATGCTGGTGAAGATAGTCTCTGAGAAAATGATAAACTCACACTTAAACTTTTAATTGTGGAGACGAAACGCTGCCAAGTATCCAAAGTGCCTTTTGAAAACCAAATGCTAAAACAAGCTTTGTACATTTTCGTCTTGTTGAGGTGACCATCAGGGTAATGCAAGAAAATATACTGCATTATTCTTGTAAAACAACTTCTATTGATGTGCAAGAATGTTTGAAAAGCCTTTCATTTGACCTTGCATGTATCTTGGGGTAATTTGCAGGTGGATAATAAGCAATTTTAGAGGTGGTCTTTACCAATAGATTTTAAAAAGGTGACAAAGTAAAAAAGCTTTGTAAATATATTAGCACTGAAAACTGCCTTTCTGACCAAAATAGTTTATTGCTGTTTTTACTTGGAGTTCTCATTTGTGTTTCATGACATTAATGCGTTTAAAAACAGTTGTCAGGTTGTCACTCAATGATAATAGTTAAGGGTATCTGTGCCTGAAATTTAATTCATAAAGAATTTTGATGTTTTTAGAGAAGCATTGTTACTGTTCTTAAGGATGCACAAACACTGAGTTCAGTTCTTTATACTTTTGCTTGATATACTATTATTTCTTCTCCTAGTATGTTTGTAATGGTGACATTATTTTAAGCTTATAGCAGATTTACTCATGACTACGAGACTTTCTCTAAATGTTCTACATTTATTTCTCCAGTGATGCTTTAACTATTCCTATATTCAGTGAACTCTCCATTAGGCCCCAAAGCTGCATGTTTCCTATCTCTTACCCTGGAGTTACCTAGCTCTTCAGTATCTCATAACAGCTGATAGAGGGCTAATATTGAGGGAAGCTGTAGAAAGACAGTTTCAATACAGCAAAGTGTAATTTTCTCCTACTTGGATGTAAAGATGCCTTCCCCTTCCCCTTCTCCACCATTTCCATTTTCCCTTAAGAAATGATTATAAACAATTCTTATTACGTTGTATAATTCCTATTTTTAAATCAGCCATCTTCTGCCTCCCCCCCCCCATACCACAAATATGTTACTCAGTCTTTGAGACAATAGCTGTAATTTGGCTATAATTAGAATCTGATCAGTGCAGGGAGAATGGATGAATACAAAAGAAATCACCAGATTCCAGAAATGTGATACCATAGACCAAATCCTGCTTGCTTTGCTAATGAAAGCTGACTTGCATGAGTTAGATGAACATAATTTTAATCAAAAGAAAAAAAATTCTAATAATATCAGCTGTTACAGAGCCTAAAAAGAAAAGAAAAAAGAGCTGAGGTCTTTGAGTAAAAAAAAAATCTTCAAAGGCATATAAAGTATTTTGATTTAATCCTGCTAACATCTGCCTGTTTTCAGCCCGAAAACAGCCTAATGTTTATCTAATAGTCTTAGTACATTTTGTAATTAAACTAATTAAGGAAAACATCTTATAGCTTTTCCCTGGAAAGAACCACTCCCCTTCTCACTCTCATAACAGAAACTGAAAATAATCTCTTTTGTTTGCAGGGCAGATAAAATGAATTGCCTCTTTACACGTATTTTCCAGCAAAAACCTTTTAATATTGAAGACTCAAGAAGCAATTGAGTCCTATCCAGACGAGGGAGAAATTGCTCCCTGCTGAAACCTTTTCTACAGAGGAAAGGTTTTTGATCTTAGGAGCTCTGTTTCCCCCCACTCTCAGCTTCCAAAGTCCATAAAAATGCTTCTAAGCAAAATTAGCTTCCAAGTCCATAAAATTGCAATATATCATTTAAATCATGACTTTTATAGCATCCTTTTTTAGTACTGGAAAGGGGAAACTCATGAAATGGTGTGAAGACATTTTAGGCTTTGAAGATGGTTAAAGATATGATGGCATTTTCAGCACACCTTCTCATTGCAATGAAATGAAAAGTGCTTAGTTGATTAGCAGGCTGATCCAACTGAGTGAACTGCAATTAAAGTCAGCAGCAGTTTTGACAGAGTAAGAACTGTGTGAATAGCCATCCAGGGACTTCTTAACCACTTTCTCAGAACTGGAACAAAATCTCTATTTTTCTAGTGCTTCATCTACTTTTCTTCCTCTCTTACAGTTACTCCCACTTAGACTGTATGAGTTCTGTTATTAAATAGTTTAAATCACCTTTATATATCTAAATAAAACAAAATTTGTAATGAGCATGAGCTTTTTGCCCTAGAGGTTGCATCTATTTTCACCTTTGAATAGTGCTGTACCCTTGTACGTTCTGTCTCTGCCTCACGAACAAGAAAGTCCAGAACTGCTGTTGGTGTGAGAAGTACGGCATACTTAAATAGCACATTTTGTGTTAACATCTAGGTAATGTTGGTATTAAATGCTATGAATTACATGAATCATGTATCTAGTTCTTGCTCACATATGTGTCCGTGAACAACCAGGACGGTGAGAACTCTAAAACCACTCATTTTCTGAGACGTCTGCATGTGGCATGATAGAGGATGTTAAGAGAATTCTGCAAAAATCTGCTCCCACTGGACTCTATGACAAAATTTCTTTGGCCTTCATGGGGTAAATACACATAGCCTATTAAATGTGGGCCCGTGCCTGTTCTTTAGAAGCAGGATTCACTTGTTCACCTGGGAAGCCCATAGGCTACAAGTCCCGGATTGTGTCATGCCTTTGTTCTCTGTAAGGTCTGCTCTATGGAGTGGTGAAGACTTATAGGTTGGACCTGACTTTGAAGGGATTGGGGTAAGACCCCTGATGAATATCATGTCTATTCAGTGAATAAATAGTTTAATCCCTCTAGAAAACAAATAGGTTTATTACACTGAGGAATGCATAGGACAGTAATTTTTGAAAACAAGTGTAAAAAATGTCAATTACTATTTCCATGATTTTTTTTTTCAAAAATAACTCTACAGTTTAATGCTGCATCCCCACATACAGCCTGTTACCTTCCAAAAAACATATGGTCATGATCATGATTTCACATCAGAGTGTTTGACATGGAGTTGTTTTATACATTGTGCAAGTGAATGGAAATGGCACTGTTAACTATCTTACACTTTACGATTTCAATGACCACATCATGTGCAAGGGGTGCTGAGAATTGCTCCTGTCAACTACAGCTGATCTCTTCAGTGTCAGGAGAAGTAAATCATGTCCAAAATGCTCTTATGTAAATCTAATACAAACCAACAAACAGATCAACAAACCTCTCTCTCTAGCAACAGTTTCACATATTGTTTCAGAAAGAGAGGCCAGCTACAAGGCAGAATTGAATTTCCAGAGGCTGCCAAATGTCTGCTCAGCAGAGAGAGGAACCTTTTCATTTGGCCAAAGCAAAACAGGTATTCAAACCAACATTAAAAAAAGGTGGGATATTGTATCTATCACTGCTCTGCAATTAGCAGTATTTTGTGCATGCATCTCTCACCTTCACTAATAATACTGTTAATTGGTAATATTAATGCTTTCAAGTGGAGCCTATGAACAACAATTATTAGCTTAGACTGAGAACAGTTTAGACTGAAGGTGTGATTTTACTGATCAAGTTCATTGGATAGTGGCATATAAAAGTTTGATGTTTCTCCGTGTGTTCCTGGACACATCTCTGCCTTGGCTGCTAATTACATCTCCTGGTTTCCATTCTTCTTTTCTTCTCTCCTTGTGTTTCTAATGTTGTCAAACTGATTAGCTGCTAAATTACATTGCATTCAGGTAACAAGATCTTTGTTATTGATTTGCTCTGAAGGCTTTCTTTGACAGACAGACTGGCAGAATCCTTCATCCAGGTTAGAGAATAATCTATTTGAAGATTTCTTCCAGATGTCACTACTATAGCAACAGATTCTATAGTGTTAATGCTGATATTAAATAGAGTTCAGCCCTGCATTACCATCCAGCCATATGGCTCTGTTTTTTTTAAACTTGAAAATGAGTTTGCTGCCTCTTCCATAGGGAGGGCCGCCTGTCTCTATCTTCTTGTTATTTCCACTACTGACTTCTTTAACACTTCCAAAACCAGACTGTAAACCTTTCAGAAGACCAATAAGAAGGGACCCAAATTCTTTTTTTCATCTGTAAATCTAACGAGTCTTCCTCAGCAAATTATGGAAGTCTGTGAGATTGTATAATTATCTTCTTGTTTAACTTGGTAACTCAGACATTTGCTGTTTGCTTTCAGTTTTTTCCTTTCCTTGATAGGCTGAGTTGTGTCTACTTCATATCCTCACATCTCTTATTTGTAGGAGTTCCAGCACAATTTTCTTTGTCTTCTGATTTCCAGAAGCTCCATAAACTCCCAGAATATCTGATATTCCTGGAGCCCCAGGGCTCCTCCCTCTGCTGGTAGAAATCTTCTGTGTAGGTCATTCCCCACCTGATACAGCCGTCTTTAGTCTTTTTTCCTCCTTTTGAAGTATGATGGATAAGATTTATCTAGCGGGTACATGCTGTGACCTCATTTTATTTATTTTAGGTAAGTTCGCTAAATGCACCACAGCATCAGCCCTGAAGATCTCCAAGGCCTCCTCTCTAATCAGACCCCAACCAATGAAATCAGGAAACCCTGCCAAACCAGAAGGAAGCAGAAGTGTTGGTTCAGATGGAGCGCTGTGAGAGGAGCAGTGGCCAAGGAGCAGAGGAGGGTGGTGTGAGGGAGTGGAGCAAGCTGGGTGTCAAGTCACAAGCTGGGTGGGAGGACACCTGCAAAAGCGTGGACGGCAGCCTGGTGTGGATGAGGAAATGCAATTTCTCAGCCAGTCTCTCGGGTCATGGATTCGAATCCAATAGTGGGACTCACCAGAGATCAGGCTGCAGGATGCACAGAAGGCTTTTTCTTCTTGTAAAGCATTGCCCAATTAATGAGGTACTTTATGGATAGCGTTGGAAAGGACAGGAAGGATGGTCTTGTAATTATGGGATTCAGTGGCAAATCAGGAAATCTGGGTTTAATAACCAACCATGACACAGATTTCCTGTGTGACCTTCTCCGGATCACTTACTCATCCTATGACTCAAGTCCCAGTTTGTAATATGGGGCAACAACACTTCTTTTCTCACACCTTTTGTCTGTCTTGTCTGTTTGGGTAGCTCTTCCATGGGGCAGATATTTCCTCCAGCTACACATAACACCTTTCCCTAAAGAGATAATTTTTGGTTTGGTTCTCTTCTCATGAATGATATTACTTCGCTATTACTTCAGTTCATACAAAGTGCCATGGATCTGGCAAGAATAATCATAGAATTACAGAATGGTTTGGGTTGCAAGGGACCTTAGAGATCATCTAGTTACAACCCCTCTGCCATGGGCAGGGACACCTTCCACTACACCAGGTTGCTCAGAGCCCCATCAAACCTGGCCTTGAACACTTGCAGGGTTAGGGCATTCACAACTTCTCTGGGCAACCTGTGCCAGTGCCTCACCCCCCTCACAGTAAAGAATTTCTTTCTGGTACCTGATCTAGACCTACTCTCTTCCAGTTTAAAGCCATTCCCCCTTGTCCTGTCACTATATGCTCTTGTAAAAAGTCTCTCCCCAACTTTTTTGTAGGCTCCCTACAGGTATTGGAAGGCAGCAATTAGGTCACCCCAAAGCCTTCTCTTCTCTGAGTAGCTTCTTTGACAATACGCTTCGTGGCCATTTACATTTGAGAAACCCCTTTTCATCTGAACCAACTGTATTTTTCTCAAAAGAGAAATTCAAGTGCAGTAATAAGAGAGGTGATCCCACTGATATATCACTAAGTAAAATCTGACGTGCAGATATAATGAAAACATGAGGCAGTTTAATAATGAAAAATGTATTGTCCTGAGCTAATGGCTGAAAAATGTTTAGTGAAGGATTACACTGAAGTAAAAAACCACAAGAAAGACATTCAGATAGATTAAACATTGGGAATTCATTTGTAAGTCCAGACAATCTATGGTCTGTAATGTATTTTTATGGTACGACAGGATGCAAAGGAATAATTTTTTGAAAGAGTTATTATCCTTCTCGTAGAACTTCTGTAGTCTTCATCAAGCACTATGAATCTGCCTTTGAAACGCCTGTCTATCCTCAGAGTCCTTTGGTGCCATACCCACTGAGAGATGGGCAGTGGACCAAGACTCTAAGGCTGCCTGATGGAGAATGGAAGCCCTGGCTGTATTCAGGGGGGAGGACTGACTATTAGGGAAAACGACTTTATGAGATCAAAATGAGTTGGTTCATGGCTACATGTGCACAAAGTAGCACAGTGGGACTGGCCAAGGTGGGCCTGGGCTAGAGTGCTGAAAACACGTTGAATACATGACCCATATAGACACCAAACAGTGTGTGTTTACTGAAAATCTTGGTTCATCCTCTCGCCTGTCTACAAGCATTGCCCTTTATCTTAGTGTATCTTTGGGACTTTTAAAGATACCTCCAGAGAAGGAGTCCTTCTTTACCTTAGCCCTTTTTATCCTCTGAAAACAGGCAGGGAAGGGGAACTCAGCCCTGTCTGCTCTTCTTCCAGATTCCCACATGTCCTGGTAGGGCACTAGTGGTCCGGTTGGCTCCAAGAATGACTTCATCAAGCAGGCAGCACTCTTGGTTGGTCTCGTGCCTCAAAGACTGAACATTACATTTCACTCCAGGCTTTCATAAAACCTTTCTCTCAGGATGGTTTGCCTCCTTGTTCCCTGCTCCTGACCAGTCTCATTTTGCCACCTAACCACAGTGTAGGGTTGTCTCACCTGAAGTTGAAGAGAATGTGCTCGGTGCCATCTGTGAGGACTACTCTTCTGCTCTGCCCTTGCTCTCATTAGTCTTGCTGCTTCTCTTTTGGCTTCTGTCATATCCTTGAGAGTTTTTTTCTTTTCCCATCATCAATGATTTAGTTTTTTTAAAAAAAAATTTTGCCCAACAGTACGTAGTGTTGTTTGGATTACAAGAAGTGTAGTGCTTTCACAGCTTTGGGCAGGGTCCAGTGAAGGGTAGGGGCCAATGGGACCAGCTCTGGAGGGTTTGTGATCAGCTTTTATGGGTAAGAGAAGAGACCTGAGATACAGGGACTGTCAAAGAGCCCTTTGTCTCAATCCTTCTTGTTTTGCCTGAGATGGGGTGTGTCAGATCCCAGGGCTGGCATGACTCCAGATCTCAGGAGGCCAGACTGGGAATAGTCTGATGTTCCCCATTTGCTGATTGTGGCTTAGAGCCATTTCTTCTCCACACTGAACACTTCTTTGCATGTTAGCATTTTGATACTATTAACTGGTAAACTACGTATAACAAAGTTGCTGCCCACCACTTCGGCACATCTGGTGCATCTTAACCTACTTGAGTGTCCCAGTCAAAGCCCTTCCACAGTTGGGGCCAGCTTCTTCATGCTTTTGTTGTCTGACTTCGTTGTCTGGGATTAACTCTTCTCATACCTTCACATTTTAGAAAAGTGAGGTTCTAGCAGCAGTCATGATCTCTAATGCTTTCAAAATGTGCCCATGAATTTTTATTTGAGGAGTGCAGTGAGCAGGGAAGATGCTTCATATTATCAAACTACTGGGAGCTTTGTAAACAATTTTCTGTACAATTTTCTGCTCTGTTTTCTACTGCAGTTTCCCATTGTCTCTTTGCTTTTTAAAATTTGTTGGGTTTATTTTAAGAAAACAGCTTCCAGAGCATAAAAATCAACATAAAATCTTTTAAGAGCTACTTTACATCGACCAGCTGTCACAGAGACAGAGAAATGTGTGGGATAGTGATCCACAATATGTGTATAGAGGAAGGTAGGCATTTTAGAGTTGTTAAATCCTATTGCTAAGCCCAGGGCTTAACAGGCTTCACATTTTTTGCTCCGGGGTATCATGGTACAGCGAAAGCAAGCTGATGGGCTCCATTAGCATGAATGATAGCTTCCTTCTACACACAAGTCAATTTGCAGGTAAAGTTTTTTTCACACTGTCAAGAGATAAAGAAAGCCTTTCTGAAAATGTCCCGGAGCTGATCTTAGGGCAAAGGAAGGTCTCAGTTCAGTCAAAGCAAATGTTTGCTGACATTGTTCAGCTATTTTGGAAACTGTTAACTGTTGTTTTCAGTCTGACAAAATTAATAAGTGGAGTCCCAGAATGTGAACATTAGTCTCTGTCATCACCAGCTTCACTTCTTTAAATTTCAGGAGTGCTTTTGTTGAATTCTTACTTGAATTTGGTTAATAAAGGTCCTTCACAAACCTCTATTCACACAAAAAATGCTGTGTGCATTTTTAGAAACTGTTTTTTTAAAAGATTAGAGTGCTTTTATAAGTTTTCCTTGCAGGCTTGCTGTTGCTTCCTTTGCCATTTGGTTCAGTTGGGTCTTTTGCCAATGACTGAAGTGGGACAAGTGGGAGGACGTTTTAAAAAAATAGAATGTAAAAGAAATCAGCCCATGTGTTAGGCTGTGGAAATCTAAAAAAGACATTATTAGGGCAAGGTGTAGAATACTTGAAGGATTAGATCCCAAAACAGCATGAGTATTACATGAAGCGTGTTCTAGCTGTTAGGCAATACTTGATGTCACTGTTTGCACTTTTAAAGAGACATTTCACCTGCATGGTCTAATTCATCAGAAGAGTTAAAACACACATAAATTACTCCCTAAAAAGGCCACATGTGAAAACTCTTAAGTGGCAACACTGCCGTAAATATTTATGCTGGAGTTAGGCATCTGCATATAGCGTGCCTACAATTCTTTAACAAGCTGTGATTGGAGTATAGGTATTATGGAAATAGTAAAAATGTAAATTGCCATATGACTGATTCAGAAAATGAGTGGAAGATCAGTGATGAATTTTCTGCGCTTCCCAAGATAGAGAGAAAAAAAAAAGCGGTCTGGTCAGAACACTTTGTTTGTGGCTGATCTCTGCTTGTTTTCCCTCAAAAACTTTCAGGCCAGCTTTGTGTTGTTCCTTTCATTGCAGCTCTGCATGGAGCAGCTGAGGGTATTGATTTAAGGGAGGAGAGTTAGCAGGGCTGATGATATTATCACTCAGGCTGTCTGCATCCTTCTCTTCCCTGGGGCTTCACCCCCTAGGGCTTAATGTCATTAAAATTGCTGAAAATACTACAAATAACAAGCGTAGCAGCACTTTCCAAAGACTGATGAGATTGCCTGGCAGCTTCTACAGATCAGAGTGAGACTCTGGCCCCATGAAGTCAGTGTTAACATCCTGCTAACTTCAAGAAGGTTAAGATTTTTACTCTTCATCTGTATCTCTCTGTTAGAGCATGCCATTGCTTCCCCTTCATGCTCTTTCGTTTTCCATTTAATTACTGAAAAGAAACCCAGCCTCAGTTCATAAGGTACCAGGAACTAGAAGTGTACAAGGAAATTGGCAGGAACTGACATTTGGTTTATGGGCAGATGGTCTGCATTTGTAATGAAGGTTGTTACAAGAAACTCCATGGCTTTATAAAAGTTCTGTTCTCTCTCCAAGGACATCATGGGTCTCTCATTTATGGGCATGGTGCAGCATGCCTTGTTCACCCAGTGATGTTTGCCATAGCCAGTCATAACCTTTAATATTAATTTATTTAGGGGAGATAATAAAACAAACTCCACTGTGGATTACTAAAGAAGGAGAGTTCTGATGAACAATGTTTCTGAAGAAAATGTTTGGTTATATTTCTGACCTGCAAGTTGCTGGAGGCTAGGAGAGGGTGATGGGAAAGTACACCAGGAAAACATTGCTGTATTTTCCCTTGTTTTGTACCCATCTGAAGTTATCTGCTTTTGGCCCCTGTCCCTAGGATATTTTTTTTTCTTTAGGTATGGGAGGCAGTCCATCCCTAAGAGAAGCTAAAGCAAACAAAAAAAAATCCCAAAAACATCCGCAGAGGGAGGACAGGAGTAGAGAAGACACAGAAGAGGAAAAAGTCCTACAGTCCATGACAGTCAAATTTTCCAGGAACACAGAATTAGCTCAGAGTGTGTGATAGCCCACTGATGCTCCTTGCCTTCTCTAGGTGAGGAGAGCTCTTAGCATGTTTTCTCTTGGTGGGATGCATTGGTGAAGCAGCAGAAAACGGGCCCATAGAAGAGTCATGAGGGTGTGTGCAAAGGCAGTCTCTCTGGACATCATGTTATCTTTCAGAGCAGCATGCCAGCAGGCACCTGGCAGGGCTCATAAACTTAACCAAGAGAAGACTGCAGGATTTAGGAGGGGGACTTAAGCATGCCCTGCAGCTCTGGAAGAGATGGGACTGGGAGAGAATGGAAGGGGCATTCTGTGAGCTGGGCAAGCTGCATGGCATCCACCTGGCATTTCTGACCACAGAGATCTACTGAGTCTGAAGAGCTCCCAGACTGTGAGGAAATCCTGACAGGTCAGAGAGCTGTATTACAGAGCGTCTCCAGCTGATGGTGAAAAGTTGCTAACTGTGTTGGAGCCATTGAAGGTTGTAGATGGATCACTGCAATCTGGACGAGAGATATCACAAGACTCTCTTGGTCTTTTCTAGATAGATCACGTTCCTCAGCACAGACTCAAGTTGCAGCAAGATGGTCTTTATACTTTAATTTGCTGACCAATTTGAGATACATTTCTGTGAATTGTGAGTTTTCTGACACATGAAAGAGAGAAAAAGAAAGAAAGAAAAGAGAGAAAGAAAGAAAGAAAAGATAGAAAGATGGAAAGAAAGAAAGAAAGATGGAAAAGTATGTGGGAAGTTTGTAATTCAGAAGGGATTTTCTGGCTTCCTAGGAACTGCAATGGAGTCACATAAGGCAGAGCAAGCCAGTGGTAGATGGGAATACTTTGAAAGCGCTGAGGCTGCCAGCAGAATAGACTATTGAAGTACAAGACTCATAGCTCTAATCTGCTGCAGTCCTGTCTCTAAAGCAGTTTAACATCACTCTGAGGCAGGGATTAGTTGTGTAGCTATGTTTCTGGTGCCTTTATGGCATCACTACACATCCCAGAAGAGCAGATTAGACCACTCTCTTTCCAAACATCCAAAATTCTGTTTCTGAACCACAGAGGGTCTAGGGAAAGGCAAAAACAAATGGAGCTGATCTGGGGATACATTGGCCATCATGGCTGAAAGATGAGCTCAGAGAGTGGGTTAGACATGGTTACCTTTTCTGATCCATACCATTTGGACTCTGAGATGCTGTATCTTGTGCAAGAAACTTATTCTTACCATCAACTTCCTGGGAAAAAAGTAAACACACTCTACAGTAAGAAGGCTCACATACCACTTTTGAGCCTAAAAGTGGCAGTCATGGTATTAGAGATCTCTTTAATATAGTTTTGACTAAGTAATTTGTTAAATTTACTTCGCATTTTTGAAAACAAAGACAAGTCTTTTATGAAAAGAAGTACTGATTCACCTGCACTGTCTGTCTGCCTGTCAGGGTTTAACTATCAGTTTTAGTGGAGCTTCTCTCTAGTCCAGGGTGGGACAAGGATGATGGCAACCTTCCTTAGATGCAAGCTGCTGCAGCTGCTTGGTTTTCTCTTGCAACTGCTTATGGTGGGAGAGGACCCTGCACCCCTCAGGGTGCCATTCCTTACAGCTGAGGCAGTGGAAGGTCTGTACTGGCAGGAGGAAAGGCTGCTGAAACGACGGACAGTTGATACAGGCAGAAGGCCTCTTTTTAGTATTTTTCTGAAGCTCTTCACAGGTGTTACAGACCATGAGCCGCCAACCTAATGGCAAGCCACTGCTAGATTGAATGTTGTTGTCCACCTTCCTCCCTTCTCCACTTCTTCTTCTGTCCTCTGCTGTGTCCACCTATACTTCCTCAAGCACTGGGTATATGGTTGCTTGCAGTGAGATAAGAGTTAGATGGGCTTAGCTTCTCTGACAAGTTTGTTGCTTCAGAAAGATCTCAGAGAACAAGTTTGGGAGGAACTGAATGACAGCTCCCCTTGAAGGAGGGACATCGTTGCTCTCACCATCCCCCACACTGGGCTGACTGAGGAGTCTGCTATCCTGCAAGAGTGAAATCCCTGCACTGAACCGTTTATAACTTGTTAGCATATCTGTTGCCTATGTCTTTTCATGTAGCATTTTCCTTGAGGAAATGAATACCTCCCAGTAATTATCAGAATGTACCTACTATATCTCTTTTGGGAATTCTTCTGCCCTCTATCTCTTGCACAGGCAGTGCACTTGTACCCAGAGCCACAGAGGTAGCCAGCTCTCCACCCATCTCTCTCTGTCAAGTACAGATACCTCACTGGGGTGCACTGTCCATGCTCCTGCCCATGCCTAGCACAGGGATGATCTGAATTACCCAGTATCAACCGTCCTACTCATCCTAACCTTAAATCCGAGACAAGTCAGATTTAGCCTGGTGGGATGACATGAGACCGCTCACTCAGCTGTGGCTTCTCACCTGCATCCTGCTTACCTACACCAAGTGATACTCATGGTGTTTTTCTCAGGTTATTTAAATGAGACAATTATGGGAATTTTCCCCTCCCCTAAAAAACCTCTCAGCAATTTAAATTTCAGTTGAAAAAGAAATTATTAAAATGTGAAGATCAGAACTGACTTATTTCTTACAGGGAAATTTAGACAAAAGTCTGAAACTTTGCTCAATCTGCACAGTTGAGATTCAGTAACTAAACAGATGCTTATGTGACACACGGGTGTATGTGCCCCTGGACTAAGAAACAGAACCACATTGGAATTTAAATCTGTCAACTTCTATAAATGCGATTTAAAGGATAAAATTCAGTGTCTTCTCCAAGAAACTTTTGGAAGAAAGTGAGATAGCGTAAAAATGTTTGTTTAAGGCTCCTTAGACTTAACTAATGTTTCTCTGAAGTATTTTCTTCTTTGAAATTTATAAATATGACAGATGTTATTTTAAGGCTGATCTGCATGTACAATGAGTGGAGAATGTACTCCAGATAGTCCTTTAATAAAAAAAGCACTGAAAGTACTGGTTTAAGTTCTCTTCATCTTGCTCAGCCTCTCAGACAACTTTGTATGAGAAAATACCATTTGCAGACTGCTGTGCCTTTGTGAGGATCTTTGGCTTCAAATCAACAAAAAGAAAAAAACAAGCAAACAAATAAGCTCAGTCTGTCTGTCTGATTATCTAGGCACCTATCTGGGTTCTATAATCTTGTTAGTACCTGAGTATGCTCTGCATAAAATCAGCAGCAACAATGAAGTCTCTGCTGAATTCTTCCTCTTTGGAGTCAAACGCAAAGTAGCTTTCATCTTCCCATGACTCCACTAGTAAATTTTCCTGTTTTCTCCTCTCGTATTTTGGAGAGTAAAGGCAGATTAATGGTATATGGAAAGGTATCTGGTCCAAGTTATTTTTTTTCTGGTGAGAAGACATTTTTAAAAACAGAGGTATTGCTGTGTTTCCTGAAGAGGCAATCTCTGGACTCACTCATCTGATGTCCTCTGGACACACACTGCACTGTAACTGTGGCTTGCATCGCCTCCTCTTCCCCCAGTGCTGCCCAGGCTGTCTTCTGGCATCCACAGAACTCCAACTAGGCAATGTCACACAGCAAGATCTCAGTTAGAAAATTAGGAAGACGCCATCTCATCTCACATACACTTAAGATATTTCAGAAGTTTAAACAGGTCATTGGAAGTAGTATGGTATACGTGTAAAGTTACAGTTATTTGAATAGCTTTCTCCCTCTAAAAAACCTGCTGAAACAATTTAGATCTTATTTTACTGACTTGGACTCTTTATTGAATAACAATGTTTCAGCTTAAATCAAGCCTTTGGTAATTTTTCAGTATGTCTATAATCCAGCTCTGAGGTAAATAAGCTAAATTCTGTAGAAACATAAAAAAACCCCATTATTAAAAAAAAGAGAAACAAACCTCTTGTCTTTGTTCTGTTAAATCAGAGTGATTCATACTCCTTATGAGTAGTCTTGATATGTACTCAAGTAAGTTTCTAATAACACGTTTCAAAGTACTTCAGAAAGGAACGTGGGAACATTAGGATTTTTCTATTCCTACAGGTATTATCTGCAGCAAGAAAATCTAGTCCCTGTACAGAAGATTAGAAATCTTCTTTCCCTTTGGTGAGGTCTGTTGTTATTATCCCTTTACCTCTGTGGCAATAATTTTATCTTCCTTGTTTGGATAGAGTTCCGTGATTCTCCCGTAGGTCACTTTCATCACCGTCTGATAATTATTTTGACTGTGCTTAGGCACTGACAGAGGATGGATATCTACATAGCTCACATTTCTGCTCTCTTGCACACACTGCTGAATGATGCACAAACAGAAATAACTGTCCAGGTCTGATTTGACATGCCCAATCCAATAAAGAACGTGGTTGCCTGCAGGTTAAATGGCACAACACCTGCTGGTGTCTGACTTCCCAAACAGAGCTCCAAACCCTGTGTGAGGGCTTTGTGATGCCTATTGAGTCCTTGAGGACAATTTGGCATCTCAAAGTAGGTTTCACCTTGTGCTGATATCCTGCCCATAACTACCCTGGATTTAGCCAAGGGGACATCATGGTTTCTGCTCCTCCAGCATCTAACTTGGAGGTGTCTGGCTTCCCTTGCTCTGGATCTGTCACTGTGCAAGGTGTAAACCATCCTACAATGACCCATGCACCTGGCCAAGAATTGCTCTTTTAAAACTCTGCAGGAGGAATGAACTACCCCACTTCAGTGCTGAAGGTAACTTTGAGGGCTGTCACCACAGTGCCTTCCTAATATACTTCTCCACCAGTGGCCATGAAGTAGTCCTGAGACCAGGGTCAAGAACCTGGAGCTCTTCCTTCCTGACCCCGCAGTGTTCCTTCCTATTCGGGAAGCCAACTTGGCTCACTTTGGCTGTGGGGTAGGCACGAGGTTACTCAGCTTTCTTCGTCAGGACAACCCTGTCATTGCACACAGCTAAACACCACATAAACTTTTGGCCAGTAAAGACCTTCTGGGTTTTGATTGCAGCTGAACAAGGGCTTTCACTGTGGTGGATGTGAATGTGCCCACAGGAGGGGCGAGAGCTGACATACCAGGAAAATGTTACTCTGGCCCTCCTCATGCCCACTGCTTCCCATTACCACCTCTATGCTCCTTCAGCTTATTTTGTGCCATTTGTCAGAGTTTCTGAAACAATGCAGTTTATAGCCTGACAGAAATTTTACCTTGCAAATGCAAAAAAAAAAGAGCTGAATGGGCCAGGAGCAGGCAGCCTACCAGAGGAGAAAGGAGAGAGGTATGAGAGTGTGTTTAGCTTTGGCCCATGTGAGGATGCTGGCTGATGCTTGGCTTGCAGCTGGGGAAATGGCAAGAAAAGCCACTTCAGTCCCATTCCCTTCCCCTGCTGCCCATTAAAGATCTTTTTGAATCTGGTTCAAGAATTCCTCCCTCTCACCCCCCCAAAAAACCCCATTGACAATGGAATGAGGGTCCAACCCACATAGCACCTGAGGCATTTAATCTGGAGTTATCCTCCTGTCTAGCCCTTCTGGGGACCAGGGCTTGGGGAGGGCTGGTGGAGTCTCCACCAGTGCCTGGGTTTCGAGAGTCAAATTCCTGTCTGATAGCCATCGACATTGTTCTGCACAGTATGATGAACCTTCCCCATCTCAAATGGGTTGTGATGATCTGTGCTAGCTGAGAGTTAGCCTTTTATTCCTCTCTCAAGTTACATGGAAAAATAAATTTGGTAATAACATCACAGTTCCTAGAATATAAAAGCACGTCCCACAGCTGGTAACCTCTGCTGTGGAAAGAAGCAGAGCAGGACAGTGTGAAAGTCAGGACTGAAGAGACCTGGCAGGGCTGAGGGGAGCTGGATCAACTCACGCGGCATCTGCAGGCACACCACATATGTGGACCAGCACTCAGAAAAAACACAAGGTTGTTAATATGCTACACGTAGAGATAATTTAAAAGCCTCCCCATAAAGAGAAAAGCATTATTCCCAAAGCAGTAAAAGGTATTCCCAGTTCTGCTAGTGCCTGTTTCTTCCCCAACACGCCTCAAGCTCAAGTGTTGTACAACGGATTACGCATGCATGTACCTTTTAGATCTGCCCTGATTCAGGGCCTCCACCTCCACCACGCATGTCTGAAGCCGTGATTAACCACCTACTTATGCAGAGGTTAAAATCTGGCCCTTAACCTCTTTCCTTTTTAGTTAAGCTTCCTGTGAAGTGGGTTTAACAAATATATATGGCAAGTTATTTAGAGTAATACTTTTAATGAGGTGACTAATAAGTGTAAACAGGTACTTAGCTGTTAGCATAGGTGTATCTGTTTAACCCAACTTATTTTTACCCGAGGAGTTTTTCACTTCTGTGGTATTGTCAGGTTGTCAAGTCCTCACTATCAAAGATTTCCCTGTTAGTAAGAAGCCTGATGCCGTAAAGGGAATTGAGCATTTCAGGTCAGTGTGTCAGGACATGAGAGAATTAATGCTACCACAAGGCTCCTTCAAAAAGCTCTTTTAATTGCAAGTCTTAATTGCTTAAAGAGTTTGCACTTGAAAACTGGAATGTAAGTAACAAGAAATTACAGCAGGGATGAACTGTCTCATTTGCCTTTATGTTCTGGTATGTGTAATGTTACAGTGATTACAACACTGCAGTATTTTCACTTCCTTCTGTGAGAACTTCTTGCTTCCTGCTTTTCAGCTGTTGGCCCACATACCACTAGAGATCCTCAGACTTCTTTTGTGGGGGTTCCTGAGAGGGATGAGGCACATAGCCTAAGATGAGTGTGCTATGCAGGGGTGCACTCTGCCCCATCTCCATTGTCTTTCTGAGGAATAAAATTTAGGGACACATAAAAGGATGAAACTCATGAATGAGAGGCTGCAATTAAGAAACTAAGCTCATACTCTGAAGGTAAAACAATAAACACAATACCAGAAATCAGGCTATTATTGCTACATTTCTCTGCAAATGAAAGTAGCTTTGCGGTAATTGCATGACAGTTCTGACGGCTGATTCCAAGAACAAGGGTTTCGTAGTACTTGCAGTATTTGAGAATCAGGCTGGCAGAAATATTTGAAACTCTGCTGCTTCAAGACGTAACCTTGTCCAGAACAGAGTCACTGCCTCATCTTTAACAATGCTGAGTTGAATTATCGGAAGTTCAGAAAAGCATCAAGCTCCACAGGAAACTACTCTGGGAGCACTGGCTCTGGCTACCAGGACTGACGTCTATCAGCACCTTTACTTGTTTCAAAATGCTGAAGTGGCTCAGATGTCTACCCAGCTCAACCTACTCTTTTGGGACGTTACAGGTGTGTTTTGGCATGGTTGCTAATTTGCCTGCTCTGTGTCTGTAACATATGGTATTGATACGATGCTCATTTGGATATGAGCATCACAGATCATATTGCTGTGATTGCATGAAAAGGAAAACCAGCTAAAGGTCATCTGGGAAAAAAAACAGGTCTGAGTTCATGCTAGAAAGTCATTAGAAAGCAAATGAGGACACTAAACGGATGCAAGAGTGGGGAAAAAAAGCAGAAGGATGATCGTGAAGAGCAGGCAGTGGAATTAGGACATTCTCCAGATGGACTTTACAAGGATTAGTCCCTAAGGCCATAGTTAGCTAGACTGGCCTTGGAGGTTAAGCTTTCTCAGTAAGCTACTAGTACTTTTCCCCAGAGGAGAATCTCTCAGTTCTTTTTTTAGGCCACTAGGGTTATTTAAAGTTTTGGTGTTTGTGATACGTCACCTTTTAATTAACTGATTATTTAAGAACAAACTGCAGTATAAGGTCAGTTTAAAACCCAAGAACTGTATTTGGTCAGACTAACAGGAGAAAAGGAGTATATTCTGTTTGGATCTGAAGCTGGTAATCTTTTAAGTCTGCACTTTCTTGGAGTGCAAACAGCAAGAATAACAGGAAGTGAGGAGATCCAGTCCACTGTGGGAATGGCCCCTTCCACAAATGGCTGTTTAAAACCCCAAAATGTTCTGTGTCCCACGATGATTTCTCAAGCATAGGATGACACTTGATGCTGTTGCTCCTGGTTTATAGCTTCAAACCAAACAATTTAACAAAGGGCACAAAAAAAATAGTGTATTGCCATTATTAGAGGCTCCAATATTGATATGCAATGACACTGTTCACAGTGTAATTGAGCCATTTCTCCTACAGCCAGCGATGGGCCATTAGACCCTAATTAGAATTGGGTTTTAGTTTCTGTTCCCTCAAAAATTTAAGTTTTACAAAGTGGCCAATTGAAAAAAAAGCCCCTTCTCCCATGTCATTAGACAGTATTTTAGGAAGAGAGTTTTGTTTAGCAGAGGCCCCATAGTTCTCATTTTTTGAAAGGAAAATATTCTGTTGTAGACTAGCCCAATATCTACAGTCAAAGGAAATGGCATAGGAAAATGACCATAAATAAGTATGGTTTTGACTTGGACGTTGTGATGTGGCAGTTCTTTTAATGTCTGGGGAAAGATTGGGGAAGTATAGAAGATTGTATTTTTTGCCTTTTTTTTTTTTTTTTTTCCCCACACTGCTGAAATTATTAATAAACATTTTGTGTAACTATAATTTGCACCAAAAAACCCAGACAAACCTAATGTTCCATTGGCATTCTACCTTCATTATTCTATATAAAATAAAATGGTGCTCTCAAAATTAGTCCTTTTTTTTTTTCTTTTTTTTTGATTCAGTAGAAGCTCATAATTCAAAAGAAATTTGAGTTTCTGTACCACTACAGAGATACTTTCATTTTTTCCCCAGTAAAACAGAAGTGCTCTTTGACATCCCTGGTTTTATGTCAGACCAACTTTGACGTAGCTTGAAATAAAAATTCCCTTTAATTTCAAACTTTTCGAATTGAGAACATCAAAATATTTTGCTTTAAGGGGACAATGAAACAATTCATTTAAAATCCTTACCTAAAAAAATCGTGTTTATTTGTTTATTTTGATCAACATGAAAGTATTTCTTTTTTTAGCAAATAAATCATCCATTCAAAAAGCAAAATAATGTTCAGATTTCTTCTTGTTCCCTTCTTGTTCCTCTTGTAGGTCAATATTGCCATTCCCCTGAAGTTGAGGAGAGACACCTGGGAGCACAGGGATATAAAATAACTGTCAAAACCATTAATCTGAGAAAAAGATATTCTCAGTGGTAAAGCATGGCCTAAAGATGCTTCTTCAGATTTCTCTGAAAAAGTTAAAACTAATGACTAAAAACCTGTAAGGCCCTTTTTAGTTACCCCTTGACAATCAAATAGCAGTAATAAAAATACTCAAATTTCTGCCCAGCTACTCTGTGTTATTTGCCCAGTGTTTGGAGCATCTTCTGGCTCATGTTTTACTCCTGTTGCTTCAGACTATATTTTCTGTAGAGGGTCCTATCTGGGTGCTTCCCAGGCCTTGGCTTTGCTAATGAGATCAAGAAAAACTTGCAACAAGTCCCAGGCCTGTTGTTCTTCCCAGATGAGAGTTTCTTAGCATTCGCCATTCGGGGTTTGGGCATGGGAAACTCCCCTTTAGGCGAGCAGGGATGCTACTGCAGGACTCTTGGTGGCCAGGATTTCCCTTGGAGCCTTATGGCAAAAACAGAGGAGACCTGTCTTGAGTGTGAAGGAAGATCAGCTGCTGACCTAAAACTGGCTCACAGCAGCATAATTGATATGCCTCAAAATCTATCAAACATAGAACCCTGAAATTCCAGTAAAATACAGTATGAATAACAGCATCACTTCCACACATCCTTCACCTGTTTCAAATTTTGGGATTAATATTTTCCACAAAAAAATTACGGTTTTTTAGTACTTTTCTTTTCCAAAGCTGAATGACTTAAAAAGTCCTTTTTTGGCTCATCAGATATTTTTGGCAAATGAAATCTACAACTTGCTTAGCTAGTCAACAAATGCTGTCCATTTGCCAACAAGGATTTAGTTTTCCCTCAGGTGATTGGTTTGTATTGTAATTTCTGGACACAGGAATCATAAAATTGAATACGTGTATTGTTAGACTGTTGTCTCCAGAGGATTCAGTCAGCATATAATTCAGATCTTTCTTAAGTTTATAATAGTAATGCAATTTTGTTAAATGAAGACCTATTTACTGGAAATAAATGTTCGTATTGCTTTAGTCTGTAATATCCTGGACATCCACCAGAACCATAGTCCTTGTTTCAATACAGGGAATGCACACAGACTGAAGTTTCTGGTTTTGACACCAGGCAAGAGGAAAGCACTTAGGTCTTCCAATGCACTTGGGTGTGAATGGACCTGTGCTGATATAAAAAAAAAGAGTTAGTGAGAATATCATATGGGGAGGATAACAGCACAGGTTCAGGTAATATTCACCAAAGAAGAGATCTCCTCTCCTCAACAAGGGTAAACTGTAACTATATGAGGTAGTTGTACCGGTGCTTTGGTACCAGAAATATGCTTTTTGTTGTCTTTTCTGTGTAGATTTGTCTGCTGCTTTTGCATTCCTACACAGAGAAAAAAGATGACTTCACGCCTAGGTGCATGTGTTTCACCAGCCACAGGCTGCTGAGTGGGCAGTGAGGTGAATGGAGCCATTGCAGACTCACCAGCCCAAAGTTCTCATCACAACCTGTGAGCTCAGAGGAGGAAAGCAGGACATGGTTGCAAGCGTTATACTACCTATAGCAATGAATTATACCTGAGTGGATGAAAAAGCGATAGGGACCTTCAGAAAACTGAAATTAGTACAGATGAGAAAGATTAGTGGTAGCACTAAGGCCCAAGGTTTCCATCTGGCAAAGAAAAGAGGTGTGGGAATTGGAAACTAGAACAAAATTTGTATATTGCATTTCAGTCCTAAATGGTGACTGAAGTAATGAAAGCCTATGGTTCCCTTCCCCCCTCCCTGCTTTTTTTGGCATCTTGAGAAAAGGGAAGCTTTGGGCAGAGCAGATGTTTGGGGAATTCCCCAGTGGAAGGCCTGCTTTGCCATGGAGACTTTTCCCTTTATTAGTAAGCCTCAGTCACTGTATTATCCAGACTAGCCCAGCCAGGAGGCCCTTTCAGCCATCCCATGGGACCAGACCAAGCTTAAGTGCCTGGGACAGCACTCTGCTTGCCTCTTTCTAGTGCTCCTTCCTGCGCTTGTACCCCACATCTGCTTTCTTGCACCTTCTCCCTCCTTCTCTCTCTGCTCTTTCCCTGTTGAGCCCTCTGTCTTTCTTTTCTCATTTTCCTATATTTTTAGAGACCTACTGAATTATGCAGGATTCACAGTCAGGAAAAGGGATTTGGTTACACCCAGATAATGCCCCAGACGAGCATGGGGTCTAAAACAATAGCAGCTGTGTCTCACCTGCTACCCCAGAATATCTGGCCTGACTGACCAACCGCTTTGATTCTGGAAAAAACACACAACATTTTGCACTATCTGATTTTACCTCCCTCTTGTTTGTTTTTGCCAAGAGCAGAACATGCCTACAGCTCTCAAAGGGACCAACTTGAGATTCCCTGAGTAAAATCACATTTTCTGTTTGGCCCAAAATAAAGAGCTTAATTGAACAAGAAATTAGAATTGGATGTCATCTATCCACCAAAGGGACTTACTGTTAAAACGTCTTGCTATTTCAAATGTTTTGCTGTGTTTTGAAGTTTTCTAACCTTGCAGTTTCTACCTAGTAAATGCTCAGATTTGGACAGAGGTATTCTCAGAATGGGTTAACATTTCTGCAACCAAACCCATGTTAACTCTTCAGTGCAGCCAGTGCTTTCTCAGGGCCATCACCTTTGAATCTCTCCACCTAGTATTCTGTATTTTCAAGAAGTCTTTTCATGAGAAGGAGCACAATATTTTTCACATCCTAAGTAAAAAAAATAATATTTTGTTAGCATAGTGCCGGTAACTCCTGAGGAGGAACATGAAGCGCAAGGTAAGGCAGACAGATGGAGGAGAACATGTGAAGGAGGAACTCTGACAACATGAGTAAAGTGAAGTGGAAAAACTGACTGTGATAGGTAACTTCATACACATGGCAAGTATTTGCTGATTTTGTTTTGATTTAAACTAGTTGATAAAAAAGGGGTATGGGGCAAAATATATGTGTGAACGCGTGTGTAGAAAGAGACTGAACAAAACCAAATGAGCATGGCCTAAATGCTGCTGGGTGGATACTATGTATGTTAGATAGGACCAGAGAAGACAGAAGACAGTGGTTGTCAGACGCCCTGTTGTATCATTATCACCTAATACAATCTCTATGTCAGAACTCCGTTTTGGCTGCAACTCAAAAAAATGTTTATCCTAATTATGTGTTTATCATAAGCTTTAACTCAGCACTTTTTCAAGGTTGCCTTGAAGAGGGTGTGCATGCTACCTTGAAATTCAGTATTTATTTCAGCAAAATGTTGTGAAGATTTCTGCTTTCACTCTTGCAGCTCTTTCCAGGAGTACCTCTTTTGATGGCATGCTCACAAGCAAGGGGCAGTCAGAGGGAAGACAGCAGTGCGGTTAAGAGCACCCCAGGAGTTTGTAACCTAACAACAAATTCCCATTTCGTTGCCTTACATCCTTGCCATCTGAGGAAGTTTTTGGCTGAAAATTGCAGAGGTTGCCGTCTAAACTGACAGGGAGGCAGGTATCGTGTACCCTAACAAGTTTTGCTGTTCCACTCAGCCAGGAAAGAAAGTGGCCTTTTCCAGTGAAATGAAACTTGGTCTGATCAGCAATATTTAGAACATGGAAGGAGAAAGTGTTGACATCGGCTGATATATTCTGAGTCTGGAGCCAGAGATTGTGTCATATCATGTGAGAAGAATAAAGCCTTCTTGTCAATGACAAACATCAAATGTTTTGTGGTAAGAATCGCCGCTTCACAATGAGATAATAATTATAAAAGGATATTTTGTTCACATTTGACCTAGAAGTATGATATCTCCACAGAGGTGCGTTCAGGGCCAGATTCCAATCTCAGTTGCATTAACTTCTGTTTAAATTAACTTCATTCCAACTTTTTGCAAGCTCCCTTCATATTTGTAACCAGGGGACTGGGAACTGCCTTGACCTTGGCTTTCATTCTCTCACAGCTGATTTGCACATTTTCTTTTTCACAATACAGAGAGAAACATTTCTGAAACCTAGACAGCTGGCTGGCATACTAAGTGCGGATGCTCACTAGCAGGGTGTATGTTTTAGAGTAATGGTTTCCACATCAAAATGAAGCAGTCCTAGTAGTCCACTACATTTACTACCACAACATGTATTTAAGGAGGGAAAAGAAAAAAAAGCAAGAAAGTCCCTGGATAAGACTGCAATAAGGCATTGGATTAAATGGCTGCAGGTAGGTCCTGCAAGTAGGATCCATAACATGTGGTAGGTTAGGTGAGAAAATTAGTTAGATTACCAATACAAAGGGCTAAAGTATGGGGAAATATTGGAAATATTTTTATTTTTCCTGTGTCATTCCACTTTCATCTGAATACAAGCTCATCAGACCATAATGTGAGAATGACCCTGCAAACACTGTTTAAGCACTTTCAACACGCTAAAGTCCCTTTAGGAAGTAGAAGGATTGCAACATGGTGTCCCAATCCCTCTACATCTGTGCTCTAGGCACGAGCCTATGATATTAAAAAGGAGAGAATGAGCATAATAAATAACTTCCTTTCCTCCTTCAGCATTTTGTGTAGGTGATGGGAGTGTGCCTGGGCACTGACTATGATACTTTTTGTATGTATGGGCTTCAAAGAACTTTTCTGAGCCACCAGCTATTTGGTGGCAGCAGGCAAGTCAGACATCAAATTTAGGAAACCAAGGGAGCATGTTGCAGACAATGCATTGTACATGTCTTGGGCAATTAGTTGTACCAAACTTGGGCATCTGACAGGCCTAAGTCTCTCTTGTGGCTCTAACCTTATGTGTCTTATGCTACTTTACAGGAAAACTTGATGCTGCTGGAAAGCATAGTACTTCTCTTTGAGATGCAGTATGGCCATGTATGTGGCAGACTGTGGGAGACGCAGTCTGATCAGGGAGAATACAATGTTTAAAATACAGACTTTCTGTGGCACAGAAGTATTTTCAAATGGATATACTTTCATTTTGTCTACATATAATCACCTCTGAGATCAACTCTGATACTGATTTTGCTTGGTTAAGTCAAAACAATCAAGACTTTCAGAGGGAACTGGCGTGGTGGGCTGTCTGAAGGAAGCTGCCTCTGTTTCCTGTGTTGGCTACTGATTTTGAATGTTCATTTGAAAGCTTTTTGATATAGTACAATTTTCAAAAATTTCTCTGCACTGGCTATCTGAAGACTGGGTTTTTCTGTATGAACAAATATGCTTCGAAAGTCAGATTGGACATGCTCTTGAATACAGGAAAAGGAAGAAAACCTTGTGTCACAGAATATATATGTAGGGATGGAAGAGAGGAAAAACATGTGGTGGTTCTTTCCAGCTAAAATTGTCGGTAATATTGCATCCCGTGACACATTTATAGTTATCAATTACTTCCAGTAAAGCACAGTAACTAATAGGAAGTGGAAACTCCAAGCATTATTTTTTAGTATCCTTATACTCTCTACAAAGTTTAATTCAAGAGCCAAGGAGAATGCCAATGTAATGATGTGTTATGCGACAGCAGGTTATTTGACCTCCTTCCTTTGAAGTTAGCTCTTTTAAGATAGATTCTTTGTCCCACTTCTCTTAGAAAAAGTAATTCCTGTTGCCATTGTTGTCAGCACAAGCTTATCAGTGACTTAAATAAGACGACAGTTAGGAAACCAGAGAGTAAATTCTTTGAAATATGGAAACTATCCAGTTTATGAAATTTTGAACCCATATTTCAGATCCTTGATTGAAGATATAATTCAAACATATGGGTTTTAGGCAGTCCATCTTTGAAAATGTAGTTCTGTAAGCTACAAAATTCAGAATGATAGGCCAGTAAATGCTCATAGCTTTGGTTATCTCCCCCTTCCTCTTTTTTACACATAGGCCCAGAAATACATTTTACACTCTGAATGTACCAGCTGTGTTTAGTGGCTTGTGAGTTTGACCAGAAAGTGAACTGCAAAGTAGGCTTAAATTTCAGGTTTTGAGTAGCTTGAGAAATGTTAATAAAACATTAGGCATCGTGTATATAAGGAGCATCATCTCATTTTTAAGTGCATGCTTTCCTGTCCCTGCACCACATTGACTATGCTTCCTTTGTTATCCCTATTGAAAACTTCAGATTTTTTCCCCTGGCATCGGGAGAGGTACGGAGTGCACTGTGTCCTGTCTCTTTCTCCCCTGCTTATACCAGCCCGTATCACTGGGGGAGCTGCTGCCTGTCATTAGACAACAAATCCTGGAAGCTTGTGCTTCATTTGGTCACTTGGATGGATCTGGCAGGGTGAGAAGAAGCACTCATGGTCATCACGTCAGCAGGGCTGTTTCCCAGCAATTTTCCCTATAAAACAACAGTGGAAGCTGCAGGAATCCATTAACAGTGCACATTAACACTCTAGGGTTTCTTCCCTGGCATCTTACAGTAACCTGCTCTTCCTTTTAGCTGCTTGTTCTACCCCAGTTTATACCACTTTTGTGTTGTCCTTCTGCCTTCTCATTTCCTTGACTGTCATATCAAACTGGTCTTCTTAGTCTTTCTTAAATGACATCCCCAGTGCTTCCCATGAGTCCACAGAAGGAATGAGAATCTCTGCCACCCTTCACCCTGCCCTTGGTGTGTGTGCTACGTTCCTTCTACTTTACTCTTCTCCAGACAGTAAAATCACCTGTTCATCAGTCAAAACTGTTCATTTTCTTAGGCAGGGAAAGAGGAAATTCAGCAAATAGATTTGTACATGGTGAGCACAATAAATTCCCATCTTATTGCTCTTAGAATTTGCCTTCAGGCCAGTTGCATTAATACGGTTAAGGATATATATGTGTATATTGAAACCTTCCAGAGAGCAGAATAAATAATGGGAACTGATAGGAATTCTATTAATTTATTTTTTAGTATCCATACATCTGCAAAATTTACGGCTTTTGAACTTAGATGTGTTTTCTGGTACACAGGTTTTGACAAAAGACATATTCTGTCTCTTCATTTGAGACATCTTTTTTTTAAGGAGTAGCAAATGCAATTGCTCCTTCAGAAGTACCATTAATTTTTTGCACAAAGCCATGTCAGTAATACTATTCGTGTGAGCAAGATGAGTGGTACTTAACCTCAGTTTAGCAAGGGAAATGAAAGTGCAGTACATAAAAAACATGCTATCACTGGCTTTCTGTTCAGGCAGGCGCTAACGCTATTTTTAGGAAGATCAAATGCATTAATTTTGCAATTTATGTCCCGCCACAGAGCTGCAGATCTACGTAAAGACTGACAAAACCCTTGCTTAAATCTTTGAGCACCCATATTGCGACAGGGTGGGAAAGCTAAGAGTCAGACAACATGTGAGAAGGCTGGAAAAATGAGGGCAAGGTACAGAAACCACCAGAAATGCAGAGAAGTTAAGTTAAGCATGTTGGCAAATTTTCACGGTATATTGCTCATACTGTAGTTATCTGGTTGTGAAGTTTGTTAAGAAATAATGCTCCATCTAATTGTAAGCAGCTGCCTATTAGGCAGCTTGGCCAGAAGTTTATTAAAAAAAAAAAAAAAGTTTATAATTCCACCCCATGATGGATAACCGTGGTCTGTGCTGTGTGTGAAATTTCTGAACGCTTCTTTGCTAAGTCACAGAGTGTGATGTGGAGCTGAGAAAAGTTTTGAGTTGACTGCAGGCTTTCATGATGCAATCTCTTCCTAGTTTTACCAGAATGTGTTTGGAAAGCACGGACCTGCATTGAAGATCAAATTACAGATTTTGTCAGCTTCGCAAAGTTGTTTCATGTGAGGCTAGTGACTGTCAGTGGTGAAAGTGGTTTGAGCAAAAACTGGACCAGTTCAACTATTATGGAATTCCAGGCTGAACTGGGAGAAGGAAGCTTGGAGGGTAGGCAAAAGGAAAGCTCTTGGGAACACTTTAAATAGCTGACACGGAAAATATTGCAATCTGGTGCATTTTAGAAGTGGTTTCCTGTAAATGTAAAATCTGTTATGAATTAAAAAAATAGAGAGTTTTCGGGAAGCCTTCTTTTTTTTTTCAACTTATTAAAGCGATCCAAATTTTTGGACGAGTGTAATTCTCGCCCACCTCTCTAATTAGTTTTGCAAAACAGGTGTAGCCACTGAAATTTATTACAGGCAGTACTTCCACATGTCTTAATCTGAAGGACTGAGAGTTGAGCACTAGGAAAAATCAAGGATGCTGAAAAGGGGACAAAATACAAATTTTGCATTGCTATGTTATCCCATACACACTTGCCTGTGATGCAATATTGACTTTACAAAGAAAAGAACTACAACAGGTATAATCTCTCTGGACTTCATCAAATTCAATGATACTTTTAGATGGACGTAGACAAGGGCAGTTCTGGATGAACTTGGTGCTGCAGCTTGATCTCTTGTCAGACTCTCTCTAGTGACTTGTTGGGGTATTTTTAGTGCCAAAGAGAACTGAGGTGATACAACAATACTGAAATAATTGGGATGACCTTGAGGACTAGCATAATAGGAACAGAAATTTAACAATATTAAGTGCAAAATCATCACACTGTTAGGGATTAATGCCAATAATTTCTCTACACACTGGAACTCATAATTTGGAAATGTGTTAAGAGGAAGAATATGTAGTCATAATTATCATAGTTACTGTGAGCTACCAGCATGACACGGCCTTAAAGAAGACACCTAGGAAGGAGAGGGAAGTATTTTCATCCTAATACAAAATAGAGCAGAATTATCTGGATTACTATGTACTGTTCTGGTCAGCCATAATCAGGAAGTGGGGAATTCAAAGGGAAACAGATAAAAACAAGGTACAGAGAGGACTAGGGGAAGAGAAGACTGTCTTCCAGGAGGAGGAGATTAGAAAAGTCTCTCTATTACCCTAACAAAATGAAGGCTATAAAGGGCTATAATTGCTTTCCAGAAATAAATCAAAGAAGTAAAAAGTGGAGAGGGAAAAGAGCTATATATATCAAAGTCCACTGCTGGCACAGAAACAAATGGGTATAAAGGGGATCTGAAATTGTGCAGGAAAAGAGAAGAAAAGTCTTGACCATCAAGGCAGGGAGGGTGTGGAAGAGCCTTTGTGTGGGAGGAACAGCAAAAACTGAGTAACTTTCAGCTGAAGCCCCATTGCTTTACAGGGACATTATATAACACTGCCAGTAAAGCCAGGAGATGATGAACTCAGTGACTCGGGAAGTTCATTCCAGCTCCTAATTAGCCTATTATTTTAGTTTCAGGATGTTGTAATCGCTAAACCTAAATGTATCAAGTGAAGTGTACACTAAAGGAAAGCCTATTTCTTACATGTGGGAACTCTGTGCTTGAGCTGTCTCACAACAACTCTTAAAACAGAACCATTAGAGGCATTTTTCAGTAGGATGCAGTACATCATTAGCCATTGCTATACTCTAAAATGATGTCTACAGATCAAGGCAATTGCACATTTGTATAGGAAATTTAACTTTTATTCATCATTCTTGTGTTACATGTGTCGGAAAGTGAAGGAAAGACTAGATCTGTCTGATAACATAACACCTTGCGAAAGGAAAATCTCTCTGTTAATTGCTTACGGATTTTTCCAGGCTTATCAAATTGCTGCCACTAGCATTATATACTGTCTCACTGTATCCCAGTTCTCTTGAAAGTTGCTGTTGATTCAATCTTCTTCCACAAAGCACAGCATATTTCTTTAAGTAGCTTGCAATGAGAAGTCCAGTTCCTAGACTCATCAAGGATTGCAGCTGTACCTATGCTCACAGAAGTTTTAGTAGGAATCATGCATCAGAGGAAGGTCCTGACAAGTATCACCAGCTCATAAGTATACACAGGGACACTTGGAGTTTCCAAGCGTATCATGACCCATGCGTAACTGAAAATTCAGCTCCTCATTTCCACTGTTGCTGCATAGCTGGTAGAAGACATTAGCGGACAGAGTCACAGAAAATGATTAGAGCGATGGAGCACCTCTCCTATGAGGAATGGATGAGAGAATTATTGGGATTGTTCAGCCTGGAGAAGAGAAGACTTCAGGGTAACCTAATTGTGGCTTTCCAGTACCTGAAGGGAGCCTACACGAAAGATAGGAAGAGACTTTTTCAAGGGTATGTAGTAATAGGACAAGCTGGGGAACGGCTTCAAGCTGAAAGAGAGTAGATCTAGATTAAGATATCAGTAAGAAATTCTTTACCGTGGGGTTGGTGACACATTGGAACAGGTTGCCCAGAGAAATTGTGGATGCCCCATCCCTAGAAGTGAATATTATTATCCTCATTATCAAACTCAATAGAGAATATTTCAGTGGTACAGTTAACTAAATATCTTTCAGATAATAATGAATAAATAAAGTTACTAGCAAATATAGCAAATGCTTCTTGCACTTGTATAAGCAGGTATCTGAGCAGCCACACTTATTTTTCACAGATTTGGAAAATACCTGCAGTTTCCACTGGAGCTATGTTTGTACCTAAAATTATCTGAGTTCCAGTCATCTCCATGCTCCCCAATTAGCAGTTCTAATTTTAAGTCATTATGCAAAATAAAATAGAGTAACAGAAAGGCAGCTAGACAGTGATTTGAAAAAACAGGAATCACGCAATATGAAAGAAATTGTAAAGAAGAAAAGATCTAAAAAGACATATTTTTGTAGAAACCCTGTCCCAGTTGAGCTCTATGCTAAATAAATGATTTATCTCTTTATTTTGAAGACTCTTCACAACTTAATGTCACCATGTCTTTATGACATGAGGTTTATGACCATTTTGTGGCTCTCTCTTTAGCTCAAAGACAGTTCTGAATCTTTCTCTTAAATATCCCTGTTGCCTTCTTCCGAAATCCTTCCCAAAGCACCAGAATTCTGACAATTTTTGTTATATCTTCCTTCAGTTCTCCTCTCTTGTCATAATACCTACAACATCCACTGCAACAACTGTGATTTATCCTGTGAAGAGCTCTGAGTACTCTTCTACATCCCTACTGCTATTCTTTTTCTCTATTAAATGAAAATTACAGTACTGCTATTTAGGAAACTGCACCAGTTCTTCATCCTATTTTTTTGTTTAGATGAGATAGCTAACCCTTTACATATTTGTTAATATTACTGCTATTTAAAGTACATTTTATTATTGTAATTGTGTGAAAAACCCTGTAAAAGAGATTTTCTTACTATATTTACCTTCTAGACAAATGTCCTTTTCCTTAAAGATGAGTATAGAGCTTACTACTACTATTAAAATCTGAAATAACCATCCTTCCTGACTCACTGCTGAGTTTTCTGTCTTCTTTGACTACAATACGTGGTTGAGGAAACGTATCTTGCTGGCAGTATGGTTTTCAAGCCTTCTGGTTTCATTAAAAGTTTGGTGTGTCAACAGTTTGTTGTTTGGAGAAGGAAACATCTCTTCTGGTGTCAATTTAAGGTGGTCATCACAGTCTGAAAAAAACATGTGAGACTTTGCTCATCCAAGCCTTTGTGTGATACCCATCAGAAGGTTCCAGACTGGGAAGATCCTTTCTTGACTAAGTGTTAGATCATAGTCTTGGTTTGCAACAAAGATGCAAAGAAGAAACAGGGTTTTTTAAAGATGTTCTTCAAAAGACAGGACAGTGGTCAGGAAGCAGAGAGTTGCTTATTTTCCTGTGTAGAAAGTTATTACTTTCCTAAATAGAAATCAAAGTAGAAAAACTGGATGCTTTTTCCCCACCTTGTTCTAAAATAGTTACAGGAATATTACAGCTTGGACAAAATTCCTCAGTTGTGCTATCCATGTTGGTTTATTTTTGAGGATTTTTAAACTCATCATTTCTTCTTTTTCTTGACTAAAAAAGACACAATAAAGTCATAATGGCTTTTTCTTTTTTTTTTTTTTTTTTTTTTTTTTTTTNGTCATAATGGCTTTTTTTTTTTTTTTTTTTTTTTTTTTTGTCATTTCCTCTCAGCAGGGAAGGCGTAGGACATTTTTTAAGAGTAAACTCTTCTTTATATTGTTATTATGTATAGATGTTACAGTAATGCCAATAATTCCCACCGAAGAAAGGGAACCACTTTTTTAGTCACTGCACAGTCCCTGGGTAATTTAAACCTGAAATCTTTCCAAATAGTGAAACAACAAGGAAGGGAACAGAAGAAAGGCCATGAATAACAAGAATGCTTCTGCCTATTCTACCGTTATGCATTTTGCAGTTACAAAATGGGGTTATTTTTCCTTAATGGAAGAAATAATCAGATTTAGACATATGAAGGAGAAGGTGTCAGAAACTCTTCACAGCATACACACATATTGCCCAAGTGACCCTGGTCTAAGTCACTTTGACTGGTAGAGATTTCTATTTTTTATTCCCTTGAAATATTTGAATCACACCAAAAAGCGAGAGCATATATGCATAGAATTGAAAATGTATAGGTTTGGATTTTTTTGGTCTCTTTTCTTCACATTGAGCTGTGGTAACATTCTTCCTCTCTTGTGTCAGCACTTTTGGTTTTCACTGTTTGTGAAAGTTCCTCATTTTACAAATGAGTATAGTCTTTTTGCCTTGTAAAACAATGCCTATGATGAGACAATTTTTTTTCAGGCATGAAGCAATCTGTTTTCAATTTTGAGATTGAGGGATTTTATTATCTGTTTAAAGAACACTCTCTGGTTGCTTACTTTTTTTCTGATGCATCAATAACACCAATAAAAATGAGCAGATTAAGATTTGGCTTGCACTGTAGGAACAAACAAAAACATCTCACATGGATACCCTGTATTCAGAAACGCTGCTTTTTCTTTTCACTTTGCAGAAAGTCTCTTTTCTTTTGTAACATTTAATGGAATGCTACACCAAAAAATAAATAACAGATATTTTTTTTTTTTTTTTTTTTTTTTTTTTTGGTGAAAGAACCAAGGCATCAAGGAGTAAACACTGTGTGTCTCACACCTTCACAGAGAACTTTGGACTTGCTGAGCTTTATGAATCTGAGAATATTCATAAAGATTTATGATCTGAGAAGATCTACAAAAGATCTGAGAAGGGCTATGAGTGGCTATTTTATCATACGGATCTTAATGGTTTTCCTGTTATCTTGTGTTCCCTCTGTTTCTTTTAGGCACCTGTTCTTGTATTATGTGCTCACTGCATTACTGGGTTGGACTGTGGCTGCTTCACACATAGACCATGTGTGGCAAAATGGACCTCGACTGTCAATTTAGCATCTATTTTCTCTCCACTCAACAATTTGAGAAAAATAGAGATTGCTGAATGGATTTTTTCCTCAACATAAGGCCTGTGGGCCTCTTAACAAAACATCTGTGAAATTAATTGTTCGTGTGCAGACTAAATGTGTTGATTAAATTTCCAAAATTTTCTCTGGTCAATTAGAAAGCCACCTATAATGTATTTTTCCCTTAACCCACTGAGACGCTATCGATATTCTTAAACTACTGATTATTTGGAGCAAAATTCTGCTTTTATTTAAACCTTCACAGTTCACAGCCATTTGAGCAACTCTACTAAAGGTAATGCACATGCTGAGATCTCTGCCATTGAGGAGGAATGATCATCAACCTCATCTAACCAACAGTAGTTTCTTCTTGATAAGTATATGGCTTTATGACAACTTGAAGATCCTTGCATGCATTCCAGGTGGTCAGAGGAAGTCCCTTCCTCTCTAGGACAAGGATGTAGAAAAAGATTTTGCCTTGTGATTTCCCCTGCCCAGGTTCTGGGTTCCTGATCTCCCTGGACTCCTGCTTGCTGACCCTACAGTAGTCCAAAGCCTTTATTAGCTGCCTGTGCTAAAGCAAAATCACCTGAGTAAAGTCTGAGATTTTATGGGTATGTGTGATGGTTAGCCCCTGTGCTTTTTGCACAGTGTTATCAACCCATAAATTTTGCTAATTGGTAGGAAGATTTTGCACAGACAAAACAGATCGCCTTGAAGTGGGGTAATACTAAGATTTATCGCTACACTACAGAACTAAGGGAAAATACTTACATATATATATATATATATAACTTTAACTGGTTTGTTTTTGTTGTGCTCAGTGATTGGTTGCGTTGCTCCTCAGTACAGAGAGGGTCATCAGGTAGGTCTGGACTTTGTTGCCTGACAGGATGGCAAAATGGCTGGCATTTGGCAGCTCAGCCAGTCTGCAAACCAGGCACTAACATTTTGGAGGAAAAGTGAAGTAGCAGCATGCCATCACCTTTTCTGCTGTGAGGGCTGGTTTGTAACAGCTGCAGTGTAGAGACTGCTATGCAATTTACTTCTAATGGGCCAGAAGCCACTGGATGCCACCGGGTGGATGCTGGAGCTCTTTACCCTTTAGCAGCTCCCATTCTCACAGGACAAATTTAGCCCATCACAGAGGGAAGGAGTAGCATTCCCACAGAAGTGATGAGAAACCTGAATCAGAGGCAACTACTCTGCCCAACTTGCAGACTGCCAGTGTCTCAGCACACATAACTGGGAAAGATCCAGAAGGAATCAATTTCCACAGTCCAGTGGGTGACATGAAGTGGAAAACATTCAAGGAGGGTAGAAAACAAATAAACAAACAAATAAACAAAAAAAATTCAAGAAAAACTCTTCTTGTTTCATATTGCCCAACAGTTTACTATGGTTATTGTTCCATTTTGGCCACAGACTTGTGACCCCTCTCATTTTATTTAGTACTGCTTTCAATTCCCTTCTTAAAACAAAACAAAACAAAACAACTCGAAGTGTTGCTAAAGCTGTGTCAAAGTTATTTACTGCTGTATTCAAGTTTTGCTTGGGCTGATGTTAGTATCAATACCAGAGATGGATGGGACACCTGCTTGCACACACGCACAGTGCTCGCCCACCAGTGATATGCCTTGGTTGGATATTGCAGTATTATATGAAAAGCAAGGGTATGAGTTAATGGAAGAATTATATTTTACAATACTCTGCATAAACAGGCAGGCTCTCAGCCTCACAATAGCACTGCTTGTGGTTTTGAAGTGCTGCTAATGTGGGATGAAATAGTCCTTTCACAATCTAAATAAATACCCAGTATATCTATATATCTATAATGCATACGTACAAATGCTTACGTCTACAAATACATTTATATATCCAGAAAACTGTGACTGTGTGAATGTCAGGAAATTACTGCCTGAACTTGTCTAAATGTGTGTACAACAAGGCCTTCTCCTCCATATTACTGTTTCACCACCCTTGCCCTGAGAGCAGTCCAAACATGGATGTGGCACAGAGAAAAGTACAAGTATTTTAGGGTGCCATGCCTGCTTTTCCAGAGGTGCCGTTTATGCGCTATTTTTAAGGACTCAGGTGTACTAATACTTTATTCCATAATTTGCTCTCTCTCTGATGTGAGCAACCTGTCCATCTCTGCAGAAGACCCTCACCCTGGAATACTCGAGCCTGGAGGGGAGCTGAGCCATCCCTTTCCTGGGCTGACTCTGTGCCAGTCATTCTGTTTTGCCTGCAGAATGAGAGAAAAGCCGAAGTGGGGTAAACGGGACTTGTGCTGGCAAAGGAGTGAAGCAGCCTGCAGAGATGTAGCTTTGTTCAGAGCACAGATGCCTGTGGACAAAACCCTCCCAGTTCATATTTCCTGGTCTCTTGGAGGTTTAACAGTCTCTAGCCAGGGTTTTGTCCCTGAGCCCAAGCTTGCCCACACCGTGTGGCTCGGCGTGGGGTTTGAGAGGCCCGTGTCCCACCCCACGGAGCCCTGAGGATGCTGGCACTTCCAGGGCTGTGTGGCTGCTGGGTGGAGTTTTTCTGGAAGACAGCTCAGGAAGCGGGTGCCTCAAGTCATCTCCATCTTGCCTTAAGTCCCAGAGCCCTTTTTTTTTTTCTGTTCCTGACTCAATGTGTCTCAGAAGACTTCTGGTAACAACTTGCTTTTGGCTGGAGATACCATGAGAAAATAACTCCCCCAGTGCTATTTTTTTCTGGCTCTCTCTTTCTGAGTCCTGGACAGAATTAGGAGAGCATAGTCACACCTCTCCTCCTTCGAACTGTGAATTTACTCCCAGTTGTGTCACTATTCTCTGGCATACTGCAGATACCTTTGTCTTCTGATCACTTTGTTCCTTAACTGGATCCTGGCCAGTGTCCCCATAGGCAGAGGCCCAGCAAGACAGCGTTTGCTTTTGCCTTAAACATCATCTGGCCAGCAGTGCACTCTTGCCAGCAGGAGCAGCCAGAAGCAATCCAGGGAAGGAGGCATCCCAGGTGCCAAAATGTATTGCTGAAACTCTGCCAACAAATGTGAGGGTGAACTAATGGTATTCAGAAGAGTACTTGCAACTTTTGCTAGTGGCATCGCAATCTGATCTCAATTACAATGAAGTAACCAGACTAGATTTGAATCTGGATTAGGCTGACCACATTTAAGTCCCTTTTAAAAGTTTGCTTCTGCCACACTACTCTAATGAATCAAGTTGTCTTGCACATAAAGGCATATTATTGTCCTGCTTCCGTAGCATCTTCCTATTTGTTTGTTTATTCTTGGGTTTATGCATGAAATTTTCACCAGTTAAAAATATAATAGGTTTTTAAATTAATTTAATTAAAAAGATACAATCATCTGTGAAGACTCTTAAATTCAATTAAACCCATTTTGCTATGGACAGAACATCAGCATTGCTAAGTTTGTCTAGTACTGCCCTGTATAAGGTTTTGTCTAAGCAGTTACTTCTAATTGTACCAGATGTTTGTAATTCTGGATTAATTTTCTGACATTTCTGGCTGAGAATTTCCTAGGTGTATATCTCACTTAGACGCTTTTGCAGAAACTAACAACTTCTATCCAGCTGTTTTAAAGATGACATTAAGGAAAAATACATTGGCAAAAAAATTCGATTTTAGTGTTCTTTTCTTCCTTTACTTTTAAGAAGTGCTAGCGCTTCCATGCATTGGCACTAGGATTTGAAACTTTCAGGGTAGAATCATTTTTTATGCCTGGAGTGTGTTTTCTCCATTTCCAGTGAAAAGGAGATTGAATTTTGCATGCATGCCATAGCTGATAGAGTTTTGTGAGGCATTTTTCTGAGAATTATGGTCATCTGTGACCTAATCTGCCCTGTCATAATTCTTCCTATGATTAGACTCAGTTGAAGTTATCATACATCTGGGTTTTTGTGGACATATCCTCCTTTTTCACTCCAGAAACTTTGTCAATGCGGATTTTGAGAAATTCATATACATGCCCAGCCCAGATGGTCTGTTGCATGTGCTGTAAGTCTGGTGTACTCCACAAGTCCTTGATTTACTGCATGAAGTAATTGTCCATAGTGTGAGGAGCATGGTCACAACACTTGCTCAATAGGTGCTGTAAAATACTGGGGTATGTTGATTTACACAGGGAATTCTGAGCAAAATGCAGAGGCTTGGAAGCACCTGACTTGCTTAGGCAGACTGAGTGAAGAGGCTTATTTCTTAAACCATAATTTTAAGGTAAATTAAGCACAAACTTTTAATGCCACTCATACCTGTATTATGAACATATGCCACATAGTATCTATTTCTTCAATTAATGTTGAAAATTACTGCTCCTGGATTGTCCAGTTGAAAGATGGATGGTTCCTCAAGATGAATAATCTTGCATCTGATGAATATTTAAGACAATCCCAATAATGATTTTAATCTATCACAAATACAAATTAAAGCATTAACCACAATAAATGAATAGTTGGTGACTGAAATGTGATTTCCTACATGTAAGCCTGCTATTTGATGGTAGTAGCAAGGCTCTGAGCATAGAATATATGTCAAGTGCAAAAGTAACTGGATGAAAGTATTATCTAAGAACCCAAATCAGGATGTTTCTGTGTTGGATGGCCTAAAAGCATGGTCAATACCTGTTTGATACCAATATCCCTGAACAGCAACATCTAAAATTACTGTTGCACATGCCATTTCTCCCAGGTTTGGTTTGTGATCTCCATGTGTGCTAATGTGCCAGAAGTGCTTATCTTTGGGGGAGAATTTGTGGCCTGCATTATGCAGTGAGTTAGTTGCCAAGGTGAGGGGGCCTGGACTCATACATTCGTGGACTTATTTGTGGCTGCAATTTCCAATGTATTTTATCCTAATACCAAATGGTCATTAAAAACTCAGAAGCTATTGAATTAGCACATAGTGCATTCCCTCACAGTCAATAACACTGTCCTGGGAGACATGACAGCATGATTAGTGACCTTGTAGCCTACCTAAGCATCATCTCTCCTGCAAGCCCCAGTACCAAAAGCTGACCAGGACAGGGGGCTGCATGGGCCACCGGGCACATCTCAGTGCTGGAGGGCCTGTCTGAGGTGCTGCAAACTGTCTTAGGCCTGGGGCTGCTCTGACCTTGCAGGTTTAGCAATGAAACTGGGAAATTTGCTTTGCCAAGGGCAAAGCAGGCTTCTAGTCACTGGGGTGCTCTGAGGCCTCTCCTGGGGCATGGCTTCCCCTCCTCTCTGTCATGCCATGCTGCTTGCCCTCCAGGCTAGGTCCATGTTAGGATGGAT
This sequence comes from Oxyruncus cristatus, assembly GCA_013399855.1. Taxonomy (NCBI): domain Eukaryota; kingdom Metazoa; phylum Chordata; class Aves; order Passeriformes; family Cotingidae; genus Oxyruncus; species Oxyruncus cristatus. The sequence continues at coordinate 351,207 of VXAY01000340.1, read as the reverse complement.
ACATCATCTGCATCACAGCTACATTTGGTCTGTCATCCAGGGGTGTTTTAGAAAAGAATTTAATTTTTGTTTGCACTTTTGCAGTTCTCTGTGCAAAGGCTGTTTCACTTCCATAGACATGTTTTCATTTCTAAGACAAGTTGGGATCTAATTCTCTACACTCTGTGCAGATACAGGTAAAGTTGAACTGGTCATATTTTGCTCTTCCATCTCTCTGTTCATTACCCAATTTTCTTCCAAATCAAGTCAAACCAAATATTTCCAGACGCTACCTTGAAGTGAGATTTCAGAAAGAATTCCTTTTTAAGACATTTTTTGATGACAGAATTTTCATATATCGTATTTAGACCTAATTTTTTAATAGAATTTCACCCATGTATCTTTTTTAAAATAATATAAAATTTTACAGTATATTTGTATATTGTGTCAAATTTTCCCACCATCTGCATGTTGAGCTGGAAAAAAGGATGAGATATGTATCAGTTCCTATTAGGCAGTGTTGCCACACATGAAAAAAAAAGAAATGGACTCTATCAGTTATGATCATGCTTTGATGATATGTCCTCAATAATAATATGCAGAATTGCACAATATGTCAGAGAGTTGTCGCTGTGTCATGAAAAAATGGTGGATTGTGAAAAAGGTAAAAGCATAAATCTGTATAGAAACAATAAAAATGTGAACTATTGGAAACATCTTTTGGGGATGACAATTATCTACCTTTTAAAATTTGTTCATGGAGAAATTTTCCTTACCATTTACAGAATATCAGAATAACTGGTTCACTCCATTGGCCTTTTCTGACAAACTTACATTGCAAGGAAGTTTTCCAACCTGTTCTCATGTCAAGTGAATGGAAATGAAAGCAGATTTGGGCCCTGTTTCTATATGGTTCATATTAGAGATGGGCTCGAACCAAACCCACTAGATCAGAACATTCCCAGACTTTGAGGAAGTTTGGCTCTGATTTCAGTTTTAAAATTCAGTGCTGGCTCCTTTCAACAAAGAACTAAATCATCTGAGCACTGCTTTGGGAAATTTGGATTCAGATCAGTACCTTGCAGCTGCAGCTGCAGTCCTTATTGAAATCTAGAGTTCCTTGAGACCAGCCTAGGGGGGCCAGGAGAGCATGAAGCTCCCCCAGCATCACCCCTGCAGGCAGCCTAAGTCACAGGAATAATCACACCCAGGCTCTGCCAAGAAGAAGATCTGGAAGTAGGAGGTACATGGAGAGCACCCACACAGTGCAGTATATCAGTCCTCACAGGAGGGCTCTATATCGCAAATCAGCCAACACTTGGGTTAATTTTCCTCTAGTTTGTGGACTCAGTGTGAAATGGGCTGATCTTCCGCCTTTCAAGGGCTTGGTTTGTACGCTTGAAAAGCAAGTCCTTTCTAACAGTTTAATTTGACAGTTTTCACTCTTCCAGTCCCTGATGTGTAATTAAAGGCTGGGAAGGTGAGGCAGCTGATAGTCAGATTGGCTAGCAAAATTGCTAGTGGAAGCTTCCAAAATACTTGGTCCTGGAAAACCTGAAGTTGTGAGTCCTGGAGAATGGCTGCTGATGCTGGTGACAGGCAAAGCAGACCTGAAGTTGGTGCTGCTGTTATACATGGCAAAGCCATTTTTATGACATTTTTCCTTGAAGTCAGTCAGAGTAGTCTAAAATGTTTCTCCCAAGTTGCCTGTGAGACTACATCAAAGCCACTGAAATGGTGAGCCTCTGCAGCAAGGACAGCAGGTACTTCAAGGAAAGGAATAAATATGCCTCCCAGCCATGGTCCTGTCCTCTCTGCCCTGGCATCATGGCAGAGCTGCAGCTGTACAGGGGAGACCCTCAGTGATGGAGTTGTGAGAAACAGCACAGTAATTTCCTCCAAACTCAGCATCTGTGCACAAGGAGATGGGAGAGGAACTTGGAGACTTCAGTAGGTGAAATGGACCTGTATCCTAGGTCCGTTCACTGGATGATCTACCAGTTGTTTACTAGACTTCTCCTTCACTCGTTTTGTGATATAAAGGGAAAAAATGGGGTTTATTTCTTTGTTGCCAGAGATCTGACTTGACTGTCACAGTCCAAGCTGTTGTTCAGCTAGTAAAGCAAGTACATTTAAATTGTTATAGAGAACCTCTGTAGTTTGTAGTTACAATGCTTTGTAAGTCTTGTGTGATAAGAAACGTATGCCATGTAACCTTTCCATGAACACTATAATCCTGTTTGGCCCTGAGGATTCCTGGAAACTGAGCATAGCACAGGAACAGGGCAGAAGCACTCTTGGGTGTGGGGGTGGTATGGTTCCCCATATTTCTCAAAACCCACTATTATTTTTGCATCCTTCTCTTGCACTTATTCTGTGTTTATTTTAGCTGTCTAGTTCAAGATGTTCAGTAAGGTTACTATCTTTCACTTTCTCTTTTTATGGCATTTAGAACAAAGGAGAGCCTATTTCTGGTTAATTCTTGATGATACTATATGAAACATGCTTTCCCTTAATACTGCTTTTTAAAATATCTTAACACCATTCAGGTTTAAATACTGACTGTGTCAAAAGTCACTTAAGAAGGAACTCACTGCAGTGCAATTTTTCAGAAAGAAGGATTTTGGCCATCTCCAGTTCCTGTTTCAGACGGTCTCTTGTTCTTTATGTTAAACAATCACTCCAATTGACCCTATGGACGGCCGATATAATTGTAATCCCTTGACCTTTATGAGTCCCTAGAGTTTTATAAGGAATTGGCAGCTAGTGAATCAGTGTGGGAGAAACTGTCAGATTCTTTGAGGCAGTTGGAAGGAAACCTATTTCCCAAATAGTAATAACAAGACACCATTTGCCATCACTTGTCAAGCTCCTAACACCTAATCTGGTACAGAGCAAAGCTTTCAACAAATTCTTCGACGGGGTTATGGTTTGATTGGTCGTTAAGTATTTTTATATAATCTCTTGTGGAAGTGTAGGATTTCTCTAAGCATGTGAAGGTGCTAACTGCTGTTACTGACTTACAGAAAGCTGTTCATGACTATGCTGAAGGTTGATGGACCATAAAGTGCTCCTCGCTGAAGCTGGATCTGCATCTGCAAACAGACAGCGAGTTGGCATTTTATTTTTCTATGACTGTTAAATGGTCAATGAAATAGAACATATAGGATTCCATTTTCTAAATGCCTTAAATCAATTTGAAGCCCCTTTTCACTGTGCATTTTGACTTTCGAACAGGGTTGGTTATGGCTAAGAATCACATAATTTTTCTGGGATTCTAATTAGTTAGACTGACCTCATGTCCTAACAAACTTTAGCAAAGTTTTTTACTCCTTTTCCCAGTGGGACAAACTGTATTTACAGAGTTGTTATTTTGCCATGTTAGAAAAGTTAAAAGCCCTGATACCTTTTACGCTTTTATGATTCCCTCAAGAATGGAAATTACATTAAGATTTGGAATGGAGGATTGTCTTCACATTGTAGTCTAAGGTAATTTTACAATAGAAATCATAGGTGTTAGTCTGATCTCATTTTTGCCAGGCTAACTGTGAAGTAAGCAAAGTACTGGAAACATGCATAGTTAAGACCAGAATTTACCAAAATCCTTTTTTATCCCTAGGCTGCTAGTCCTACTGTCTGGAATTCTCTCCCTATTTACTACCCTGGAATTCTCTTACTTTTATGGTATTTGAGATTTCTAGGTTTAATGCTATTACAGTTTTACTAGGGAATAGTCTCCTGAGTAAGATCCGAGTTCAGGATTTGGCTGACATGATCCATGATTGCCAGAGTTACTGAAATTCAGCCTGATATTCTATTTATGTCAATTCTGTAGTCATCTTTCCATCTCTTTTTGGTCTTATCTGGATAAATATGTGATTTTTTTCCACCCCCCTTCACTTATCTTCTCTTGCTTTCCCCTCATATTAATGTTTTTCATCATCTTTTGCAGTTTTGTGTTTGTCTGGAAGAAACCAAAGCCCTAGAGTTATGAAGACTTATGGACATGAATAAGCCTTAGATAGTTCATTGGTCTGTTGGATTGAATGTAATTGATAAAAATTAGCTCAGCAAGGGTGATTCAGCACTGCAAAATGACTCATTTACATAAGGTTTTACAGCCTTACTGCAACATGGAGCATATGTAATTCAAAATCAATATCAGTCTGAGATAAGCACTCTCCTTACCCTTGTATATTTTGTTCTGTCTCGGGAGTCTTAAGCAGAAATACATTTTTAGCAGCTTCAACAAATTAAATAAAAATTTGGAAACAGAGACAGCCTTAAAAATCTGTCAGCAATGATTATTCTTTTGTTATTGTAGGCACAGTGTCAGTTGAAAAAGAGTTCTGTAGTTATAAAAGGGTTCTGTTTTTAAGAGAGCTCATTGAAGACCATGTACATTTGCAAGTTAAATCCTCAGGCATAAAAATGCATTCCACTGCCTTTCCACCTAATGGAAACTCAGCCAAGCAGAATTATTTCCTATCAGGTAGAATTTCACGCAATCTTTTTCTTCACATTGGTGTACAGCTCCTTTGGGTGGACAGTACAAATCACAACCACTTTATGCTTCAGAGCACATAATGTCCTGCAAGCTCTCCATGCTGAGAACCGAGGTACAGAAATGCTTAGAGCCTCACAAAGCACTGACTTGCTGGCCCGAATCCCACAAGGAGCTAAAGTGGTTGCTCCCATGCAGAAATAGTCCCAAAGAGCTGAAGGTAAGTTAATGTTTCTGATCTCTCTTTGATCAGTGGAAGAATGCTCAACACCTTGTAGTATCACAGAAATGTAGCTTGTCGGCATGGGACCAGGCTGCTTAAATCAAGCTCTGTGTGTAGGGGCCAGAAAAAACAATTAGAGATGGCTGAGAAGAAATAGGCATTAATTTTTTTTAATTTCCCTGTCTACCTCTTTTTTGACTTGAAAACTTCTGCAGTGATATCAAAGTAAACTCAGAATGTTTGTGATGGCGTTATTACAGTTGCATCACATTCATTTCTTTTTTTTTTGTCAATCTTGCAGCCACACAAACCTGTACCTGTTCTGAAAATTAAGGAATATTAATAAGCATGGGTATAATTTTGTTAGTTGAAAAAATTCATTGTTCTTGCACTTTCCCAGAATTTCCTGATCTTGGGATTACACCACTGAAATTTTGAAACTTGAGAGAGGGAGGAGACCAAGTGCATGGAATAGTCATGACACTGGATGTCATTGCATTCCCAGGAGATGAGAGAGACTGATTTTCAAATTTCCTGTCCTACATGGGACATGCTGGACATGTTAAGGTTGTGTTCTCCAGATGTGGCAAAATTCACAGATTCCAGGCTGTTTGCTAGTTTCATTTTCTCTCTGATCATAGAAGAAATTAAATTTTAGGTCCAAGAAAACAAGGAAAGAGTCCAAGGAAACAAGACTTCAGAAGAATACATTCCAAAAAGAAATTCTTCGTGAGCTGTACATACTTACTATATAAAAGGCCAAAGGATCCTGCCCCTTAAACTTGCTTGGTTGTGTTTGGTTCAGACAGGGTTTAGACAGTGCGATTTTAATGCTTAGAGTTATGAATTCAGAGGGAGTGTTGTTAATCCTGAAGGAGTCACAATATCACTGAATTCCACGATATTGTGAACCATTGGACAGGTAGGATATTGCTGGGTGGTTAAAGTACTGATCTTTTTCTTTCCCTTCTCACTAGCCTCCTTTACTGCATCTTTTTGAAAATTGCTACATGGTCCAGGACTTGCTAACAGGGGTTCATCTTAGACATGAACCCATATTTAGATATGGAACCCACTAGCTCAGCACAGCCCCATTCCTGGGTCCTGTAGCCCCCCAAAACTGGGCAATCTGCCTTGTGCTATCACTGCCCTAGGGTGGGAATGGCACTGTCAGCAGGCAAGGGAGAACGCTACTTATCTGTCCTGGCTAGGGCATGTAGTCCTGCCGGCAACACCAGCGCACTTTTGCAGCAGGAGAAGGAGATAGATCCATGGTGGAGGCACAGACATGCACGGTACAAGATTAATATTGTAGATACCTCCATATGACAGTAGTGTTCATGTGTTACAACCTGGTATTGTGTATTTTGAAGTCATGGTACTGGAATATCACCAGCTAGGTCATTGTATTTTACGAAGGGTTATAATTTCACACATGACAACAGATTATCTCGTGGTCAGAGATGACAAAGTCAACGTTTCTCCTCCTTATGGGTGGGAATCCTGCAGTGAAGCACATTAATTGGTGGAGATACCCCAGCAACACGGGAATGAGTTTTGCCAGGATACAGTACTGCCTTGTGATGGGTGAGAGCCAGTTCCCAGAACTGCCGGACTGCAACATGTCTCTATTCCAGGTCCACCTCTTTCATCTGGAAATCACTGAACAGAGGATTGATGAGGTGGCTGTGTGCAGTACACTCATCTAATCATCACTTCCTTCCCTGTGGGCAGAGGCAGGGCTGTGCTCCAGCCATTTGACTTGCTTGGGTGTACAGCAGCCTGGGTGCAGGACAGAGGACTGGGAACCCTAGGCTAATGTACACCAGATGGAGAGGCTTGTTGCCTCTCCCCACCTCTGCCTGCTGTTGAGGCCACCTGCCCTCTCACCAGGAAAACAGCAGGTATCAGCTAGGGCAGAGCTCTCAGGGTCTTGATATGGTCCCTGTGTGGCTCACAATACAACTGGGTAAGATGGGGACATGAAGAAAGGAGAGAGGTGACTGACTTTGCTGTGGATCAAACAATTGGCCAGTGATACAGCTGTAAAGAGTCTGCAAGTGCCTAGACTGCTTCCAGTCCACAGGGCAAGGCAGCCTCTGCCCCTTGTCATTTGTTACACCTCCTTTGTCTCCACTGCACCTCCTGAACCAACTTCACCCATGCTTCAGCTCCATTTGTCGTCATCTTCATTTATGAAAAAACAAACTAGCAAGTGACTGCCATGGAAAACCCCTCAGTTTTTCAAATGAAAGGTGGGAGTTTTGAGAAGATGGCAGGAAACTCATTTGGTATCTTGTCAAATGTCCTCATTTCGACTGTGGGTGCAGGGCTAGCTTACCCCAGGGCATTCAGGGTCTCTGTGCAACTGATGAATGATATGCTTTTGAGGAGACTATCAGAAATGTATCAATAAATGGCACCAGCTCTCTGGAAAACTTTTAGCAATGCAATTTGAGAGACAATTTTTTCTGAGTTTTCTGGACTTAATTCTGATCTCAGGCTCATGTGACAGGGATGTGCTGGTTTTACTTCAGAGACAGACATACTAGACATCTTTTTTTTAGGTTGTTTCTCAAATTACCTGGTTGGAGAAGAGTATTTACATTTGCTCTTTTTGTCCCTAATTCAAAACCCACTTCACTTAAGCTTCATGGTGTATATGTCATAACCTTGCAGCTGCCAAATGAAAGACCTGATGCTGTTGCACATGTACACAACTGCTTATTTTCAGAGCTTCTCCTGACTTACATGAGGAACTCCTGACTGTGAAGACTTTTTCTGCCACTTTTTCCAGACTGTGTATTCTAGATCTCTCCACATTATGGCACATGAGTCACACAGTGAGTGTCTAGCAGGACATTTGTGTTATGTCTGCAGCAGAAAAAAGACCTCAGTGGTTTCACATGAGAAAGTTGAATCCTAAATGTGGGTGGAAAAAAAAGTAAAGGGATAAAAAGATACCACCAGATAAGTATAATGTATGTATTCCTTTCCTGCAAAAGATTTACTTATGCAAATGAGCCACATTTTCAAAGACATTTCTTTTTTTTGTGTGTGTGTGTTTTTTTTTTATTATTATTTTAAAAGGATCACCTTGAACAAAAGCTATCTCATGAAGGAAAAAGAAAACAGAAAACAAGTCTGACCTTGAGCAAATTTGGTGTGGCAATGATTCATCCTAGTATCATCTTAGTTAGGTAGTCAGCCTCAGCTAATCATAACCCCATGATTGTCATATATATGTATGAGTGTATTTATATAAATATACATATTTATTTATGACCACTCATATTGGAACTAGAGATAAACGCAGCATCTTTCACACACAACACAAATTCACACACAGCACAAAGATCTCCGTGTCCAAGGGAGATCTTTAAAACACATTAGTAATTCTAAGATGTTCCATAAGTCTAACACCACTTATATGTTTTCTGAACAAGAACTTATTTCTACCCATATTGAAATCTGTTGAAAGACCAGTTCAGCGCTGCTGACTCAGCCTCACTCAAGAGCTTCACCTCTGTCTACATCTAGGGAAGCCCAAGGTTTTCTTTAAACACTTGAAACAGAAATGCTGTATTCAATACGGAAACATAAACAGAGTTTTCGGTAGAAGCTGAATGTTAGCTACAGCCGATGGGTACCTCTTATTCAGAAGGGGTTTGTGAAAGATTTGTCCATTAAGGCTTCTTGTGAGAAGTTCCACTTTCTTCACTATGAAACCAAAGCAGACCCTTCTGCTCCTTTGGTCAGACTGGTGAAAATACAAGCTGCTAGGACCCTGAGGGACTTCTCTATCCATCACGCACATCTATAATGAGGCAAAAAGCAGAGATTTATGAAAGCCCGGGGAGAGAGGGAAATAAAATAATTTGTCCCAGTGTGAAATTAGGAGCAAAAGATATTTGTGCTGGGTGTGTTTGACATGTCACTTTAAGGGCTCTAAGCAATCTAAATAATTACTGGGTTACAAACATGATGGCCCTACTTGTTTACATTTTATCTTACCTTTTTCTTTTTCAAAAAGGTTCAAAACCATAAAGAACATACTATTCCTCCACACTCTGTAATGTCTGTGTTTGGAAATGAGATTAGAAATCTTCAAATGAAAGAGAGTTTTATTTCAGTGAGGTAAAATTGCTTATTAAATCTGCCCTTAAATCCCACTGCCTGACCGAACCCTAAGTGTTGCAAAGTGCAAACATTTCTGTGAGCTAGAGTTTTCTGCTACTTTCACTGCTGCAATCGCCAAGCTATTGTTGGGCAATAGATATAAGTGCATGAATATATGGGTGGCTGTGTTTGTAAAGAATGCTTAATACCCTTCTTCTTTTAAGTTCTTTAAATCTTCTTTTAAGTTTCAGCACTGAATAGAACAAATTCTCTCATCTATGTATTCTTTGGTCACACTTTGCCTTTGACTCACACTACTTTCCAGAAATGTTCCTATTTTTTTTCAAGAGTCCTGAAGATATCTATCAAACTGAGTATTTTTTTTCCTAAGAAATTTCCCTTTAGAGAGAAGGAAGTAGAAGAGAACAAAGGCGGACAGCCTGTGACAATGACTCATTATATTCCTTATAAATTATGGCTGTGAAGTTAATGCAAATTGTTTCTCACAGTTTCAAAACCCACTATAAAACAATAACTTAGGGCAACAGAAAGAGAAGCACCTAGAGAAATAATTTCTTTTAATTTATTTTTGTAGACACAGGGAAGTGTGCAACAAACAGTAGAGTTACTTGGAAAGCACGTGAAGATGCACTAGTAGATTAATTTCATGTTGTAGCATGCAAAACTAAAACAGAATCAAACTTGAACTTGTGGCTCTTGTGGTATTTATTAAGACTGAAATGTCTGTAATTTGTTTGGCAAGCTACCATTACATGAGGCAATACAGATGGGGAAAAGGTCTGAAGCCTTCAGGAAAAGTGTCAGATGTTCAACCTCTAGGTCTCAGTCTCCTTTGACAAGTAGAAGTACCTTCATTCTCCATGTAAGGAGTGAACTTGGTGGCATGCTTGGGCTGCAGGAGAGTAGAGCACTTCAGCACACACTGAACATTTAGCACACTACCTTGTTGGAGGGGAATAGAAAGGCTTATGTGCTGTTGGTCTCCATGCTAGCTCAGGATTTAGATGCTCTGTTATTATTTCTATCAGGAATGAGAGAGTCTCCAGAGCCAAATGTGCACACTTGCTTTGCTGTAAAGCTTGCACATTTGCTCTGCTTCCAGAACCAGGCTGAGTAACAGAGCTATTGACAAGTGTGGGATGAGTCTCCAGATGTGTTTGTGATGGCTGGAAGTTCCATGTTCTTAAGAAGATGAAGCCTTACTGCCATGTCTTCACAACTACCTTCCCCTAGTTACTGTGCTGGTATAGCATCTCAGACAGCACTTGAAAACAAAACAAAGATCTCCACAGCTAAAAGCACAAGCCATTATAGTCACTGTTCAAAAGACTACAGTCTGCAATGAACCAATGCCCTCTGTATAGTAAATACTGTGAAGGGATGCCTGATGTTCAGTGACTAGCAGATGGTGGCCTTACTTGATCTGCTCTGCAATCACTTGTGGCTATCTCTCAGTGGTGAAGGATCTATGAAAAATTACAGACAGAGAGCCTCAGTCTGGAGTCCTTTGGTGTTCAAGTCTGTTACTCCTAAACACTTAATTGTGCAATGCCGCCACATCATTGCTATACTGGAAATCTCTTTGTTTACAAAATAATTTTTTATGTCTTAGTTCTCTTTGAGGGTGAGAAAACAGATTTGGAAACTTTCCTAATATACCTTACAGAAATGTCTTAGCTATCAACATGAGCTAGCTGAGTCACCACCAAAGCCACCATGTCCCCAGGCATACACTACAGGTGTACTTTACAGAAGAAGTGTTTTAAAAGCAATTGCATCGGTGCATAGAGCACCAATATCTGCATATAAGCCCTCATTATAGTTTCAAACAATGTGCTTGAAGGACGTATAAGGATGACCTCACCCAGATTTGGCTTTTACAAATCCTTCAGTAGTGTGACTGAATTCCAACCCATTCAGTCCTTAGATGGATGCATCTGGCAGTGTATCGTAACGGGTATTTTCCTGTTATTTAAAGAAAGCAAGGTCTTTTTGCTTTATCTTTCCATGAAATTACAAAGAGTTTCCTTGAAGCCATACCTTATCACACATCCTGGTTAGCACGGAAGCACTTATTCCTGATCATTACCCATTAAAAGGTCCTTTGAGGAAATGATTTGAACCTTTGATCCGGACAAAACTCTTTCATACCACACATTTTATATCCTATGTGTACTTCTGTAGTGTAACATTATTAATAGTTCTGCTTCTTCCACCAGCTTCTTCAGCTCATCTTTTAGATAACAAGACCCCCCAAAAAAGACACTTTTTGATTAAGAGCAAGCATTAATGTCTTTCCCATGTTTTCAGAGATACAACTCCATTGACAGTGGACTGGATTAAAGGAATATTATTTGAATATTATTTCTAAAGGTAGTAATGGGAACATCATGTCTCTACTAGCTTCCTAAGCTTTGGGCCAGATTGTTACCCCACCCATTCCATCTTCTATCCTTCTGTCATGCCCTACACCCTGTATCCATGTGAGCCTGCCTGGGAATTAGGTAGACAGAGCAGGACTCCGGTTTTACCTTGCAATCCAAAATGGAGAAATAATGCTGACATAAATTCGATAATGCCCAATGAGAAGTGGGGAATTAATTTCTGCAAAATCAGCCCTCAGCACGTCAACAGATATGTGAACTTAGGAAGGAAAGGGGAAGATAGTTTTCAGAAGGAAATAAAAAGGCAGAATCACAGAATCACAGAGTATGCCGAGTTGGAAGGGACCCACAAGGATCCTCAAGTTCAACTCTTAGCCCTGCACAGGACCATCCCCAAGAGTCACACCAGGTGCCTAAGAGTATCATCCAAAAGCTTCTTGAACTCTGTCAGGCTGGGCGCTGTGACCACTTCCCTGGGGAGCCTGTTCCAGTGCCCAGTCACCCTCTGGAAGAAGAACCTTTTTCTAACATCCAACATAAACCTCTCCTGACACAACTTCAGGCCATTCCCTCGGGTCCTGTCACTGGTTACCACTGATCTCTTGATCAGTGCCTGCCCCTCCTCTTCCCTTCATGAGGAAGATCTAGACTGCGATGATGTCTCCCCTCAGTCTCCTCCAGGCTGAATAAACCAAGTGACCTCAGCTGCTCCTCCTACGTCTTTCCCTCAAGGCCTTTCACCATCTTTGTTGCCCTCCTTTGGATGCTCTCTAATAGGGAACAGCATCATGAAATACAGACAGAGCACATAATAAAACATCCCCTCTTAATGACGATACTGAGCTGCTATCCTTTTCTATACACTCCAGCCATGGGACAAGGTGGCTTCAACCAAGAAAGCTGTATGTTCTTAGATCTGGATAGTAGTGCAGAGATACTGGGGCAGGAAGAGTGAATGATGGACTTCATCTTCACCATTTCCTTCTTTTGTTAGCATATTCTTTGGTTGCTTCTTATTCCACACAGTTCTTGACCATCCCTTTGTACTTGACAAAAAGTGGAAGAGAAATCAGAATGTGAGCTATTGTAAATGGTTGCATTAATGCTCCCTGCCGATGTAATATTCCCTCCTACAGTGTTTTGACAGTAATTCAGTAATTGTTTTCTGAGTGGGTTACTTTTCTGAGGAAAAAAAAAAAGATGTAGATACCTCTTACATTGTACTGCCTTCCTCAAAATGCATCACTGAAACTAATTTCTCTGATGACCTAACTGAAGCTGGCTATCAACTTTCAACAACTGGCAGGCAGGACTAGCTCAGGTTGTATCAACTGATGGGTTTTAAGCGTCTTCCTGCCATTCCAGAAGTCCTCAGGGCAGCTGCGTAATTGGGCCATACACTCTTCTTGCTTTTACTGAGATTTTTCCACTAAACCCAATGTGTTTCGAGACAAATATTCATTGTTATTCCTGCACTACATTCTATTGCTTTGTGTTGCTCCAATGAGATGACTCTGCTCTGAGTTCATTTCTAGCATAGCCTCCATACTCTCTCAGCAATGACAAGTTTATGATGTTGCTAGCAATCAAAGTAAGATGAGATGAGGGAGTTTTTGAGGTTGGCTTTGAGGATTCTTTAAAATAAACTGTAATGACGCTACCAGCAGCGGTTTCAGTTCCTAACAAGTGCATTATCTTGTCCAGACTCCCATCTGCCATGATCTCATGGTCAGTAAACCATGCCAAGGACAAGGGAAAGAGGCACAGCTCTGGTTACGATAGGGAGGGCATGTGACAATATCTCTTGGCACAGAACTGCAGAGTGTGCTCAATGATTATTGCTTTACCTCTTAGCCCTGGCTATGACAACATATGTATGCACAGCACAACATGATCTCAAATGGTTGTAAAATTTCTTGAGTGGATAAGTACCAGGGGAACACCTGGATCATTCTGTAGTGTCTGATCCTGCACACCATGTGTCTGAGCCTCACTGGGAGTAATTCATGCAGCACTTTTTCATACCTTTAGTCCACCTGCTATGTAAGAATTATAGGGCAATATTTGGCAATATAAGGGATCCAAGAGGTGTGTTTTCCTCTTACAACTTCCCCCAGGCCAACACTTCTCTGCTCTCTCTCTGGAAGCATGACCAATTCAAGAAATACATTAATTTATCTTTTTTGATATGTACAAAGTAGAGTAGTAAGTAGTAGTGAGACAGAGCAGGAGTAATTTTTTAAAGAAATATATGTCATATAAATACCCAGAACATCCAAGAAGATGCTATAACTGTTTACTGACTTGAATTTCTGCTCATCTGCTTTATTTGTTTAATTTCACACATGATGATAAGATGCAAAAATCCATTTCTTCCCTAGGAACTTTGTGCAATTAATGGAGCCTAATCTGAAGATGAATCTGGATCTCAGCACCAGAGTTCTCTTTCTTTTCATTGAATGAAACAAAGAGGAAAAGGTACTTGGGGGACCTCCCCTCAGCCTTCCATCAGAAAAAAAGAAGAAAGGAATAGCACTGGAGGTGAGGAGTAGAGGGAAAACAGGACCTATGAATGGTAAGGTGGATACATCACAATATAGCATATGGAAGAATGAGTGAGTGTTTCTGTTTTAAATGTTCCCCAGTGCAATAACAGCTCTTCTCTAGTACAAGCAGCACCCTACATGTACTAGGTCCCACCTTTTTATTTCATCATACAACTACCAGACAGTGACAACACTGTCTCAAGAACGGGCAGCATGCATGCATTTGGCCTGTGCGTTGTTTATTTTTTTACGTCACTAGAAATATAAGCTCTAATACATGTTTCCACATCTCTTGTTTGCCAAGATCAGAGCTGCAATTCAGCAAAACCTTTAGCAGACTGCAGTGCAGCAGGGTACATGATTAAACTGCTGTAGAAATGAGATAAAGTTTCCTTTCTGCTTCCACCTCTATTTTTTGTCTGTTTTTTTCTCACTTAGATGATTAAATTTATTAATTTTCTCTTCCATATATATAGCTTTTGAATGTCTACTTTTATGCACTTAGAGACACAATAGAGAGCTGCTTTGTTTAGAGTTGCTGATTTGAAATAACTTATAAGAAAACTAGAACTGAGCAACATTTTTCTTACGATTTATTTTTCCAAAATATATAATTGCAGAAGACCTGAAACAGAATTTGACATAATTTCATGCATAGTTTTGTCTGACTTTTGCATCATCTTCCCATAACATTTTCCAAAATAAGTTTTCTGGGTTTATTTTGTTTTGAGGAAATAGTTTAGTTATATTTAATCCTAAGTTTTAAAGGGATAAGAAAATTCAAGGAACAGCTAAAAATCACCAAGTTTAGAACAAAACATCCCTTTTTGAGTTGAATGATAGTTTCAGTCAATAGTAACATTTTTGTTGTTTTGTTAGTGTTGCCTAGTAAAAAATGTAGTTTCAGACTTAACCAAAACAAATGAATATTTTTTTTTCATGAAATAACTGAAAACTGAACTTTTGAAAGCTGTAATTGAAACCACACTAGAGTTGGAAAGGGAAAGATACATTCTGATGCAGATAATCTATCAACCACCAATCCAGTAGTAGCAGTCAGCCATTGGATGAAAATGAAGCCATTGAACTGAAAATTTATTTCACTTAAATTCAGTATCTAAGGTTCTGCTGTCTAAACCTGAACTAGCCCAAGAAAGTGTCTTTTTTAGCCAATGGCATGAAAAAACCAGCTTTTGGAACATGTACCACACCAGTTCTCTCCAGCACCTTTTTAGGATGGTATGGATCAGAAGTTCTTGTTTCTTTCCTTTGGTGGTAAAAAGGGACCAGTGGCACTGCTTAAATTTGTACAATATATGCTAAGCTGAATGGGATGAATTGCACCAATTATATCTTTCTAAAGAAATGGAGGCCAGGCCCAATGCAGCTGAATTATATTAAATGGAATGATTTTGGTATTCATTAGACATCTTGTTTTTTGCATGGATGATCAGGAAATTCAGATCCCAAGATAACAAGCTTCCTAATCATGCAGGAATACAGAAGAAAAAGTCCCCTTTGCAAGATCAGAGCCAGTTCTACCAGACGTTTTAATGCTAAGTCAGATCAGTCAAATAATAATTAACTTTAATTGTCACACCCACAAACTGTAACATTTATCCAGAGCAGATGAATGATTTAAAAATCAGGGCCATTCTTATCTTCAAATAAAGAGAGCAAAGAAAATAAACTTTAAGCAATATTCTAATATTATCATTGCTATTTTAGTATGACTAAGACCAGAGAGAGGAGTCCTGGCAGGAACTAGTGTTGCATTTTAATGTCTGATCCTTGCTGTCTAAGTAAAGATGAGCATTGCTTATCTCTAAAATGACCCTTACTA
Organism: Oxyruncus cristatus; assembly: GCA_013399855.1. Classification (NCBI taxonomy): domain Eukaryota; kingdom Metazoa; phylum Chordata; class Aves; order Passeriformes; family Cotingidae; genus Oxyruncus; species Oxyruncus cristatus. The sequence goes on along the minus strand of VXAY01000340.1, from coordinate 335,588 downwards.
TGTGTTATCACAGCAGTTGTCAAGGGCTGATACAGCTCTTGAGGGAACTGGACTTGAGGAGCCAGGTAGTTGTTACCTGGCTCTCAAGCATATGGTTAGCAGCTTGTCTCCCCATGCTCAAGTGGAGCAACCTGGTCTGTATTTTTACTGGTCTCCTGCTCTTTGCTGGGCTTCAACAAGGACAATGTACCTGTTTATACAGAATTCGTATCAGAGCTGGACTTTAATTGCACTGTTCAGTGACATAAGCTCAAAAAACAGTTTTAAATACCGCATTTAAAGCCAAACCCAAGTATGAGATAGGCAGCCACTGAATGAAAACCTTTGCAGAAGAAGATTAATTTCATTACAGTTATGAGTGGTGTGATGTGTCCTCACCAAGATCCCAGTGGCAGCAATTTGCCGCTGTGTATAAAAGATGGGACATGAAATACACTGATAAAACCAAGGAGAAAAAATACACACTGGTTGCAGGAAAGAAGGACAAAAAGCCCAAAACATGAAATGAAATAAACCAAACAGAGAAAAGAGAAAAGAAAATGTAAGAATAAGTCAAAGTGACTGAAATGGTCATGTTGCAGTGTGTCATATGGAACTGGGCAGAACAATCAAAAAAACATGTAAGTGTATTTAGAAGAGAGCAAGTGGTATATGTCCTGAGTGTATTCTCAGAAAGATACACTGGTTAATAGCATAGATAATCTGCTTTAATGGGAACAGATGAGTTGTGGGTTTTTTTTTTCGTATGCTTCCTTTAGCAATGCAGGGGTCCAAAATTTTTTCCTATCAGTGTTGCAATGTGCTCTGCAGGAAATATCTGAATGCCATTAAAACTTGACTGTTATACTGTATTTTTTTATTTTGTACAGAATGCACCTAGCAGTGCAAGATTATTCGAGCAAATAAATTGTTTTGTAGGAATATTTTGATATAACTTTAAAACTTTTAAAATGCAGAAAATTGTTCTTATTCTTTTTTCCCCATGAAAGAATCTCTTACATTTTATTTTCTCAAATTTCCCCTCTCTCTTCATCAGTCACTCTGATTCTAATAACTTCTGGATATCTCTAAGGTTTCAGTGAAAGGAAGTAGAAGAGTGAGAAGTGAGTGGGCAAGACTGAAGAAGACAGAGCTGTGGTTAGAAAGAAGAGTTTGGAGGAACCAGGGAAAGTGACATAAAGACAGGGATGAATGATTAGCTGTTCTGTATTGATTCAGGTTAGGGGAGAAAGGTCTGGTGGGATGTTATTATGCAAACTCACAAGCTCTTGGTGCAGCATGTGATGAAAACACATAAAGGGAGGATCTGCCAGTGCCAGAGAAGAAATCTGATCCCAAACCTTTCCATTCATTGCCACGTTTTTTATTGTTCAGCCTTTTCCAGTGTTCATTAGAAATGACTTGCACACAGACTGAGGAAAACAGAAACTTTCTCTTGGTGTTACAAATTAATCTTTTCATAATAGTCTTTGAGATGGGAAATGAACAATGACACAAAGTACTTTCCACTGTGGACAAGTAAAATCGTTTAACTTCAGTGATCAGGGTTTTGCATAATGAACTGACAAGAGAACTTAGTAGTATGACAAGAGACAAAAATATCTTGCATGCTACTAGAGCAATGAATGGTCTATATTTCAAAGTAGAAGAACCTTATCAGGAAGATTCGCTACTTACATGAAAATTTATGGTGTTTCTTTTAAATTCAGGGAACCAAGCTGTGTTTCCCAGCACAAGGAAACCAGAATTCTTGTCTGCTCTTGAACACAGGCCTGTCTGTGCGTTTTCTTCAGAAAGCAAATGGACAGGAAAACACTGATTTAAATAATATCCTTTTTGTCTGTTGGCATAACACAAAACACTCTATGTCCCAGACTTTACTTCTTTGTTTGAAGTTAAGCAGCAATATACAACTTTCAAAAGCTGGCTGTGCAGATCTTCCTTTAGACTTCTGGAGAGATTTCTTCAAATCGACGTGTTTTAACCTGTGCTTTGCTTAGATTTGTACATTCTTGATATGTGTGTACACCCTTGTATTACACAGGGACATACAGTGCTTGATTATGAATGCTCATCAGGACACCTGCTTAAGACAGGCATGTGCACAAGTAAACACATATTGTAGAGGCAGCAGAGTCCAGGGCTTGTGTATTTGCCCAGATGTCAGGTGCTGCTGAATTTTAATCCTGGGTCTGGCACGGATTTGCTGTGTAGCCTGTGGCAAATCACATAATCTCCCTGCCTCAGAGTCCCCACCTGTGAAGTGGGGATAATAACACTTACAATTTCGTACCTCACAGGCTGTTTTGAGGATTAATGGATGTCTGAGAAGTGCTTTGTACATTGGAAGTCCTGGCTTATTTTGACTGTGTCTGAGTGAAAATTTGGATCATTGTTTTGGACTTTTCAGGAAGTAAGAAAGAATAATTTGTAGAAAATAACAGCACCATACTAACCACTCTCTAGGTACAAAAGACATTGCTCTGTCTAGATCTTCTTGTGCATGAAGTTCTCGTACACAAGTTCTACTGTTGGCATCAGCAAGTGGCCTCCCTTGAGGGGGTGTTTTGAGGATTAATTCTTTACTTGCAGTTTCTGATACTGGACCCATAGATTTTTAATAAGGACTTGAAAAACTGGTGAATCATCTACTTTAGTTTTCTGCATACTAAATTCTTCCTTTCTTGCTGCAGTTGCCCCTCTGTTGAGTGTTGGTGTAACCTAGGCCCATGACAATTATTGAGAAAGGACATGGCCTTTGAGAAGGTTAGGGTTAGCAGAAGAAAAGGGAGCAAGAATGCCGAAGATGCACTGGTCAGATAGGAATGAAAAAGGGAAACATTTCTTAATAGCATTTCATTGCCCTGGTGGGAGAAGGCGGGATTGTGCACAGAGAGACCCCAAGAACTGTGAGCTGCCCACGGTTCAGGCAGGATGAAGTGCATTTGGCTGCCATGGCAGGCTACCCAGGCACCAGGGCCAGTGCAAGGTGCTCATGCCTGCCTCACCATGCCTGCTGTCACCCTCAGAGTACACATTGCCTCTTCTGTGAACCACTGAAGGGAAAAACAACTGTCGGAAATGGGGGGTTATTTTCAAACCCAGCTGAGCTTGCTAATTTAGGGGTAGTGTGCTGACACCTGGAAAGATGTGGTAGAAGGCGGGGGTGGCAAACATGAACCCCTTCCACTGGTGTTTCTGCTCAAGACCCTGTGTTGTAAAACTAAGACTTCAGCCTGAGTAGGAGTAGTAGAATCTAACCCCTTTCATGGAAAAAGAGATGATTCTCCCTTACCTGCAACCGTGCATAGCCACTATCGTCCCTGCAGAGTGGGAGTAAAACACTATCGGTCTGATTGGTACATCCACTTTTCACTCACTTTGCACAGTCTAAAATGACTACAAAGCAGTGTGTAAAAGGCTGGAATTATTGACGGTAAAATCACAAAACGCCCATGTAATTTTTTTCTCATTGTAGCTGTGGACTGAAAAATCAAACAAAACCCCCTTAGCACAATAAGTCTGGTCTCAAGAAGGGTCGCATTACTGCATACTTCCTAAAGTTGCCTGTAATTGATTGCTCTCTAGCAAAGACAGAAATATGTGACCTATTACTTTGAAGTGTCCTCTGCACTAAGAGAAAGGGTGTTTTGGCAATATAATTTTAAACAACTATTGACTAGAAGTGGCCAGGAAAAAGTATGTTAGCTGCCAGTGTCCAAACCTCAGAAGACTTTCGAGTTCCCAGTGAGGAATCAAACTTTTTTGGAGATGTCAAATTATTTCTAGACACATTCATTTAAAAACGTTGAAATCTGCTTTGCTCATGTGACTTAAAAATAGAGTAATCACTATGTGTTATGTAATGCCTTTGCTAGGCATATTTCATTTTCCTAAGCCAAACAAGACCGGTAAGAAATGCCTCCAAAGAGAAGCTGGCTGGCACAGTAACTGTGAGTTAAGCTGTTTTGTGATGTTTCCAGATCAGATCACTTGGTTTTCAAGCAAAAAAATTTTATTCTGGCATGATTATTTTGCTTACAATGTAGATTATTTTTTCAATAAAAGCACTAATTTTCTTTCCACATCTCCCATCCAAAACCTGAGAAATATTTCCCAATAAATAATAAATTCAGCTAGGATATTTGTCAAAGTCTTTATGTTTCCTCCAGGCTTGAAGAATAAATGTCTGTTTTAGACTAAGAAAATTCAGGAGGGTCGAGTATGTTCATCCAAGTTTATGATCAGTGAATATTTCCCTTGCAACAAGCTGCATCAACACCACCTCTGGGCACAGACGGACTCTGGAGAAACTGAAAGGTAGCTAAAAGATAGGGGAAAAAAAATCCTACTCATTCCACCATTACATGTCACACTTCACAGTGTTTCATGACATGTAATACGTGTTTTACCTAGCCCTTTTAGCACATCTTTCAAATCAATGAGAAATTATTGCTGAGATTCTGTTAGGGTTTTCAAGTGAAAAAAAAAATAATGCTACTTTTGTATACGTCTCAGGGGTTAAGTGGTACTGGGAAACACAAGTGTCCCATGTAATCAACCCAGAAAACTCTAACATATCAAGAAGTTTGAGAAGAAACAAGAAAGGTCGATGGGCTCTAGATTTTGGAAGCCATGATAAAGAAGCTCAAGCTCAGAGAAAAGTCTTTCCCTCACTGTCTCTTCCTTGCAGGAGAGGACGTGAGTCAGCAGACAGATGGAAAAACTTGAGCCAACTCTCAGTCCTCAGAGTGCAAAAACCTCTGGAAATCATGGACACAACTGCTGAAGTCTTTTCTTGATACTTCCCCACCATCACTCCCTTACAGACATTCATTCACAGGACAGCTGAACTTGAGCTTTTGCTTAGGGGGAGGAAAAGTGTTAAAGAAAAATCAGTAAAAATCCTATCATAAGCAGATCAGCATCGAACAAATTTAAATCTCAAAATAATTTTCTACTTTAAACACCTGGTGCTTGGCAACATTTGGATGACCTGCTGAGAGAATGAGAGATGTGTTCTTATCTGAAAAACAGCCCTGAAATCAGGAGGCAGCCCCCAAAACACAAAACCTTCTTTACTGCCTTTCTTGCCTTCTGCCTGCTTATTTGTCTCTATTTCTCACGTGGTGACTTGGAGCTGGAGGTAAATGCCCCATTAAACCTCATGGACAATAACATATCTCCAGGGTTTTGTCTTTGCCTCAGCTGTAACTCCCAGTCAGTGTTTCATTCCTGTCCTGTCCTGCTTGACTCTCTCCTTGCTCCAAAAAGCAGTAAATCAGGTTTGGAGACAGGAAAGAAAAGCAAGGCTCACTACAGAAGGTGAAGGCACTGAAAGGTGGGTGCTGCAACCCTTCTGCTCCAGACCTCTGATCTGTGGCATGGAAACACAGAGGACTGAGTGGCCAAATCCTCTTTTTTGTCCACGTAGACCTCTGGGGTGCAACTCCAAGGTCATTTTGTTCAGCTGCAGCTATTCCCAGATGCTCCACTCAGCCCATTTCCTCCAGCACCTTTATCTTCTTGTGGCCCAGCTCACTGCAGGGTATTTCAGCAACCTGGCTGAGGGGTGTGGGTTTGAAAGCAGTTGTGTAGGCACAACTGAGGGGGTGGCAAGCTACAACTGGAAGGGCAGAAATAAAGTGTGAGAGAGAACAGGACTCTTGCAAGCATATTTTGCTGCCAAAAAAATTGACGGAAGACTGCACCCCAGGGCACTACAGCAACCCTGGGCACCTCAGCAGGATGATGCGAAGATCCTGCAAGCTGAGCAGGAAGCCACCAGAGCCGGTCAACAGGCAGCAGCGGTGGTGGTGAGGTTCTAGAGGAGCCTGCACTGCAGAGCAGCAGTGTATGAGTCAGGTTTGCTAGGGAAGCACACTGTCCACCAGCAGTCCAGCTGGGCTCCTTGAAATAACCAGCAAGGCACAGCCTTCAAAACACAGCCTTGAGGAGAAAATTGCTGCAGCTATGACACACACCCTTCATGTGTCTTAGCGGGTAAGGCATCAGCCTGGCAAGAGGGAGGCATAGCTCCTGAGCCCTCCTCAGTCTTGAGGAGGGATGGAGACTGCACAAGAGTGAGTCTGCCTGGCTATCAGGCCATCACTGGAGCAGAGGAAGGGATGTATCCTCAGTCCTGGTGAAGGGGCACAGCTGCAAAAGGCAGCTCGTGCAGTTTATTTGTTGGAAAGAAAATGTTTGGGGAGCAGCCTGCAACCTTGTAAGGCTCCAGTTGAGGTATCTCATATTCCAGTCCTTTCACAATCTGAGTTTGAACCATTCCCAGATATGAGCTCTTTGACCGGGCTGGTTTTGCTGTATTGCAAACCTGACATCAGGTTAGAGTGCAGTTTATTAAGTTCTTTTGCCGTGTTCCATTCACACAAATAAGGAAGAGCAGGAGAGCTTGGCAGGGCTATAACCAAGTTTTACAAAAAGTTTCAGCACAATTATTTCCCCCATATACACAGTGTTTGGCTCATTGTTTTGCTGCTGTTATTAGTGGTATCGCTCCAGTGACTTCAATGAAAGGACTCCTGGCCCACTGAATTATCCTTAATGAGGCACAGAGAAAACTACCAGCTTAAGGGGGAGTCATTAGTCTTGTTATGAAGGAGTTAACACCCTTTGAAGGATTTCAGGAACACACCCTTTCATTGTCTGTTTGTTTTCTACTCCGTAAAGCCTCCTTGCATTGTTATTTCCTTTCTCTCCCCGTTCTGTGTTGCCCACTGCAGCCCAGCTACAACCAGAAAGGGCAACGTTTTTGCTTGCCATGGCACTATCCCAAGTCTTCTCACTTCCCTCTTACAAGCTGCCGCTTTTGGTGGCAAACGTTTTTCTTAAGCTGCTGTGTGACAAGAGAGAAAGGAACGTAAGTGAGAAAACAAGGGGGACATTCTCCTTTACTCTCAGGACTGCCGAAATAGCTGCAGGAGGGTACAAAAGCAATGCGGTGCATTTTATTGCCCTCTAACAGGAATCTAACCAAGAGTACATAAAAGCTGATAAGGCAATCTCTCTTCACTTTGTTTCACTTACCAGCTACCATCACACCTCTGACTCCAGCCTGCACTTGGTCAGAGGAAGAGGGGAAAAAAGGAGGAAGAGGTTTCTGAAGAGAATCCTGACACTCTGGGAGAAAGAAATCTCTCTAGCACATTATAGAGCAGCTTGTGAGCTGTCAGAACGGTGCCTATTCTTAGGTTACAGGACACTCCATGCAGTTTTAATGTTGCTTTTAAGTTCCTATGCTGCTCTGTACAGCGACAGAACAAAGCTAGGAAGACTTGGCATATGCAGATCTAGTTGCTTTGCAGGTGAAATTGCACTGTGGGTCTACAGTAAGTTAACACCAATATGAACAAGGACATCTGCTGCAATGAATAGCCAAACAATAACTGCAGGAAGAGTGGACACAGCTGAAAGATTCAGAGAAGATCTTGTATTTACAAGGAGCCTCATATGTGTCTTCCTTCTTTCTTCCAACGTGTACGACAAAGCGTTTGTTCATTCTTATTATCCCATGCGGGCTTTGAAGCAGAGAAGTGCCTGAGGACTTTGTTCCAGGGAGGAGTGTTTAGATGCAATCTGAAAGAGCCGTGGAGAACAGCCCAAGCTCTATCATCGAGATGGAACTTGTCCAGAGCCCCTTCGGAGCTGGCTACACCCTATTATGCTACAGCAACTGCCAGGTACGTATCTACCCCTCTGTGGTATGGCTCCTGATACTATTATTAGTAATAGCATCCCAGCAGCTTCAGTGTGAAAAGCTCCAGTTAGAGGTGGGGGCCCTGATGATGTGAGTCACTAGACAAACACTTATTAAAAAGACAGGCCCTGCTTTCAATCTTGTTTAGTCTATGCTAATTCTAGACTGCTCAGAGACACCACCTATTCCCTGTGATAGCCCTACTAGCTGGTTTAGCTGGCTTTGCTCTTCTTCTGGCCCAGATATTTAAGTACACTTAAGACACCTAACTGCCCTTGACATTAGGTAGGTTCCTAAATAATTTAAAAAACCTGCCCATTTGTTCCTGTTAGCTTGCAAAAATATTTTACTTGGAATATGAAGTTAAAAGAAACCACCCAAAAAAATCTCCATCAGGCAAAACACAGCAGTCTGTTGCAGTGATGATGAATCAACTGACTACAGGAGTCAGTCACCTTTTCTTCTTCATCACTGCAGGATTTTTTAAAACTCTGTAAGCAAAGCAATGAAACACGTGCCTTCAGACATCTTATATTTGATAAGAAGATGCAGTGTATTAGAAAAAAATTCTCTATGAGAAAGATGTGCATGCATGTCTTGTGCTGCATGAGAAGTAAACATAACTGAGTAGAAGTAGAAAGTTGGTTTCTGGAGTTTTACATGTCATAGATAGACATGTAAATAGACAAGAGATTGTAAAAGATCAAACAGCACACCTTCGCTGCTGCTAAAGACATCCGTCTGCAAAAGCAGGGATTGCAGCATTTCTCCAATCACAAAAGGCTGAGAATGCTGGGATTGTTCATTCTGGAAAAAAGAAGGTTCCTATCAGTGTATTTAAATACCTGAAGGGGAAGTGCAAAAAAGAGGGAGCCAGGCTCTTTTCAGTGGTGCCCAGAGATGGGACCAGAGCCAATGGGCAGAAACTAAACCACAGAAAGCTCCATCGGAACATTAGGAAACACTTTGTTGCTGTGAGAGTGATCGAGCACTGGCACAGGGTGCCCAGAGATGTGTAGTTACTATCCTTGGAGGTATTCAAAAGCTGTCTGGACACAGTTGTGGGCAATTTGTGCTAGGTAACTGTGAATGAGCAAGGAGTTGGACCAGATGACATCCAGCTCCCTTCCAATCTCAGCCATTCTGGCATTCTATGAAAAGACTGAAGCCATTATTTGATTTTGAAGCATTTGGAATATCTCAAACACCTATTGGATAAGAAAGTAGGAAAATAGATTCTGTTTCACATGCTTACAGGAATGTTGTAGTTGTCCACATTTCTTAATGAGACACACAGCAGACTCCAGCTGCCACAAGAATCTTCAAATCCAGTGGCCAGAGGTACTTGTTCAGAAAGATACTATCTACGCTGACCTTCTGCAGTCCTTAGAAGACAAGAAGAAACAAGAACCCTGGAATCACTTCAGTTCTGCTTCAGAGTGGGAATAATTCCTCTTGGCACACACATTACATCAGTTTTGCAGCACAGCTCTTCTGCTGCTAGTGGTTGAATGGGTGTCACTCCCAGGGGCAGGAGCCAAACAAGCTACGGTTCTACATCTGTGTTTATAATTTTTGGAAGAGCCATATGTAGAATATATGTGAAAATGATGTAATCTGGCACGGTAAATCCAATTCTCTGAAAAAAAATAAGGAATAAAAGGAAATAAAAAAATAGTTGCTGGATGTTGACATGTGTCCTACTAATGACATTAAAAGAAACTAGGATCTTTTAATCAAAACTAATTGCCTTTCTCTTTATTCCATGTGTCCATTATGTAACTATTGGAGGTCTGCACATACACAAATTCAAAATTCCATGACAGTTAAAAAAGAAAACTTTAAGTCACTTTTGCTAAAGCAGAAAGAATCAGATGTCAAGTAGAGGACTGTCAGCCTCTTCATTAAGTAATCGTGTTTCTTGCTACAGTGGGGTATATCTTCTTCACATGTTATTACATGCCTACCATTTACTTCTCCCTGCGATGCAAATGTACTTTGCATGTATGCATACACTTGATCATAATGAAAGTGATTCCCAGATTTTTATGAGCATCTTGAGAGCCTGGCAGTGATGGACAATGCAGTCTAACAGTGGTACTTGCTTCCATCACAGCCCTAATGTTGGATCTGTGCCTGGAAGATAGATACAGGCAGGTTTGTTTTGGTCTGTTTTTTTGTCCAGTGGGTTTTTTTGTTTGTTTTGGGGTTTTGTGTTTTTTTGTTTGGTTGGTTTAGTTTGGTTTTTGTTTTTTTTTTTTAATTTATTTAGACTGAGTGGAATAAATTAAAGAAAAAAATTGTTAATTTAATGTTAAAGAAAATAGGAAATTGAAAAGCTGCAGTTCATGAGGCAGACTTCTTCTGGCCCTGTTTTGTATGGAAAGTCTATCCTAGCCTCATCTTTCCTGTTCAATATGTTTGTTTCTTTTTAAAAGAAAGACATAAAAAGGTAGGATACAATGTGATTTTCTGAAAACCCTAGGCTTTAAATCTCCACTTTTTAGAAGTTAAAATGTGCCCCCACTATGAAATAAGATTTGTAATTACAGGTTCAGTGCAAAGGAGGATTTGTGTCAGTCAGTTTTCTGTTTGTGAGTTTGTTCATCAACACATAAAGTGTACCAACCTCACCCAGAGCTGTGCAGTCTCAAACTGATCCCATGCCCTTTTTGCATTTCTCTTCAGCAGTTCTCTGGGAAAACTGTCCTTCCCCTGCCTCACAGTAATACAACAAGTAAATGTGCTACCAACACTGCCTTGCTTGGATCAGTGGGATTAAAAAAGGTGCTCAGATGGCATGTGTGCCACAATGCTGGGTACGTGACCACAGAGGTTAGGCCAAAATTACACCATGTACCTCCTTAAGCTAATTTGACTGGTCAGAGCCCAGAGATTTGTGTTTAACAGTCCTGAATATTTATAAGGAGGCAGAGAAAGAGGAGAGCGATCTTGTTCAGGCAGAGATGATGATGATGATGTAATTTCAGTATCTGATCAGAAGAAGCAAGATAGTGGAAGATTATTTTTCTTTCCGTATATAGGAAGAATCTAGACGATGAAGAATCGTTGGGAGGAATTGCCCTCTGGAAGTGTACCTGCTAGAAATATTGGGAGTCAACATGCCCGGTCTGGACTGTGTGCTTAGCTTTTATGCAGCTGAAGTTAGCTGAAGCCGCTCTTTTCCAAATGTACTTTTTTCGTAACAGATGTTTCACACAGTGGGTAAAGTATAAGGGCAATACTTTCACATACTTCCTCTTTCAGGCCATAGTAAGACACATTTCATTAAAGCAGCCAGGTCTTTACACATCACTTTTGGATATTATAAAAGAAGACAGTTTACCACAGATTGATTTCTCCTCTCTCCTCTTCTTCCCATGTCACCCAGCCCTGCATTATTCACATAAGCTGCTGAGGTTGACAATGGGATTGCTTGGTCTACATGGGAGGAAGGAGATTCATCTCACCAAAATTTGAATGGCTCCAAGGAGGTGGTTTTTACTCCAGAAAAGGACAAATAGTCTTCCTACACAGGGAAGATAAGCATGGCTGCTGTGCTGAATGCAATCCTATTTTCAAATGCTGAAACAACTTCAGTTTCTCGTGAAGGAAGACTGTCAGTCTCTGCACATGTGTTCTTGGGGCATGTATCCAGCAGAAAGACAATACATCAAAACATCATTGTTCCAACATGCTCTGACTTCTTCTAGACCTTCTTCAAGTTTAGACTATTTTGTACTCAGAGTGACTTTTCAATTGCAGGATACTCTTCCTGGAAAATCTCATGGAGAAATGAGGGTTTGAGTACTTCATAACATACGCACACAAGTCTGACACAGCTGGGATGCACTGTATGAGTTGCACATGTAGCACACAGATGGCTGACACATGCTTAGCGAGTTCATCAGGTCTCCTGTGTATCAGGTGATCCACTGAGAATGGGTGTGCTGTAGATCTCTGAGGAGGATCCCTCTGAGGAGGATCCCTCTGAGGAGGATCCCTCTGAGGAGGGTTGGGCTCCTTGTGAATTGACCTGTCGATGAGCTCAGACATTTGTCTGAGCCTTCCAGGCAACAAGAGGGAAGCAGGGGTTGCTTGGCTGCTGTGGCATTACTGCAGAAAAGACAAAATTTCTTCTTCCTCTCAGTCAAAATTTCCAGGTGGGCCCAATCCCAGCACAGAACACCCCAGCTTTGCTCAGTCAGCCTGCAAGGAGGGAGCCTGGGCTGCCTTGTGCCAGTATCTGTTGCCTGTCCTGGGACAGTGTATGAGAGTGTGTGGTGCTGCCATGTGCCTAATTTCATCCTAGATGTGTCCTGCTCTCCTTGAGTGGGAGTGATGCTGGTGCTGTATGTCCAGCAATACCTGTGGTACCTGATGGGATGTAGGGTGAGCAAAAATACTGATTGACAAATAAATCCCGCTTTTCTCATTCAGTTGCCTGTAATTGTAAACATCTGTAATGCTGGATGTTTTTGCTGTTTGAAGGCTTTACTGAGAAAACATGGCTTTGAAAATCAAAACAGAGAACAGAGCTACGCCATCAAGTTAGGCCATTTTATGGCTCTTGACAGTATGGTGTAATTTTTAAACTTTCATTTTAATTTATTTGATTTTTTGCAATTAGAAAGGATATAAAGCATATTGAAAGTATTACACAATGCATTTACCAAGAGTATTAGTACTTTAAGAGAGACAATTGCTTTCTTCTTGTTCAGAGAAAAGCTGGGATATGATGTCTTCTGCTATGAATAAGAGTTACCTAACAAAAACTGATCTTGCCGAGGGCAAAGAGGCTGACAACACAACTCATCTGCTGCTTCTCTCTTAATGCAGGAGATGTGCATAATTCGTTCATGAAACTGAGAAGGATGTAGATGAACCTTCCTCTGTATCACAGTAGGTATAGCTTCAGGTTGGTTTGTGGTCTTCTGCGTTCTCTCCACTGAATGGAGAGATTTGAGAGATTAATAAATTCTATCAAGAAATCTACATTTCATTTGTCAACATTTTGTCACATTCAGGAGAACTCTACCTCTTTGACTTAAAAACTGATTAGTATAGAACTGGAAGAAAGGTATGAGTGATTCATAACTCCGTGAGCCACATCCCTGGGTACAACCCAGGGATCACAGTCCCCACTTCTGCACAGCCTCTGCTTGCCTTGGCTAACCCCAACCCTTTGCATGGAGGGGCTGAGCCCAATAGAAGTCTCAGGTCTGCCTGTGCACAGCAAAGCTAGCAAAAGTCATCTGTTCGCTTGAGTCCACCACAGGAATGCCACCTATGTATATCACTGCTCCCTCTAAGGCTAACGAAGTGTTCAGCAGCTGAGGAGGATGAGAAGTTGCTTTCCTGCCTCCAGAGAGTTTTTGAAATTTCAACATTTTTTCCTTGCCTAATCCATGACAAAAAAGATGTCTTGTTGAATGGAAACTCAGGAGAATAATCAGGAAAATATGCATCAAAGCAACATATTTCATCAAAGCAAGATAGACATTTCATTACAATGAATTTTAAAAGAGGACTTCAAATTTTTCTACTTTAAACTTTATTTTTTACTGCTAAATTCTACACCGAGAGCAAGTTCTAAGTGGAAAATAAATACCTCTTTATACACATGTTAAAATAGAAGGCTTTCGTCAACTTTGGAAAAAAGTCTAGTTCTTCAGCAGGTAAATTCTTTTACTCAAAGAGTTTTAAGATAAACATTTGTCTTATTAAAAAATTATGCAAAACCATTTAAAGGGAAATTGTCTGTTCATTGTTACCTATATACAAAATAAGGATATGAAATCTTGCAAGTATTTGTGAACATCCTTAATATGACTATACAAGTTGCTTAACTGGATACACAAAACAAAAAGAGTCCAACAACCTGGTTTTGTGGTGAGCTGAATGTCTGGGAGGCAAGTGTAAAACAGCCTAACAGCATAAATTTGGAAATGAATTATTCTAGATTCACAGTATCAGCAAAATATTTTAGATTTGAAAAATGAGATGGAAAAATCTCATGGAAGGAGGTCAAAATGTTTTTGCTGAACTCTAAACATTCAAATCTTTGGTGCTATTGTGCTACTTCTGCAATGTTTACTTTAAAAACACTTCCAGTCTCAGCTGGAAGAAATGCCGGGTGCATCCCAGTGCCACAACAACCATAGCTAATCAGACTACCAGATCAGGCTACATTATCCCGCTACCAGAATTGAAATCACAGACTTGCAGCTTTGGTTTCAGAGTTTGCTGCCAAAATATTACGAAGCATCATTTTATATAAATTTCAAAAGACAAAAAAAACAAACCCAAAAATATTGGCAGTCTTAGACAACTCAATGAAAATATCATTCGTGGCTTTTGAAATACCTACACTTGACAGATGAAAGTAATAGCAATGATACAGTAGAATCTGGGAGATGAATCTTCACAGGCATAGGTGAGGCCTTACTGTGAGCCTGATTCTTTCATGAGAAATCTTGTCTACCATGATAAACCTTGCAGAACCCATGTCCTGCTACCAGCTCTGCCATCTGCCACTGTTTCTCCAGTTAGAAGATAAAATTTGACTTTCTTTGTAAATTTGTTTGAGTGACGTTTTGAGAATCATTCCAGCCTAAAACAGCTCTGACTTTGAGAGTTACACCTGCTAGCCTAGACTTCACTTTAGGCAATGTGTTTTATTTAACTTTGTTTCTCGTTAGTGCAGTGGAAAAGGGAAGGCCAGCATTGGCAGGAGTATGACATTGGACCGGTAGATACCAGTGAGGAGTATGGAGTGCCTTGAAAAATAGCATATTTCGGAGTCCAGATAAATATATGTAGAACAGCTTGGTGTACACCTACTGATTCAGTCTCTGAAATATTTGCTGCCATATGTGCCCAGGCTATGTGTTGCTCTTACAGAGTTAAAATGCACAGAGTGGTAATCATCAGAGTCTAATTAAGTATGTGAAAATGAGCAACTATCATTTTCTCCTCTATACTTTCTCCAATAGGCGGAGCTTACTAATTTGCATATGTCAAAATTAAGGCCTAGTAGGTGGAAGCAGCCAGTATTTTTTAGTTCTCCTTTTGTTTTAACAAGGCTGTCCAGAGTGGTGACGTATATACAACCCCAGAGTCCCTCATACCTACTGAACATGGGGAAAAGTGTGCAGCAGACAGCCCTTAGGTTGCCAAAGTGCAACTGCACAGGCCCTGGCAAACAGTTTTACTTCAGCTGGCTGCCAGCAAGCCCTGAGGGAAAGACAGCAAGAATATTTTGCCAGAGCCGCCATTAGATGCACAAGGGCACCAAGCAGAGGATAAGGCATGAGCCTCTCCCTCCTCCCTCGGGTGCAGGGGCAACCTTGTCAGTGGCTCACCAGTCTCTGGCTACCCCTACCCCTGCTGCGGGGAGCAGGGCTGGTGGCCCAGGGTGAGGTGCTTTTACTGGGTGCTCAGGTGGAGCCCCATGGCCTCTGAGAACCGAGAAGAGCCTGCCCCATGACGTTAACTGTGATTTGTGTAATCAGCTGTAATTATAGTTAATGATAGCAGTGTCTGGGCACCACTGCCAGAGTCAGGACCCCATTGTACTTGGCATTGTGCAAACACTTAGCAGGTAAATTAGACACTGCAGTCAAAGCACCTTAAAATCCCTGGCAATCTGACAGCAGCACCTTAAAAGAGTGTGGAGATAAGGCTTCCAAGCCCGCTCCAGCAGTCTGACGGAAACTCTGAAAGTTGGAGGTGCATGGGCGGCTTTTCCACTGCAAATGGTCCTACAGAGTTGGTAAATTTTTTCCGGTGAAGACTCAATGCATTGGGCAATTTTTTGTCAGTGTGAAACTATTTGTGGGTTGAGGTTAACTGCCATGAATAGTATCAGGAATAGAGGGCCAGGGTCACAGAGATGGTGGAGGAAGAATTCCCCAATAAGCCAACATTTTACAGGAAGAAATGTAACCTATGGGAGATGGTGATGTGGGTTGGGACCACCTCTATCTTTTCTTCACCTTCTACCTTTCAGTTAATCCAGGAGACAGGGGCTGAGGGCCAGGCTTTTTTTCCTGTTTACACTGTCTTCTGTTTACACTGTCTTCTGTTTACACTGTCTTCTTTTTGTAAATAATTAAGCATTAATTGGAGCAGGGTTGAGTGTACTGCATGTCACACCTACCAGGAGAACGTTTTAACTAGCATGCCAGGAGTCATTCTTCACACTCTTCCTCCATGACTATATGGATGTTTTATAAGAAATGGGACAGCTCTAAGAGGAGGAGACAGAGCAGCCTCTTCTGCAATATAACAACAAAATGCCTCCTAGGTTAAAGTCCTCACATGCAAACCCCTGCCTTGAACCACTGGAGATATTGGACTACATTAACACATTCCACCTCTCAAGTCACTGTTATCCAGGAGCTTATAAATACATTGAGGTGTGTCTCTCCTGTATGTGCTGTTCTGTTGCTGTTAAAGTATTTACAGAGTCATGTAGCAGGGGAGTTAAATGGCCTCAGAGTCATGACAGTGTGGCCAGACTGCTCAGAAAAGGAGGATGGCCTTCCGTGTTGCTCAGTAGTGAAGGCCAAGTTACTGTGCAAAGTAACAAAAGTGACTGCAGTACCCTACCTCAGGATATCCTCATAGAGTTCTGGTTAATTGTCCCTGGGAGAGAGAGAGATGGACATTCAAACCTGCCTTCCAGCTTTTGTCCTGGTGTTTTCAGTGAGAAGTATACCAACATGCCCATCTGTAAAGTGTTCATGAATCTGAACATAAGGAAATACTTTTGTAATGTGAGGGTGACTAAGCACTGGCACAGGTCACCCAACGAAGTTGCTGAATCTCCATCCTTTGAGATACTCAAAAGCTGCCTGAACACGGTCTTGGGCAACTGCCTGAGAAGGGGTGGGGTGAACCAAGATGATCTCCAACCCTGATCATTCTGGAATTCTGCGATCCGGCCTCCTCAGTTCCTCTGAATCTTTCAAAATTTCCCAAAGTGAATCATATAATTTTCAGTCAAATGCAGTATTTCCTCCTGAATAAAATTATATTTTATGTGTTTTCATGTCAGCAAGACCAGTAAGATTAATCTAATTCCTTTTTTATTCAAACCAAGATGTTTCAACCCCACAGTTTTTCAGTCCAGCAACTCAACTGATAAAACTCATCATTTGCACAGTCCTAGTGCTACAAGTTTAAATGCAAAAACCTTTACTGCTCTGCTAAAGTGGTACTTCCAAAAGAGCTTTCTGAAGCTCTGACTTTACAAACCAGATGCCTATTCAGTGTGGTATTTTGACTGGTAGCCTTACCTTGATCATTAAAACAACAGCCCAGGCGTGCATGATGCTTTTGGGAGCAAGCCGTGCACCAGGACCCTTCCCTGAGGAGTTTTCAATCTTATGCAGTCATTATAACAAACAGGACAGTAAAGGATGGGCAGGGTGTGTGTGTGTGTGTGTAGAAATGCCAAGGATTTTTGCAACAGGAAAAGATGAGAGAAAATGTTACTGCTACAGGCACATCTTGGTTGCTTACATTTTTCTTTTCTGTTACACAGTGCAACCTTTTCATTTCAGTGGCTCACATGAGCTTGTCTGGAAATAGTGGTAAGGGAACAAAGGAGACAGCATGGGACCAGGCAAGTATTCCTGCCACGGGGCAAGGACAGATGCCAGATTATCTGTGAGAGGGGAGTGCCAAACTGCTGAAAAGTAAGGTACAGAACAGGGGACAGGAAGCTTTGGCAGGAGGAAGCCATGGTAGATTTTTTTAGGGATCGTTTAATAGTTGTGGTAATTAAGAAAAAATTATATTCCATGTTTCTTTACAGAGTAGTAGCTGAGTACTACTTTACAGCCAAATTCACAGCACAGTGCACTCTACAAGAATTGACTTCAGTGGATTTTGGATCAAGCCTTTGGAACACAGGCCTGAAGCACAGTCTGTCAGCCCATTAAAAGTGAAAAAAATAAGGATCATGAATCAATCGTCCCCATATCTGCTCCAGATTCTGAATCAAAACCATCCCTCAGTTCATCTGATTGCCAGAGAAAAGGGAAAAAAGAAGAAGAAAAAAGTACTTCTGTGTCTGAAAAGATTTCTCATCTGCAATACCTCAGACTCCTCGGGAATTACCTGGAGTGTACCTTAAAGAAGTGCATTTCTTTGCTAAGATTTCCAGTAAGAGCAGCTTATATCTTCCAGCCTCCTACACTATGCCTATGCTGTGCTCAGAGCTGCAACTGCATCACGTAAGATGCATTGAAACCAGCTGTCAACTAGCACATCAACAATAGCCAGGAAGATACGGCGTTTTAAGCTCTTGCTCCTTCCTTCTGAAGCACATATGCAGCTCCTTCCATAGCCTGCGCAGCTGCAGATTCCCTGCCACGCTGTTGAAGCTAGCTAGGACACGACCGCGCTGCTGTCACAGCTCCGATTACTGAACCGTCTACAATGCCTTGGCAGCGTTGTGGATGAAACCTATTTACCTGAGACAGAATCTTGGCCTGCCGCTGCATATCCACCATTACTGCTCCACATCTTGGTGGAGCCACTCCTGGGTTACATAAATATAATTGAAATCAGAATCAGACCTGCTGATCCTCATTATTTTGTTGTTTTTCATACCCAGATGGCTGTCTCCAATCATCTACATGGCACACAGGACCTGAACTACCAGGTCTCCCCGTCTTTGTTTCTTATAGGTGGTATTTACTGCTGTACAGAAGCTTGTCACAGGTCTGTGCATGTCTAACTGATGCACATACATGATGCAGATCCTGGCACAGTTTCATCCACAATAAATTGAGACTCATTCAAGTTTTGTTGATTGCAATTGATCAGAGACCCTCTGCAATCTTGCTTAATGGTCCCATACCTGTTGAAACTGAAGCTTTATTACCACATTACACAAAACATGGTTCCAGTCCCAATCAAGAAAATAACATACAGCTTACAAAGAACAGAATAATGTGAAAGTACAATCTAGAAAAGCAGGGTGTGTCAAATGCAGGTCACTATCTTTCTGTCACTCATATCTTTCTCTTTTACATTTTGCATTTATGCATCTCCTTAGGTCTTCCTTTGCCCTCCACATTCATCGTGTCTGAAGGCTGATGGAGGATGAATGAATAGCAGGTCCCAGAGCAGGTGCGGGTGGATTTTTAGGGGCAAAGGACTGCAGTCAAGTCTGACACAAACAGCAATGCTTCTTTCTCTACTTGGCAACAAGCAGGGTTGGGTCATTTAGAAAGTTGTGATGATGAAAGTGTTTGGAATGGTGTTTTTCTAAGCCATTGTGTTCAGCTCAACTGCAACAAATTATAGAGAAATATAATGAACTAACTAAATAAACAGCGTCGGCAAGGTAGATGTTGGACGAGATGCTATGATGTTGGATAAATAATAGCAGATGAAAACTTAATTATAGGTCAGATTGTTTCCTTCCACTGAAAGCAGCTCTTGAGTTCCCCCTGCAGAATTTTCATAGGTTTCTACTGCTAATTGGGTGGGATTTGTAGGACTTGTGGCAACCTCTTGATACACTCAGGAATTTTCAGACATCTTCTTACTTGTGAGATATTTCCCCCCCTCCTTTCAGTTCTCCACTCCCTTCAGCTTTGTGGCCACGTGATTTCAACAGAGACATTTTGCTGAGGTATTTACTTGTAACTCCTCTTCCTGAACCGCTTTTCTCTTCTGGGTTATCACACTGTGGACTGTGGAAAAGTTAGAGTTGACATTTATCTGAGTTCCTTATGGTACCGTGGACAGATAGGATGGATGAAAGCCCTCTTTCACCCGTAGAATTGCTCTGCA
The DNA here is from genome assembly GCA_013399855.1 of Oxyruncus cristatus. Taxonomy (NCBI): domain Eukaryota; kingdom Metazoa; phylum Chordata; class Aves; order Passeriformes; family Cotingidae; genus Oxyruncus; species Oxyruncus cristatus. Next base: position 316,057 of record VXAY01000340.1, on the reverse strand, counting down.
ATGTCTATCCTTCCTTTCTCTACTGATCCCTCAGTCTCAAGAGCTCTGGGCCAGCCTAGGGAAACCTTGATATTGCTGTGAGGTGGCTGCCTCATGGGGGTGAGTCAACAGCCTCAGATGTGAGCAGAAACACGTGATATATGCGGTCTTCTGGGCTACAAGTCATATGATTTTATTGACAACAGACTTCATAGTAACAAAACCAATTCCTATGCAGAAGGAGTTGACATGACCATTTAATTTTGGCTGCATAATCCTGTGCTTTCACAATTTTGTTAAACAGAGCATGGGGATTTGTTAAAGGATTCTAAAACAAGTGTCTGATTGCCTCCCCAAGGCTTGTATGAAGAGTCATTTCAAGAGGTCGTTTCAAACTTGCTTACTCAGCTCATTCCTCATGAAATTTACCCACCCCATCATCTACACCCACACCTACATGGAGTTCCATCCCCATTAAGACAAATCAAAACAAATCAAAAGAAAATTACACATAATGAGTGGGAAGACTCACTTTCTCCTCTTCAGCCTAAACTACTTGCAATGCTCTTGCAGGAAGAGGTAATACTTCTGACATGCATTTTAAGGATGAGCTAAAGGGGAAAAATAATGACTTTACACAGCAAATCTTGTATGCACAGAGGTCCCAGACTTGTGTATGCTGTTTACATATGGGACCAATCATTCACTGCTGTCTCAGAGGTGGAATAAAGCAAAGTCCTGTGCCAGCAACACTCTGAAACAAACCTGTTGAATGGATGTTTCTTTCCAGAGTGATTGTATAACAGTTCATAGAGATCTGAATTCTTAAAACAGGTGTTTGCAAAATTAAAAATTGAAGTTTAATAATATGGCTGAAATGCCACTAGACGAAAAAAGTATTTTTCTACCTCTATACTTCACAGACATTCTTCACTCTTGAGTGATCTCTGCTAGATACAACAATGAGCATCTTTTACTTCCATCACCTTCATTTGGCCCACACAACCACAGATGATTGATATGAAAGATCCCCTGGCTTTTACAGCACTGGAATAGCTCTACCCAATCTAGGTCTGACTTTTGAATCCAGGACCCAAACTTATCACAGTTACAATAAACTGACTGAAATGAAATTTTGGCTATGCCCTAAATATAAAATATCTGAGTAACTGTAACTGAAGGCAGAGTGGGAAAAGGAGTGTTGAATACTTTGTGGAGCTCAAAGATTGGGTATATTTTTAGGCATTTTCTTTGCATAGACAAGTAAAAAATTGTGAGAGAATATATGTGATGTAAGAGGGGAAACCTGAGGGATATTTAGTGATGCTATGATATATCAAAATGACACCACTAAACTGACATGGAAGAAGTGTTTTGTAGAAGAAGATTAAGGCAAGGGTAATATTCAGCTAAGAAATGGCATAATTTGAAAACAAGGACAAAAAATTTGAACTTGCTGTAAAGTCTGCACAGAATCTACCCATGGAGTCTTTGCTGGTGGCAATAATTCTCCATCTTGAAATAACGTGGCTTTTACTTTCTGACCACTGAGACTTTTTGCAACATTGAGGCTTAAAACTCCCCACCTTTGTAAATATGAATTGACTGTGGCTATTCTTGGGGATCAAAGAGGTGCAAAAAGCACAACAGTATTTTTCCAACTGTGTCAATTCTCACTAAAGAATTAATGTTTTAGACCTGCCCATTAAAAAGAAAAGAAAACTATTTAATTATATTTCTAAAAAGGACAAGTTACAGCCTTAGAAAGGGATTCCCTCATCACATTGGATAGCTAATCAGAAAAGCATATGGTAGCAAACCATTTGCCATTTGCCAATTTTGTCTACGGTTGTATCGAATTTACTACCCCAACAGCACAGAACAATTTCCATCTCTGATATTCTACATATGTCTACTTTAAAGAGCCAGCCTACTCTGAAAGTTTGCTCTTTTAGTTGCTTTATGGGTGACTGCTGTGATAAATATTTGGCCAGCTTCTCTCACTCTCACATCTGTGATAGTTGCCTCATCCTCTCCTGGTCCTGCCAGCCTTATGGCCCATTCAGTGCTTGATTATTTCTGCCCATGGAGGCAGTGGAGAGGGAGATAGGAATGCTTAGATCTCTAGCACGTATTACCCAAATGCTTCCCTTCTTCCTCTGCTGTTCCTGAGTACTGTAGATTTCTGTAATGTCCTTCAGATGTCAAGGCCCTTTGGGCAATTGGCAGCAAGTCAGAGATGTTGTTCCTGTGAAGAAGCAAAGAGCTAAATCCCTTCCTCTTTCACAGTTTGCAAACACCTCTCTCTTTCTCTCTCTCTCTCTGATCTTGAGTCCTGAGGTTTTCTTTGCTGTGGTTTGAAGTACAGTTTAAAATGTTTCAATTGTCATCTTGCATTGTGATGCATCACATGGTGCCCCAGCCACAAAAAGGCCTAGTAATTTGGTTTCATCCTGTCACTGATTTTGATGTGTCTGGTGCAGCTGGATGTGGTCATGTCACGGGTTCCAACATTATCTTTAACAGGAAAACAAATGTCAAGAGAGAAATACTATTGTCTTACAATTAATTTTAAACAAATCAGACTTTGGAGAACAGTGAGATTCTCAGGTCTGTATGTGTGTACAAGGAAGTTTAAGATAAAGTTTACATTTAACATACAAAGTCCTTGGGGAAAAACAAAAGCAACAGTGAGACTTCACATGAAAGAACAGAGGATCTGATAATGCAGTTCTCAGGTAAAACCTTTTTGTAGACTTGCTTTGTGTATAGCAAAGTAGACTATGCCTTACACCACCCATTTTCCAAAGCAGATGTTTATTCTTTGCTGTGATTGGTAGCAGACACTTTGCTCTCCCAACCTGATTCGACTGGAGTTGAAGATGGCCTTCCCTAATTTGGGAAGTTTTTTTCTTGAATAAATAAGAATGAAAGAGACATAGCAAAGCAGATCTACTTCCAGGTGAGATATTTTAGGGTTGGGAGAGATTTTTACCTCTAGCAATGAAAGACGTTAACAGGTTTACTTGGCTTGATTAGAAGAAACAAAATGGAAACTCTTATTGTGAATCCTCCCTTTTGCCTTTCCCTGGTGCTTTCATTGCTTGTGCAGCCCTCCCACAGACAGAGAACTATTTCCAGGTATAGTGCTAGAGGAACAATTCTCTTGTTTAAAAGAGAAAAAAGTGAATTCTCTTGTTTAAAAGAGAAAAAGTGGTTTTTCTAAGACGAGGAAGAAAGGACATTATCATTCTCACCTTTTTAAAAAAGAAATAAACAATAGAAAATATGTAGACAGCAACTAGTCTAAATATATAAAAACTCTCCAATCCTTTAACAGACAGAACTGGTTTTCAGTTATGTGGTATTATGCCTCAATTTGTATTATACAGGATCATGCAGAGGATCTGGCTCCAACCTCTGGAAGCAGATGTTGCTTGTGTTCATGCTTCTAGTATCCATGTTGTAGTCCAACAGCTTACTGGGAAGAAGGAGCAAAGTGGAACATGTCCCATGAGTGGTTTTGCTTCATGCTAATATTGATGTTTACATAAAATGGGTTACAACTGTCATTTGGATTTTGTTTAATCTCAGTGAAAAGTAATTGCTGTGGATTTTCTGCTCTGGCAAATAAGAAAAACATATGAAGAAATTCATATGCCAAGGAGATTTCATTAGAATTCAGTCAAAAAAAGTTTTTTGTTTCCTAAAGGAGTCCTGGACTCTCATTTCACAACCAGGAGATCTCAGCTTCTTAAAAGAGAGTGTCATTAATAAGATGAGCTTTTCTAAAGGCTGAAATCCTTGCATGTTTCTTGGCTAGAGGTAATCAGTACCAACACTAACATTTTCCATGACCAGATAAATAAGAAAATAGTGCCTCAAATTCCTGTTTCAGTTAGTGCATTGTGAAACAACTCTTTTTTAAAATTCATCTGGAAGAACCTTAATCAATGTATTGGAGCCAAGGTAAACTTTCTTGGGAAAAAATAGATTTAGATTGAGACTCAGAAATAGGCTTTTGGGCCTATCCCTACTGCTATCTTATTTTCAAAGAGAAAATTTCCACATTTCTAACTAAGAACTGAATGACAAGAATCATAAAATCATTTCCTATATATTTATTTGGATGTTTGCGTGGATTCAATGCAGCAATGTTGAGCTTCTGTTGTATAGAATCAGTGGGAAGCACTTACATTCTGGGGCTGGAATTTGTACAGGCATGTAGAGTACCCATCTAGTAGAATTTATTAAATTGGTGAAAAGACCTTTTGTCCCTTTGGAGACCACCCCATTTCACTTTGAAGAGGTGAAGCTTTTGATTATTTGCATTTTTGTTTCTATTAACTTATTCTAGGTTGATACAACCTCCTAACCCCCAGTAAAAATGCCCGTGTAAGATTTGTAGAGATATACATTAGTTTATAAAAGATTTTTTTAGTCAGTCTGGTACCTACACTGAGAAAATTGACTGCAGGGACTGATATCTGCCAAAAGTTAGTTGTAAGGATAATCTTAAAATCAAATTGCTATGTTTATACACAACAAAGATTGTGCCAGAAGTATTTGTCTTCTCCTATCAGACAACAGAAACAATTCCAAGTGATTTATTTGACCATTCACAATAACAGCAACTCTGACTCAAACATACCAAGTATTCAAGCTACGCTTTTTTTCATCCAGTATTTTAAAACATATGCAATGAGGGAGCTTTGAATGAGCACTTCTGAATCATTACCATTGGTGTTTGGGTGTTGTAATTTTGAGAGCAGAAGACAAACAAAATCCATCAGGTTGCAATGTCATGGTGAAAAATTTGAATCTGACACTAAATAATCTTATTACCTCCTAAAATTAGAAAGTTCAAAGCCATTGCACTCCGGCTTTTATAATCATGTTAGATGGTTTGAAACTGATTTGTTGAGAAGCAGTGGTGAAAAGAATGGAAGAATGTGATTCTTCCCTGTCAGGGAGGCATGGCAGAAAAGTGAGATTGGGAGGACTAGAAGCTATTGTATTTCTCAGCCTCACCTTATTGTGACAGGAGACAAAGGTGGCAAGAGGACAAAACTAAGCTTTTATGCAGACTATTTTTAGAATCTGTATTACTAATTCATCTGCATTAAAAGATAGGCAAATGGTTATATACAGTTTTATTGGCAGTAAAACTTATGTCTGAAGCCAATTTTCCCTGTTATTTTACAGACTACAAATACTTCCATATTCTTATTACTAAAGATGTAAAAGCATTGATAGAAACATTTGAAAGCTATTAGGGTCATTTACAGAATTAATGTGGCTGTGCTTTGAACCCTATTAAAATGTATTAGATCTTATCAATGGAGTTGGAGTGAAGGGCAGAAAAAAATGGCAAAACAAGAAGGGCTGTCGCCGAGAAAGTGACAGAGCTGGCAAGAACAGGAAAACCGGGATGACTGAAAAGGCAGAGAGACCTGTTTTGCCTCTCTGGGCATTTTGCAGCTTCATTCACATTGGCACTTCAGAGCCGATTATGACCATGAAATCCTCTCTCAGCCCGAAGATAAGTGTTCTGAGCTTTTCTTCACTTTGTTGCATTCCTCACAAATGTTGCAGGGTATTCTAATGTCCTGCAGATGTAAAAGCCTGTTTATAAACAGGTGACTAAGAGTGCAAAAATGAATTGAGTTTTTGAGGGCACAATTGGGGTTTTGTGTAGTTCGGGTTCTGCTATGCAACACAAAGGCTAAAAATAACATAATTTAGAAACTGGAACCCAAACCTTACACACTTCCTTCAACTTGGATATCAAATGATAGAGACACCTCCCCAAGTTCATCTTTTCATGGTCTGCTCAAAAATAGTGGCTGAATAGGTACCCCTGGCCAGTGCCCACTTGCTTATGCTTGCTCTCAATAGGATTAACCCCTTTTACTGACACAAAGGTCCACAGTGTTTAAAACAGGGTGGTCCGAGGCTGCCTGGCCAATGTGTATGTTCAGCGGAAGGGTTCCAGTCCCGTAGGTGGGAATGCCGCATGTCCCATCAAGCTGGAATTAACATAGTTCAGGTTTATTGTGTCATAGGTGTTGCCAGTGTGTCTGATGCATCTGAATGTGGACGTGTCACAGCACAAGTTCACGCAGTATGACGATGCGATGCAATAAGCTATAGTATTACAAGGGTTATGCAATGTTCTCGGAACCAAAGAGAATAAATCTTGTATTGAAAAACACTGCAGGATGTCTTGTTTGATTGTTGTTAGCTTTTTAATTCACTCTCTACTGGGATTTTTCCACTTATAGATGAAAGTGCTTGTTGCAGCAACATTGTTCTGAAACACTCAGGACCAGAAGTGTTGGGGTTTTTTTGCCTTAATGAAAATCCCTGAGTCCCCTTCCAGCAAAGGAAGACCTGTTTGTCAGAAGCAATTCACACACCCCTCTTTTAAATCCATGACCTGTTTTTACTTGTGCTGTTCAGGGTTCTTCAGTCTTCATTTAACAAGGTTATGTAAGGAGAGGTGGGGGAGGAGTTAGTATATTGTATTGGCAAGGATACAACAGGCTATTTACGTGTCACAGGTTTAGCAACAGGGCAGTTTGGGTAACCTGGCTTCACTTGTCGTATAATAATGAACACATCTGATCTAGGGTTCCAGTTGAGGGCTTGTCATTCTCCAAGTGGTTCCAGTGGGTGCTTCTTTCAGACGTCCAAACCATCTTTCATGAGCTTTTGCTGGTGACAGAACTCCTTGGCACCATTATGACCATTTGCTTCTTTTTATTCCAAAGGTGTAGCCACAAAGCCCTTATTGTCAACAGCATTCTGCAAAAATAGCAAAAGGGTCCTTTCCTAAGGGAGTCGGAGTCCAAGGAGTGGGACAAAACGAAGCAGAAACAAATTATGAACGATTATCAAGAAAATTTGTTACTAATGATTTCTATTGTCTTGCATATTAGACTTTGAAGGGCAAGGTTAGAACTTTCTGTTTTACAAGGATAAAAATTCAACTGGGCAAAACATTTAAGTTCATGTATGGCAGAGAATAATTGACAGGAACATGACTGAAGTGGCCAGCTACTGAAAGTTTATTCTAATTTCTAGGGTTCTATTAGATATCAATTCTTTCAGATTAAAAATCCAGAAGGCAATAAAAAACAGCCAGCTGTGGATTCAAATGGGAAGTATACTAGGGAGTGAACCAAGAGCTCGCCAGAGTTAGCAAGTCCACACTCGCTGTGGGGGGGACAGTTTTTCTCTGCCTGAAGAGTGCCTTTTTGTGGCTTAACTCAGCCATGTGTCCCTAGGGGTACTATTATAAAATAGCAATGGTGGAATGCTGTGTGTGGAATAGTTATTGCAGAATAATTAGTTCAGGCTGTTCTCTTTGTAGACAAGCCTTACTACTCTATTTTGACAATAAGATGCACCTAAACTGATCTCTTTTTCTTGAAGTCTAAGTAGTTTTAGGTTTGCATAAGTAGAGTAAGGATCTAATGAGGAGTTAGTGCTTCTATATACTTAAAAGGCATACTGCCATGTCAGAAAAAAAGAGAAACAGGGGCTTCATATCAATGCAAATGCATTTGTTTTACACAGCATGCACCAACGTTACTTACTTCCAACCCTATGTTTAGACTCTGAACTGAGGTACCAGAAACAGGGAGGAATATACCCTAGCTGTCTCTACAGCATGACTGCTCAATAAATTTTTTTCTAAGCTTGCCTGGCTAATTTTAATTTGTTTGATAACATACAACAAAGCCCTGCTCAGCAGGAATCAGTATGCTGGCCCCACATCTACAACTCTCTGAGAGATGAAGGTTGCTCCTGAGAGTTCCTGCACGAATACAGTGTGTGTCATGTTTTGGGGATCCTGGGGAGGCCTGGGCAAGATTCAAAGCCTGCTCTGTGGCTAATATAGCAACGGAACAGTCTCGGAGATCTGATGTCGGGTGAGCTGGAGGACACTCTGGTATCACCTATCCATTGAAGCAACTCACGGTTGCTAGAGGGAGCCTACAGTTGCTAGGGGAGGTATAAAATTGGGCGAAACTTAAGCAGAGCTCTACGGCTGCTGAGTGCCTCCATGAGTGCCCCCTCCTATGCCAAGGTGGGGTAAGTCTAGGGCTCACATACCAGAGGCATTAGAATATGCAGTGCACTGATGGAGCTCTTTGATATCAGTGACTGAATATTTTTTTGGTAATATATATTAGAGAAATTGTTCTGACATACCTTCTTTTAGTAAGTATTTGATGATGATAGACAAGTGTCTCTTCTGAATTGGAAGGGGTGCTTTATCAGAGTAACTTGATACTGTTTTGGTCAAAATTAACTTTTTCTTTTCCCCCCACCAATTGGAGAAATGCTTCTCTTTAAATATTGCATATCCTAACTAGCTCCATAGGAAAGCAGAAATTTTCATTTAAGGGACAGTTTATGCAATCTCTGGTTCTGGCAACCATTAAAAAAAAAGAAACAGTAGTGTTTGTGATAGCTGGGAAAATAAAAGCTTCAACATATTTTTGCAATACTTTCAAGAATTCAGATTTTCATCAGCTTTAGAGTGGACAACTCTATCAAATAGCAAGGGATCATTTTTACAACATTGTATGCAACAAATTGCCAATTCTTTTCCTGATTCTTTCCCACTTACACCAGATTTTTTTGTGTGTATAGCCAGCAAGAGGAAGGGAGATATTTTTTAAAAGTATCTTCTCCAGGAAATCAGGGAGCTTTAGAGACTGAAACCGGAAAAGCTCAATGGGTGGGACCAGGAAAATCAACTCAACGATGTATTATGCCAAGACACTTTCATCCTGTCCTTCTGTCAACTAGGGCAGGATAAGAGGCAATGAGTTGGCATAAAGTCTTAGGTCAAAAGTTGCTCATTCCTAGAATTTTTGATACTTAAACTTATTGGCTTATGTTGCAAATGTTATAGGAAAATTATTATAGCTGTGAAACTGAATATTTCCCTTATTTCTGGGAGTAAAACATTTTCCCTTCAGCATTTTGTATTCTGAAGATATGACAGAGAGCTATTTCTGTCTTAAACTGGCAACCGTCACCCTCACAGTAAGACAAATCCCAGAAAAGTGTTGTCTGGGGAGGCTTTGAGTGGAACAGGGTGGAGGGAGAGGAGCTATTAGTAGGACAAACAGCAAAGACTGTCTTGGCACCTGCTTTGGTTGTCAGGTCCTAACTATGGGGTCTTCTTACCAGATTACTGTTGTATGACAGAAAGGGCAATAGAAAAGGCAACTGCCAGAGACAGAGAAACACCTGCCAGAGTGGCCCTGAGGTTTGTTCTCTGTTTTGAAATGCTGTTATCGCTGATGCTAGTGGGATTTACTCCCTGAGACAGTGAATGAAATTTAGCTGCACACAATTGTCTCCTGAGTGGAATGGCTGTGCTATTGACTTTGGTTGGGCCTGAGACTAGTTTCTGAATTCAAGACAAATGTTCTTTCTCTGACTGGAGCGTATATTTAGTCACTGCAGGAAGAGTTTGTTCTAAATGCCAAGATCAAATGTGTTTCAGTGAGGCAGTAGTGAGAACATCCCATTACATCTGTCCCACTTTAAACGTACTTGAGGGCAGGTCAGATATAATTTTAATTTGCAAAGTTGTTTGTTCTGTTTACTAAAGACCAGATCAGTCCTTTAATGACTGGAAGCTGAACACTAATATTAGCAGAACCAGAATGTCAGATGATGTTGAAAGCTGATTATATAGCTTGTACTTTTAGTTTCATAATAAAAATTTTATAGGGTGAAAATACCTATTCACTCTATCTTCCGTAAACGCAATAAGTGAATGTAGGTGGACTGGATCTTTATTAACCACTGAATGATGGGTTACATTCACACCTGTATCTGAGCCAGACCTTAGCTCCTTTACACTAGAGACTGACAGAGGGTGTGATTGCTCTCTCTTATTATAGCTGAGGGTAAATACAGTTGAAGAAGTTTTTTCAAGATCAACACAGAGACCCAGGCATCTATGGTGACGTGGCTCTGTTCTTTGGTTTCTGTGTATCATCTCTTATGTACAAGTGCACTAGCATCTCTCTGGATATACTTGGTTTGTTCAAGTAGCAGTTTAATCTCTTTCTCCGAGAAATTGTTGTGGTTTAGAAATGGTATACCCAATTTAGTGTTCTCACCAAAACACTCCAGACCACGCAATGCGTCCTCGTTTCCTCCCTTCTCCCTCTGTGGTGGGCTGGAGAGGAGAATTGGGGGCACAAAACGGTGAAGATCACAGGCTGAGATAAGAAAAATTTACTAGAAACAGCAATGAAATAAGAAAAATGAACAGTAACAATAATACTAACAACAGAGTGTGCAAGATAAGTGAATGATGCACATGTGAGTATTCACCATGTGATATTGGTTCCACCCAACCCCACATGAGTCCAACTGTGGCAAAACCTGAAAGAATCCCATCCCTCTCTATCCCCCCTGCACGTGGCTGTGAGTAGAATAACCCCAGGGTCCTGGCTGTGCCCCTACTGCTGCAAAAATTAACGCAGTCCTGGTTGGAACCTGGACAGAAATGTATGCTGAGTTTTATGGACATGGCACAGAAGGACAGATTAGAAAGCAATCTGTTTGGGAAACAACAAAAATTTTTTTATGAAATGCGGTCCTGTTTTCTCAAGCTTCATGGAGCCAGGGCTATTTTTTGCGTCTCCTGAGCATTCTATGTGTCAGTGAATGAAGTGTGCTACAGAAAGAGCCAGAGTCAGATGTTCAGCATGCAAACAATTTTTATCTGATAGGTGGCATTGTTTGTCTTCTTGTACGTGAGTTTCACCTGTAAAATAACAGGTCAGTGAGACAAAGAATTCAGTAATTTAAATTCGTAATTTCCCAATTATTCACGTGATAGAAACTTCACCCACACAACAATTCCACCTCTTCTTTTCTCCTTTTTTTTGACCTGCACAGTAGTGCTAGGTTTGTTTTACTTGTGCTTGGCACAGAGCACATTGCAAAAATCCCGTTGCCGGAACTGCTATGGCCCATGAATGACATTCCAGCTCTGCTGCAGCTGCTGCCAACCATCCACAGAGTCCAGGTCAGTCTGCCAGCCCAAGGCTGGAGGTTGCAGACTGTAGGGATGGTTCAGCCACGCTCTCTCCAAACACCTCTCTGCTGCTACTGCACCAGAGCCTGAGAGCAGATGTTCACAACAAAATTTAAACACAGCAGGGAGCAGGAGCTGGGCCAGGAAGTGCAACAGCCTTCCCCAGCATTTCTTCCCTTTTCATCAATACATAACAATAATAAAAAAGACCAGTCTATATAATATGGACTTCAATGGTTTCCAATTTCAGTGGCACACCACTCTCTTTAGCAAACCACAGTTTGTGATTTCTAGTGATGGTATATATGTCTGTGAGTGAAACTGTTCTAAGCAATGTCTCCTGAAATATCCATGTACCAGAAACAGAATGTATTCAAACAGGTAAACCAGAAGGGGTTTGTTGACTTTCCTCTTAGACATAAAGGGAACTTTAAGGGACTCTGTCCTGTAGGTGGAAAAAGGACTATATCCTAAGCCCAGTAAGTCATTGTAAGTGTAGCGTATGCATTATAGAGATGGACAGCTGAGGTTATAGTAAAAAAAGCATCAATGCATGATCTCTCAGAGCAGGAGGAGTGTTTCTTCTCCCTCTCCTTGGATGTTTTTCGTCCTGTAACCTTGCCTTCTGACCATTCAGGTTTTTTTGATCACAGTTTGCTACCACTTGCCCCACCTCTAAAACAGCACTCAGACTGGCTGCCAGTGCCTCTTTGCTTCCTCCATACCGCAATGCCCAGTTAACGAGCGAGTACCTGGCCTTCTTTCTTTTCAGAGCTAGAGCTGTTTCACAATCCCTGAGCAATGCAGCTCCCTGCCAGGTAGCCTGTCGTTTTCAGAGAAAGTATTCCTGGGAACAGCAAGGCAAAACAAGTAGAATGTTCTTCACCTTGCCATGTGGTCTATTCCAAGTAGGAAAGCTGGCAACAGCAAGTGTTTCCAGAGAATTGCACACAGCTGGCTCCTGTCCTCCAGCAAACTGCCAGCTCATCCATGCTGCAGGTGTCACAGATTTGCCTGCTGCTTGAGTAACACACTGCCACCTCTGCACCTCTGGATGGAAATCTCGTCTGCGGTCTCTTGGCAATGCCGTGTAGGAGATTTTCAGTCACACAGGGAGTCTTCTGGGCAGAGGTCACTCTGAGCACATGTGTCACTGGGAGCCCACCCGAAGAGATACAAGTGGGAGATGTGGCCTGTAACTCTGGTTTCCCTCCCCTTGCAAAGGGAGAAGGTGAACTGAAAGCGATAATGAATTAGAGCAAGCAAAAAATTTAGGATTTCTGCCTCTTCCCATCCCCTTTTACATGTCCCCAACATTACATACCATCATTTATTTTTAAGTAGGAGGTTAATCTGTCCCTCCTTACATTCAACGGACAGTTCACTCTGTAGGAAATGCTCAGGGTAACAGTGTAAGTGAAACTATGTGATTGCTAATAAGCAGCTCCACCAGTGCTTGCCTGAAGGTACCAGAGTAGTCAGTGTTACTAATAAAGTTAATTACTCCCACTACAAGAGAAATTAGTCAGGGGGAAAAATCAACGTGTATGAACAAGATGATTAGTTGCTGGTTTCACTTTTGCAAATACATTTAATCTATTGTAGTACTTTTATGCTGCTTAAGCAGAGTCACAATGTATGAACATGCTCCCTGCTTAGGAGACAGTGGAGAAAAAATTACAAAACAGTCCCTTCCGCATTGGGCCCCGTCTGACAAACTGTGCATGTATCCAAAGCCCTCTGCACTTTTCTCTCTTTTGATAGTTAGCACCATTTCTCTCCTGGCCGTTGAACTGTGGTCTGAAGGTAAAGTAACTCATAATTAAAAGCATCTCTAGTGTGCAGTTTTTCCAAGAAAAAAGTCTCTCATTCACCACCAGTACATCCCATTTCACTTTGTGGTGTCTCTAATCTTTATGCATGTGAAATAGCAAGAATCCCCACTTATTCATCAGGCACGAGTTTTCATTGACTTCTGTGACTGTAACTGATTTATCTTCTAGGAACAACGCAACAGCTGGATTCAAATTTACTCAGCTATATTTTCTAATCTGGGAGGTGAATAAAATGACACAGGAGTCATCACAGAACTGTTTGATTTCTAGGTGTTCTTTTAGTGAAGATCTCAAGGATTTTTTTATTATTATTATTATTTTATCTTTTCTTAATACACGAAGTAGGGAGAATGTGCTCTGCAAATAATAACATCCTCCTTCCCTGGGGGTTAGATAACTGAGGAACATCAAAGACTGCTCTGAGACATTGTGTTCCACACAGGATCTGCATATGTTATAAGAGGTACCAATTATTTCCAGTTCTTGTGGTATTTTTTGGTGAAATGGATACGATCCAACCCAATTCAAAGAAGGCATCATAAAAGAATTGGATGGCAGAGCTTCTACTCATACTTATCATTAAGGATAAGGGAATGGAGGGGAAATGATTAGTGGCTTCCCATTTCATTCAGTAATTGGCTTACCTTTCCAAATGGTTGTTTTTCCTTTGGTTTATGACGTTTCTGTGTGATATTTCCTGCAGCTACCTTGTTCACCTCATTATCAGGAGGAAAAATTGACATGGAGTGGCCAGGGAACCAAGCACATAAATCTGACACATAAGTCCTCAAGCCTGATTGCTCAGAGAAACACTTACCTGTAGGCAGTTGAGAAAGAGCTCAGGAACGCTCAGATTCTGGAAGGAGAATATAATCTGCATGTGGATCACTGGCAGAAAAGGAGAGACCACTTAGTGTATTTTTTAGTTATCTCTTGAGGCTGCATTGCGAACTGGTGGTAAGATGAACCACTACACAGCCTATGATTAAACTTATGAAGTGTTCAGGAATTATTACTGCTAGTGTACTAATTACTATTTCCATTCCTGGAATATTTTAAAAAGGCTACTTTTTGCATGTAAATATTAGTCAAATGAAAGTGAGGATACTTTTTTGACAGGGACCTCAATCCTTTGCAACAGTAGACTGAATTTACATTTAGAGTAAGACAGATTTTCCCTCTTTTCAGAGTAATATGAAGTAATGTGCTCTGAAGTGGATGTACCTATCATCTTCCTCTTCTTTGTATGGCCAGTGCTTTGAATGTGTCCTGGTAGGAATGAGAATCTACCCCTCTTTATTTTATTTATTTCTGTGCATGTTCATGTTGATTTTTTTTCCTCATTTAGTTTTTATTCTTTCCTTCTCCTTTCTTTTTCACACATTTTTCTATCTCTTATGAAATCGCATCTTCTCATTGTCAACGCATTTCTTCTTTTTTTTGAGTACTGGAATCTATAGCGATGACGGAAAAGACTGTCACCATCCATAACTACCAGCTCTTCCTGTAGAAACATAGATTAATTGAATAATGCAGTGTGGAAGGCATCTCTGGAGGGCACCTGATCTGCTCCGCGCCTGTCTGGGAGAGGGCCAACTTTGAAGTTAGGTCAGGTTGTTGAGGGTCATGTCCTGCTGAATATGTTGAAGGAAACACAACAGCTCCAGACAGTCTGGTCCAGTCTTTGAATCCTGCATTGTGTAAAGTTTTTCCTTATATCTAATCAAATATTCCTTGTTGCAGTTTGTACATGTTGCCTCTTGTCCTTCTCCTGTGCACATCCAGAAGGAGCTCTGGCTTTCTCTTCTCTCTACAATTCTGTAAGGTAGTTGAATACAGTACTTTAAGATCTCACTGCTTTCTCTTCTAAAGCTTGATAACCACCTCCCTCAGCCTCATTCAACAGGTCTATTTAGATCACTGCAGAAACCTGAAATTAACTATGACCTTTATTGTAAGCAAGACAGTATATCCACCAGTTAGCATTGTTCAGGCCCTTCTAAGGAGAGCAGTTAAAAAAGATGTGTAGTGCTTTGGTACTACTGAGCAGTCACGACATGAAGGAATCAAAAAATTAACCATGAGTCAGTTGTAACCTCAACAGAGTAAAAAGTCTCAGAATTAACCATTGTTAATGAATGGTTTTTCAGCTGCTATATGGTTCTCGGAATGATCTGCATTCTAAAAAACTCTTCTGATTTTTTTGATCAGGCTAAATACTTGAAGGCACAAAAGAGCTTGTGGCTAGAACAATGGGAGTGTCATTTATGATCTATACCAAATCCTATTGTATGAGACAGTGTTTTGTTTTGAAAAACAGTTTCATGTATGCACTGTGGGCTTGGTGGGGTTGAATTCTTACCTGAAGGAAGTGCTTTGATGGTTGGGTTAGGCTAGTTTTGCAAGAATTAGTCCATCCATTCTATCTTCGGAGCTCCATTTTTTTCCTCCCATCCTAGCAAACCATGGAAGAGGATCGAGATGAGCTCAGACACCAGGAAGTTTTTCAGGATTTTTGTCATTCCTTAATCAGAGAACTGATAGAGCCAGAGCCCAGAATTGCAGAAGGATTCCTGAGCAGTAGAAACCTTGATGTTAAACAGGAATCAGCCGTGACACACCTTGATGATAGGGTGGAGATAATTTGTTTTGTTATTAATATTTGACATTCAAGTTCATCATGCAGAGAAGGCAGACACACTGCCTGGAAAAGAGGCTGCAGGCAGCACAGAATCTTACTCACGCATTGCATAAGGGTCACATTTACATCCAGATCCTCATCTGGTGATTAAATAGTGCATTACACAACCCAGTAACAGAGTGTGCTGTTGGATGACACCCAATCTGCCTCTTTCTGAGCTGCATTATGAGCTCTCCTCCCCAGCTCTGCATGAATGGACCAAGGATGTCACGATGACTCCCATTGCAAGGAGGTCGTTTGTCAGTAGATAAACTCAGTCCCAGTCCTGCTGCCCTCCCCACCACCCTGCCTGTGATCAGGACTCTTGTGACACTGTGACCTTGGAGGGAGATCCTGATGGCACAGCATGAGTTGGGGAAGAGCAACTCCACCCTGTGCGGGAGCAGGGTGTCATTAGGAGTGCCCGCGCCCACTTGTCAACAGCCCCTGGCCGCTGACCGCAGCCTGAGTCACAGGCACCTGAATGAAAGTAGTTTTGTTGTTGTTTTGTCCTTTCCAGCCTCTGCACCCTGCCAGGAGGGCAGGTGGCTGTGTCAGGCCACACTGCTCCTGCACTGTAACCTGGCCCCATGGGCGAGGACTTTCCTTCTGACCAGGAGCTCGCTATCCATTCAGGTAATGATAATACCTCATGTACACTGCCCTATGAACCACTGGACAGTAGAATTCTTAAGCCCTTTTGCCTTCCTCCCAGTGTGACTCCCTTTGGCTTCCCTGAGAGTCCTTGGGTGGCTTTCCCAGCAGATTCAGAAAGCTGGGTGTCAGAGTCATACTGACAGAGGCTGCAGTAACAGCACAGATGCCAGATCTGCAGAAGCACAGTCCCACGCATGGTGGCGAGCTGACATGGACCAGCCTGCATCCATGCCAAAAGACTCCCTCAGCCTCCAAAATGGTGCAGGACTTAGTACTGGATGGAGACAATGTGTTTGAGTTCTTATTTTGTGGTCACAGCTCAGCAAGGTGTTGGAAAGCAGGTTTCACTTGATCCACAGTCCCATGCTTTCCCTGACGGTACTGGTGTTAAGGGGTGTTAAAGAAGCTTTTCTTTTTTTTTTTTTTTTTTTGTTAAAAAGGAAGATAAATGCCTCTCAGCTCTAATAGTCAAATCACAGGAAAGTGCCTGCCCCATTCCTCATTTCGTGTCCTGCTTCATACTATAAACAATGATCATTACACGTTGCACCTTGCTTGTCCTCTGTATTTTTCCCCATCGGCTTAGACCATAATTGCCATTCCCTCCCCCTAATTACTCCACCTTGGCTTAAGGTGCAATGAATGGCCTTTGTTTGGCAAATAAAGGGTAGGCAGGGCTTTGAAGGAACACATTGCTATTATGGACATTCACCCTACATTATGTGGTTGGCTATTTTAGTTTCTGTTACAGCCAAGGCTTCAGTCATTTCCACCAGGGATGGTCAAGAGAGAAGTACAGTCCTACAGACCAGAATATCTGACTGACTACTGTATAAAGAGGGGGCAGGAGGGGAAGTTACATAAATATAGCAAGAGATGTCAATGGTTGTTCTGTGCTTAGGAAGCCTCAGAATCTTCTAAGTGTGCCTTGCTTCTTAACGTAAAAAAGTAAGGATTGAAAACATGAAACTAAAAATAGAAATTTCAAGTGTGTGGCTCCAGTAAAACAGGGTCTAGTCACCCCAGGAGTACAGGATTAAGAAAGCTCAATTGAATTTCAATTTTATGGCAGTATCACTTTTGGCCCCTTCTGTCTGATACAGATATTTGATAATTGCTAGTCTGCTACTAAAGGACACGAGTTATGTGAACAAATCTTCTAGTTATTGAATAATTAACTCAGTGAATTCAGCTATGCAGCTATTTAAATTATACTGAGAAAATACCCAGGTAAACAATATTTTCTTTACATATATGTATATAATTTTCCAGAGAAACTTCTGCATGTAGAGTACTATTTTTAGACTCTTATTTGTAGGAAGCGTTTGATGGGAAAGAACTCTATGCATATGTATTTATATGTACATACATGTATACAAGGAGACAGAAAGTGTGAATGCTGCATTGTTTTGTGCCTGAACCCAAAGGTAGGATATCCTGGTTGCCCTTGTGCTACCCAGTGCCAGCAGCCAGATCACAGCACTGTTGTTGCCCTGACTTATCATTGCTCATGCCAGACATCCACACATGTACACCATACAGCAGCCCTGCAGATTACTACAGATGCTTACCTCAGCTCCACAGTCAACATCTGCAGGGGCAAACTCATGGAAAGAGGTTGTAAGGTCCTCATTATCAATGAACACAACACAAATGGTGAAAGTAACCTTTTATTTGCATGTGATATAGAGACATACACACTGCAAACACATGCCACACATCATAAAAGGACAGGATACTTGGGAGATCGCAGCAAAGAAACATTAGCATCTGCTTCTAATAACCAGCGTAAATAGTACATACTCTGAGTTTCTCATGGTGTTTCTGAACAGAAATCCAGAAGAGCTGCACACACGGCACAGCCAGGCTCATTAACACCCCACACCATCCATCCGCACACTGCTGCCTGTGGGAACCCAGCCCTGCCAGACCATGCTCATAGGGCAGAGCTGGTGGAGACAGCTTTGCTCTCCAGCTAGCTCGCTGCACCCCTGCACACTGCTGCTGAGAGGAGAGTGGTGCCAGTGGCCAGACTCAGTCAGGCTTGTGAGAAAGCCCATGACAAAGGAGGGGGAGGAGGGATGGAGCTTTCTGACTCCAGGGGTCCCAATGGTGGAATATGGGCCCTGTGAGCCACCGCTGCTCACATTGTGCAATGTAGCACAACCTGGCACAGGAATGCCAGATTCCTGGAATTACTGTGCACAACATGAAAATGCTCAGAGCATTCCTGTCCAGGAAACGCTCACAAGCTAAATCTTCTGTAGATTAGGACATGTTCTGGAGAAATGAAAAAGAATGCAGCCAGCTAAGTAAAGGCAGGTGTGCAGCTCTGCTGCCTGGCATGTAAGAACAGAAATGATTGTGGGACGAGATGAAAGCCTTGCTGAGAGCACAGGTTGGCCTGTGGCAGCATGGTTGCGACTGCACATACACGGTGCCATACAGCAAAACACAGACCAAAGGGCAGCTGTCAAACTACATGGAAATTCATGTATCTACATCAGTTCCTTTGCAGTCACCTCTGGCTTCTAGCTCAGCCTCTCTCTCATAAGGCAATTATTTTAACTCCCATAAACATCTCAATTCTCTGTGTTAAATATTCTACCTTTGTGTCAGTCACTTGCTTGGTTTCTGGGTAAAAAAACCCTCTGAAACCTTAGTCCTGTACAGCGTATGACCAAAATCATCACACCTAGGAATAGCGTATTTGCCACAGTAATGGAACCCATTTTCAAAATATCAGCATTTCCTCTGATCTCCATCTGTTAGTGATATGGCAAGTTTTTCTTGCCCCTGTCACATCCAGGAAGCCTGGAAAGAAGGAGGGAAGAATGCTATATCCTGTGTTATGCTGGGCCATGGTTTTCTACCAGTGGCAATATTTACAGCATGCCCTGGACTGGACTGCCCACCAGCAATGTTCACAAGTGGCAGCCCACCAACTATGAAGTGCTCTGAATCTCTTTGACATGCAGCCTGTTTTTAATGGGTGGGATAACTTTTACCGACGTGTTTACTTCATGGAACATTCAATTAGCTAGATTCATCGTCAGCATATTTGCTCGTACTGCCTTTGTGTTGGGTGCTTCATCAAGCTTTTCCTCATAAGCATGGTTTGCCATCTGCTTCAGAGACTGTGTGAAGATTCTCTCTCTCTGAGAAAATGTGTGTTGGTCCATTGAAGCATTTGCTAGTGATGCAATGGCAGCTGTTATCATCACGTCATATGTGTGCGGGTGGTTGCAATACATGGTATATAGGTTGTCAAAATTTGCCAGGAAGATGTGTTTTTGATTGTGGTATTGTGTGCATGTGTGGTACTGCTGGAGCAGCACGCATAGGACTTGGAATATTACATGAGTACTATGCGTGAGTGCTATATAAACCACATACCAGAGTGGTTACATGCTGTATTGGGTGACAGTAACACCATATTCACACAGCTTTTTCTCATATCTCTTTATCAGCTGTCCATTTTTGAGTATTCTTTGGGGCCCTGGCTGTTTCCATGTGTGTGCTGGGCAGTGGACTTCACCAAAAGCACTTTTACATTTGGAAACCAACTTTTCCTTGCCAGTGCTTTTCTGGCTGGGGGTACCAACAGTTCAAGCTCTGTGGGACAATGGTTCATTTCCAATGTCTGTCAGGATGTTTATGCTGTTTATGTGTAGGCCTTCGTCACCTGGTATTAATTGGATTGTCCCCTCTCTGCCTTTGAAGGCACAGAAGGCTTCAAACTCCTTTTTTATTACACATGGTGCTGTGGCCTGTATTACTAATCAACTACATTTGGAAACACCATGTTGTAAATATGGGATATGCAGCACCCCACTGCATCTTTGGAGATCAAATGGTCTCATGGTGGCTGAGGACTTTCCTGCAGTTGCGACCTTCTTTAACTCAGAAACCTGTCTGCTACACTGTTGTACTGAGATATCATTAGTTAAACCTGAGGAAGCCCGTAGCCACCACAAATTTAATTTGGTTTCCTTCCCTCTTGGTTGTGCAGAAGTGTTGATTGCTCTGATATGCTGGACTGTTTCTTTGCAAGCAGATAATTGTTTGTCATGGCACACTCTGTTTACGCTGTATTCCCTGCTTTATTTCTTCTTATCTGTAAAGGCAAATATTTACTTCTAGCTGGTACTGAAAATGAGGTTTAGAATCCTGCTTCCACTTAACCAGGCCAGATGCTGTAGTGCATGGTCCCTACTGGCGAGAACCTCTGTGGCAAAGGTACCCAACACAGTGAGAAGGGTCCTGACAGCACTAATGAATAGATTGTGCTCTATCCATCTCTACTCTGGTGTTTTGACAGGTGATGACTGCGCAGATAAGGAATTCTGCACATTGTTGCAATGCCTGGCCTCCTCTCATCATGCCTGATAGATACGTTGTCCATCACATATTGTAGCACGATCAGCAGCATGTCCTTTGCTTATTGAGTTGCTCCATATTTTAGTCCTTTCCTCTCCTGGGGGTCAAACAGCCCCGAGTCACAGCAACTCATGAATGCCATGCTGGCAGGCACTGACACTTGGAGCAACATCACTGCTGCCTGTTGGGCACAGAAGCTTGGGGCTGATTAAGTTTTAACTTTTGAGTCTGGAGCTATCTGTGTGGGCTCACAGCTGGGGACTACAAAGTGCTATATGGAATTGGCACAGAGAAGAAACACACAGATTGCCTGCTGTCAGGACATCTGTGTCTTTTTATTTTGGGTACATTTAGCACTTATAGTGTTTCACATCTGTCACATATGCAATATGGCACTGACAGTGGTTACCGTTATATTTACATTTTGCCTCGATCACATTTGTTGTTGTTGTTTACTCTGTCTGCAAAGCCACCTCCTTGGCCGCACACATTTCATTTGTTAGCATCAGGGATGCCTGGCACTGGTTGTTACCAGCAGTGTACTTGGTGACACACACATGGCATTGACAACATGGCATTCAGCTAGTGTATCAACCCCACATCATCTGTGTTCTCTTTACAAATGCTACCTCCCCAGTTCTTCCTGGACCTACATCATCTTGTCCTGCACAGCACTTGCATGGCATAGGACAATTGAAAGACAGGCCTGCAAGAGACCCCAAGTGGTCTGAAGACCACATTAGTGGCTTAATTTACTCCCTGTTCGAAGTACACCCACAACATAAGCTAGTCTGGACAGACATTTGGCTAATCTAGTCTTTAAAAAGTCTAAGCTACTCTTAAAAGCTCTCAGTTACAGTAAATCCAAAATCCCCCACAGCAATATTTTTCTTTCTGTCCACGTTAATATTTTGTGTAAACTTTTGTTGGAAATGCAACTTATCCTTTGAGATGTAGCACATGACTTCAGATTCAGCTGCTGCTAAGTCTGACAGAAAAGAAAATATAATGATCAACCTCTCTCCCCCTTTCCCAGACTAATTCTTCACTTTTTTGCTAATATCCCTATCATTTTAGGCTCCAATCTGGAGTTTTGCTTAAACACCACCAAAGGCCATCATCGTGCATTTCAGGGTTTAGAGTCACAATAACTGTTATAAGCATGTTCACCTTGTGGTTGTCTTTGCTCCAGAACAGGGCCAGGATTTTTCTTCTGCTTGCAAGTTCACAGCCCTTATCCGTCCCCGTATAGTCATACTTTCATGTTTGTCCTTTCATTGGTCATGGCACGTCCCTGATTCTGACTGCTTTGCACACAGATTGGGAATAAAGTATTGCATTTTTATACCACGTTGCAGCTACTGCTGCTCTCCTGGTAGGCATTTATCTGCACTTTGGCTGTCTTTGATTGCAAGTAGTACCAAACTTCTTGATGAAATCATCATCAGAGCCATTGGATCGCCTCCTGAATCACCAGTGCTGAGGCTGTATGGACTAGAAGGCAAAGATTAAAAGTCACAGTGTTTGCTCTAGGAGAGTAATGAAGTCTCTAACGGGAGCGGAAATTTGCAATTTTGCCAGAATTGTTAGAAAAATAAGGGGAACAAGAGGATGAGATTCCTGGAGCCAAATCTGTCCTTGGAATATATCACATCAAAAGCTTTTCTTGTGACAGAATTATTTCATTATTATTTTTTAATTGAACCATTCTTAAAAATAATCCTTGCTTTTAAATCACAAGTCAAAAATGCAAATGTGAGCCCTGGGAACTCAAAAGTCTCAGGCTACACAAATTTCTCTCATCTCTGCTATGGAAACAACAAAAGATGAACACACTAGGAATGTCTGTTAAGGATAAGTTTTAATGATCATCTGCAACTTATTATTCCATAATACATGCCATTAATAAACTGAATTACCCCCAAAAGTCTGTCCTGCGAGAAGTGCTATATTTCCTGCATCTGCTGCATCTGTTTTATCACATCTCTGCATCCTTAAAGCGCTGTGCAACATGTCAAAAAGGTTTCCAGCACAAAGCAATCACAACTCAGGTATATAATATCTGATTCTTTTGTCTCCTTCCTTCATGGCTCTTTTATTACACTTTTTACTGCTTCTGTATGTGAGGAATAGCTCACAACTGCAAAAAGTTCAGTCTAACTCCTTTCTTCTCTCTGATTGAAAATCTTTGTCTCAAATTCAGGTTCAAAACATTGAACCTCACCCTAGTAAATGGTAGAGTCACCAACAGATTCAAGCTGTCATGTGGATCACTTTGTTCCAAGAGTTTTGCTACAAGGCCTGCAGTGAAAACTGTCCTAGGCCTATATTCACTCATAATTAGTGAGTGGGAGATGAAAGGACCAAGTTACCTTCCATTCCCACATTTTTAGTGGACTGCTTTCCCTACCCATGTGGCTGCAAGATTCTCATTCCAATCTGCCCTTATCTTGATTTGGGCAAAAAATTGTTCTTATAATGGTTTCATGATGCTAAGCTATATACCTCTTCACAGAATTAAATTAACCTCTGTCCTGTTCAGGTATACCATTATCATGATTACTATTAAATTAGTTGTTCTGAAGCAGCTGCAGACAAGACACCAAGCCAGTTCCCCTGGCCACATTCCACAGAGCGAGCTGCACCACACAGTTCTAGCAAAGTATCGGGAAATGCACCATTACAGTTTGGGAAGCCCAGGCAGCCTCTTCTCTCTAATTTCTTGCCACTGCCCTTCATGCTAGTAAGCTGCTTTCTCAGGAAAGTTCTGGAGAGGAGGTCTGAAGAGGAATAGCTTTATGCTTATATGTGAGCGGATCCAGAGATCTTGGTTTCCTCCCACATCCCTGTTTGTGACATGATTCTTCCATTCCTCATGTATGAAATGGCTGTAATGTCTTCTGCCTCCTTCCCTTTTTAATTTCTCCACTCTACTGTTTAATGTAACTGCACCTTCAGGGCAAGCGTGGCTTCCAATATCACTTACAATTTCCAACTGTCCTTTATTACATTGGTAATTTTGTGATCTACTTAGTGAATAATATTTGTACGATTTTCCCCTATGGAATTATTGTATATCATCTGTTGCTAAATTAAATAATCATAAATGGCTTGATATAATGTTTGTTTCATTTAGAAAAAGTGTATGCCTTGTCATTAATGTTATTATAGTGCTATAGCTTGTACTTTTAATCTTACTCAAGTCTTAGTTTGGGCTTTCTTGGATTAAGAGCAGCAAAACTCCCATTCTCTGTGTTTCAAAACTTTTTTTAGACAACTGGCATTCTCACCAGCAAAAAAAACTGGGCAGAGACTGAACTTTTATAAAAGAAAGCATGACGAAAAGAAATATGCTTTGTAAGTGCAAAAAATTGATGACAGAATCCTGGGTGTGCAAAAATTAAGGCAAAGAAATAAGTCAATATATACTTACGACAAATATATACTTACTTACAAATATGTGTATGTAAAGCCAATCTCTTTTTCAAGGATAGGTAATGATTTCATGATGTGAGTGTTGCCTTCGTTACAATAAGACACATGATTTCATAAGTGCGATACTTACCGTGGGATATTTGTTCAAATTTTGATGCCACGAGTGTTCTGAACTTGCTGTGAAGAGAAATACCAGTTGATGACGAGAAGCAGAGCTGGGAGCACTAGATCACACCAAACCAGACAGGTTACAGACAGTGAAGCTGTCAAACAGTCATTAGTATATTCCAGCAGACATTGTGATATGGAAGCTTCTTGATTGCTTTTCAGCTCTGGTGGCTTGGTACCACTTTAGCATGGTGGACCAGACCTTTGATATGAAATCTCTATGTCTTTACCTTACTGGTAAAATGAAAAAATGGTATTAAAATCTGGCACACACAGAGGACATGTAAAATGAAATCCTGTGTACATGCTGCGATAAATGCGAACTTTGCTTGTGGCTTTGAAAGGCCAGGATTTTACCCAGAATGTTTTAGTCTCCTTATTCTGAAACAAAAACTTAATCAAACTTAATTTACAAAAATGCCTACCATAAAGCATGCTTATATGTATAGTGGTGTTACTAATCAGCTTTTCAAGAGGCAAACCTTTATAAATTAATGATTGCTTTTCTATTTAGAGAGTAATAACTTAGTAAGTGATTGTATTATTGAGCAAAAGAGAAATGGATTTGGGTTTCAAGTGTGTTCTTAGGTTTTGATTTGAGCTCTTGTTCATTGTTGACATTTGTCTGAGGTTTATGGTGGCATCAGTGTGATAATATAAGACACCCACAAAGACTCTAACCAGAACAGAGCTGCTTATACTTATTTAGAACAGAGCTGCTTATACTCATACACGTATACGCTCAAACATAGAGTTTTAACCCACAGTGGAGCTAACCTGGGGCATGTCAGTCTCTCTTCCTTCTGCAGTTCTGATTTGTTACTGATTTGACCTACAAATATCTATTTTAGAGGATTTTATTTAAGTAAACAAGATATGTCTAAACTTCAGTGCATTGGTTCACAACAAATACCAGGTTTTAAAACTTAGTCTCTATTTCTGCGTGGGAAAAAATAATGAAAACAACGTGAATTTTTAACTCTACTGTGAATACCTATTTTCCACTGGACTATATTTTTAGCAGGGAACCATTGCTGACACACTGGCTTGGAAAGAGGGCTCCAGATGGGGGTATAGAGGCTTCAAGAGGCAGCCACAGGCTGGAAAAAGGTATGCAAGGGCTTAGGTCTGTGTAAGAGTTCGTGATATCAGCCTCCAATACTGACTACATTTTATATAATATTTATTTAGTGAATATGTTAGATGAGTCATAAATTTTTTAACCAAAATTCACTAGAACTTTTATTTTTCAAACAGTTGACTGTGACCCTGCAAACACTGATTCATATGCATGGCAGTGATTGAGAGCACCCACAGTATGAGAAATGAAGCCTGTGCATGTGTCTGCATGGGGCCAGGGCCACAGAGGTGGGTGGTGGGTGATACCCTTTTCACACTTTTGACCCTAGCCAAAAAATTCCCTTTTTTTTTTTTTTTTTTTCCATAGCTTACTTTTCTTTCTTAATCTGTAAAGCAGTCTTTGTCTGGTGACAGCTGTGAGAATTCTGAAATCCATGATGTACCATGGGGACCCTTTCTGATTTCTGTTGCCTTGTAATACACTTAGATCAGCACATGGAAAGTGAACAGCCAGAATTTTCTGTTGGTGAAAAGAAACAGAGTCATCCAGAGGAAGGAGACCCAAGAGAGCCAATCTGAGAGTCAGAGGAGAGGTTTTGTTTCGTTCCAGCAGTTCCTTTGCAATTCTGTGAACATTTTTCCCCATACGGTTGTAGTTTTACCAGTTTAAGTTGCTCCCCTGCAAACCTAGAAGGTCCTGTGGCCTGTGTTCCATTCCCAGCATTTGGGAAACCCTGTGACAAAACTACAAAACTTTCCTATTTTTACAGGAATTGAGATATTGTGGAGTCCCCAGACATGTTTCTCTGTGGTTCCAATTTTTTTTCATCCCATAAGCATGAGTTAACAGATTAGCTATATTAGGTGTATTTGATGTAGTCAACCCTTTTAGCTGGTAGGGGGAAGGGACAGACTTCCCTGAGGTTCGTAACTTACTAGAAATTTGTATTAGAAAGTGAAAACCAGACCCCACACTGATGAAACTACTTAAAATAGAAAAAGTATGCTGTACGAAATTACCACTGTCTGCCTCCTATTTGCAGATACACTCACATTTGAAGCAGAGAGAGGATTATGCTTTTGGACATGTTAGGATTCCATTTAAGCAAGGAAAATATTCTTGGAATAATAGACATATTAGAGTAGGTGGGTAGAGCTTCAGAGCTTCCTACTGAAATTGCTGGAGAAGGGTTTCCCAGATAAGTGAACAAAATTTGGGAGGTAATAATTGCTCACCAGACTCCTCTGTCTGTTTTCTGTGGCAATAGCTTATATGTTTCTTTAGCAGCAAAATGCCCTTGCTCGAACTCTGACCTGTTTCTCACCTTGCAAACTATATTTATGTAGACAATATTGAGAGCTCCCCTGTTTGCTGGGTTTTTGAGGAAGGCTTGGACAGTTTCTTATCCTATCTTTCCAGACTATATTTCTTTACTGTCGATGGAGCCAACCATGGTGGTTGAAGATGAGAATATGATTTATCCTAAAATCCTGTATCAGCCATGCCTCCATGGAGTCTAAGTTTAAGAGGCAAATAATATGCACGCCTCTCTGGTTCAGTCAACAGAGAAAAGTCATCACAGAGTTAATCCTTCCACTAGGAGGATGAGTCATTTTTGCTATCTCCTAGATGTCTACTTAGAATGGGAGTCACCTGTCCAACTTCAGACATCTCTAGTTGTCTAAATCAGAGGTGATTATCCAGACTGCTTTTATAATCCCACCCTAAGATCAGTATCTCAAATAACTGTGGTGAATTGCCCCCTGGAGGCTCCTCTCTTTCTACTGATTTGTACATGACTAGTGTTGGAGTAAGCAACTCACTTTGAGATATTTAAACTGTGTTGAGATAAATAACACCCTTTCAGTAAGGAGTCTGAGTACAGCCCCATCTTATTTCTGTGGACTGTATTACATGCCTCTAGAATTAAGTAGAGTTGACTCTACTCTAGAAATGCCTTTACTTTCTTGGATTTAAGTGCCACATTGCTCCATTCTATTCAACATGGTACGTGATCCAAGAACAAGTCTGCATGTCTAGAAAAGAGAGAATCCCCTGTGTAATGGAATAGTATGTAGAGTATTGCATTTTAGTCAGCAACCATATTTTCATCATCTGGCACAAAAACATCAGCAATGCAGAGAACAGTGCAGGTCTGAATAATGTGTGCAAAATCAGTGAGAGCATTGAAGTGTGACCTTGGACAGACAGTTCTCATCGATCTTGCTTGGGATCAGTCAGAATGGGAATTCACCTCTGCAATTCAGCAGCGTAGATTTACTTTTGCAAATGGCAGAAAAATTGAAAGCTTTGAAAGTTCTGCAAGAGCCCAAATATCGCCAGGGTTCTTAACATGTCTGAGAGGGAGGATCATCTTCAGCCTTGAACACACTAAGTATAGACAAGAGGTACATAAGCAGTCAAAGATAACACCACTTCATATCAAGAGCTGCTATCCAGCCCTACAAAGGAATTTGAACAATTGCTAAGGATTTCTAAAAGTCTGCACTTGATTACTGCAGGACTTCAGATACCCACTCCAAATATTTATGGTCCTTCACTACAAATCAGTGGTTTAAAGACACCTAAAAATATTGCTGTAAAAACTTCTCCAAGTATCTTAGTAATAGAATTATTATTAGATTTGTTTCTGTTTTACAGATACATTCTTTGGCTCCAGCTACGTGTTTCAACACTCTCTCCTTACATCAAGGGCTCTTCAGGGTTTTTTCTACATGTGCTGAAAGACATTTCTTTACCTGAGGCTACTCTGCTAACTTCTTGGAGCACAAAGTATCTCAGGGTAATTTAACCACGTGAGGCACACTCAGAAGATTTGGCAGATTGTCTCAGGCATTCAGAGTTAACCAATAAAAACATCCCTGCTCCTAATCCTCCAGATTTCTTCTAAGTTCTGCTTCTATTTGTTCTTAGTGAAATCATGGCATTATCTTATTACAGCAATTTGATTTTCATTATCTAAGTAGGCTGCTGTGTCAGCAAAAAGCAGCAATTTGGAAAGGATGGAAAAGACTACGAGTCAAGGATGAATGAGTGATTGGTGGAGAAATAAAAGAAGATAAAAGAGGGCATGTTGAGTGATTGAGTTAGCTTGGGAAAATAAGGTGAGGTCTGTGGTAACCAGTTCAGAAATATGGCTCTTTGTTTATGTGATTAAGTGGGGGAAACGTGCATATGTAACCTGTGCTTAGATGGCATAGGTTCAGCCAGAAGAATGCTGTGAAACAGTTTGTTTAGAAGAGGCTGGAGTACTGAGATGACTACAAGAACCTGTCTAAAACCTTTGACAGGAGAACTACCTGGTAAGAAAATGTCTACCACCGAGTTCTATTTCAAAATCTGCCTTTGAGATGCAATTGTTTACCCTCAAGAAGAGGCCTGGAAGGTACGGAAACTCAATCTGTAACTTAGGAACCTTTGCTCCATTATGCTACAGGTATCCCTTTGGAAGTACAGGGTTTCAAGACATGATGTATGAATCATGGCATGGGCATGGAGCACAGTATGCTTTTGTTGGTATCTAGTTAGCTTCAGTTTAACCAGTTTTCTGGGGTGTCTTTAACATTTAAAATCTAAAGTATATATTTTTCTGTGTACGATCCAGTGCTCACTGAAAGCAATGGTGCTACATCTACTATAGTATATAACATAAATCAAGGACTATTCTCTGGCTTGTATGTCAAGCTCTGATGCTACAACTCATGTCCATATTTCTCAGCTTTCTTCTTCTTCCAGAAGTACAGAGTGACCAAGACAAAATTGCCTCTGGGAATGACATCCATGGGTCTGGTCCCTGAATGCTGCCTGGACAGTGTCAGGGAGAGCCAGACTTGGAAGCATGCTTCATAGTGGGTTAGTCTTGTGCCAGTTTATTAATACAGATATAGTCTGAGAGTCTTTTGATTGGCATCAGTAGACCACAAGTGGGTGAAAATGAGCCATCTACTGTGATGGATCTATAATCCTTTGAGATTCCCAGAGCATATTGTCAACGGGTAAAAGAGACCTCCATCTTAAAAGAGAAAAAGGAATTTCAAAGCTGCTTTGGCATGTTTCCAGCTGCACGGCAACATCTGGTGGGCATTCAGAGGCTTCAGGGGCAGCTAATCCTGCTCTGAGCAGGATTAACATCCCTGTTTAAAATCTACTCCTGGTATGCCTGGTGGTGCCAGGATTTTGGCAGTCCAGAGCAGAGGGAATGACTGCAAGAAGCAGGGCTTGTGTAACTGTCACAAAGTGTTTCCTTCCCCACTTTGCTCTCTGTGGCTTCAGTGCTTCACCTGATGAAATGAAGCAGCATAGCTTTGGCAGCTCTGCCAAATGCTCATTAGCTACTGTAAAGGTGACTGCCTATCTCCTCTTTACTACAGATTGATTCTGCAACTGAGAGCACTTATCAGAAAGGGATGGAGTTATTTACAGAAACATTGCTCTGCTTCCTTTAGTTTAGGTGAGAAAGATTATATTCAGCACAGATGCACCTAAATTCCAGTTGCATTGCTTATGAAACTGTTTTCATGAAGGAAATAACATGATTTATTGGGACTGGAATTGTAGCAGAACTCATGGATGACCTCCTACACAAAATTTTCTCCTGTTTTCCATAGTTAAGGGTAAAGAAGTCGAATGTCCTTGACTCAAAGCACCCCTGCTGACAGTGACTGGCTGATTTCTCAAAGACCAACTCTACTGATAAACTCAGCTGTTGGAAATTACGAGACAATGCAGAAGTTTGATGTTGCCTTACAAGTACTGGAAAACCCTGTGTTTTAAGTAGATCCTCTTTGAAACTGGTGTGCTGTGGTCTTGTGAGAAGCGTAGCAAGCCATAGGGCATTTGTCCAGAGGGATAGGAGAATTGTTTCCTGCAGCTCTAGAGCAAGGGTCATATGAACACATGGGGAATTGCACAAACACTTTACAGGTTGCCCCAGGCATCTTTATGCGAAACACATACAATTAAGTGCTTATTATTTAACAGTATGTTCTGAACATGGGAAGCACAGTTTCTTCTTCATCCTTCCCTTTAAGGTTGTATAGAAGAGCAATTACTGTTATACTTCTGCACATCACTGTAAGAGGTTGCCACATAACCGCTGGTGAGAACTGGTTTGGCTCTGCTGAGAGGCAATTCAAATTATAGCTCAGCTGAGTGTTTGGCATGGTGTACTCGGATTTAGATACCACCAAGCCTATCATATCCAGGTGCAGTTTTTGCATACTTGCATGCAGTATTTACATATTGAAGTACAGTATTTACACGTTCTTTATCCTGCATGTAGAGACTTTTGACAAATAAAGGAAACACTTCAAACTGTGTCTTTATTTTCGTTTCCTATGTCTCAGATTTTCCAGAAAAATAAGTTGCTACATCCCCCTCTTTCATCCCCCAAAAAGAGCAGGAAAACAAGTGGCTTTCCTGCAGCAGCTGTTGCACCTGCTGTTTACATTGAAGTTGGACCACAGCAAGGCTCCTTTTCTGGTCCACAACATTTCCTCTAGCAGTCAAAGCCAACACATCAAAGTGAAAGCTCTAAAGGAGAAAAACAATGCGATCTATTGTTCCAAGAAAACAAAATAAATCATTTGTAGGAAAGGAGTAAAAGCTGGATTTTTAAAACATTAATATTGAGGAGAAGACTGCAAAGCAAAACGTGTGGTTGTGATGATGGTAGACATGCTACAGTTTCTAGAATTTGACTGTACTGTCACCTGATATGTTCTAACAATAGAAGCAATGCATACAATGCATGCCATGATTCTTTGGAGGTACACATCACAACTCTAGATAAAAGCCAGTGTTGGACCCTCTCATTTGCTGTTGTTTTCAGTTTTGAAAAGTCCCAAATTCTGGAATTCCTCAGTCTGTTGAGGTTTGGACATATTCTTGTATTCATAGTGTTTCTTCTTTTGTTCTTCTTTTCTGTTGTTTGTTATTTTTATGATGGAAATACCTTGAGGTTCCCACTGAGGGCCCCATTGTGCTAGGCAATTATGCTGCACAAAGAGGTTATGATGTAAATAGAGAAACCAGTCTGTGTGTGGCAGAGGAAACAGAGTATAGGATCAGCTTGCCTGTAGTCTCCTGAAAGGTCAGAGACAGAGGTGGTCGAAACCCTGACTTGTGTTGCCTAGCTTGAAGTTGCCTCCTTTTTAGTAATGGAGGAAGCCAAATGAAGATGTTATGTTGTTTTGGCTCTGATGAGAAGGATTAGATATTTTCAAAAGCTTAAAATACAGCTCGCTGTGCTCTAAGGAGGAGGTGTGGAAACATGTACCTGATTGCCAACCAGGTTTTCTTAAGACACTAAATGCAGTCTGGAAGATTGCCTGCCATCATGAAATCATGTTATCCAGAGGCACTAGGGTTACCTCCCCTCTTAGCATAATCATATTAGTTTTGACCTTGTGACTTATATACAGATACCTTCAACTTCCTTCCAGTGGTATTGCTGCAGCCATGCCGCTGTGAAATGGTGCACCTCATTTCCTGTGATCCCAGATTAGGGTTCTGACCAGAACACTGAAAGCACAGAAATCAAAGGCTAGTCCCTGTTTTCTGCATGCTGTTTGGGGAGCCCTACCATGAAAGAAAGGGAAACAGTAGAAAAGTCTGTCTAAAATTAGAGCTTCTCTGTCAGTTTTCTTGGAGTAGCAGATACAGATTTGTGCATCCAGCTGAAATAAAAGCAAGCACAGTTGTTTCACAAGACATGCAAATCCAGAACTTGACTCAGTTTCTTCTTGTTGTAATGAAAGTCCAGAGGAAATTAATGTAACCTACTACAAATTTAGTGAAGTAAATGAAACGATCCCACTGCCTTTGTTTAATGACTTCCACACAAAACCCTAAAGGGGTTGGTACATTCTGCCTACTGGGTTCACAGCACTGCGCCAGGTTCTCGTGATACTAACAGGCTGAAAATCTGTGCCTCATGTTCCCAGTTAACACACCGAACTGAAACATTTGCAAAACAAATACTGAAAATAAAAGAACTGTGGACTGGTCAAGAGGTAAAAGCACAGTTCATAGAGTTCAGTGTAGAGATAACTACACTGAACTTTGATGGCCATTGAGAGGTAGGGGGTCAGAGGTCTCAACCCATTGCTTTTCCTCTACGGTCTTTACACAGATAAAACCATGAGCAAGGTGAAAGCCAACAATTCTTAAAGGTCAGGTATATAAAATCCTACAGTGCACTAGCCTGATAAAAAACTCCAGTAAAGAGGCCCCTATTTCTGCTACTCTGCTGTATTTGATCACCTGTGATTTAGGAACACCTTTCTCAGGCTATGTTTTATTCTCAACAAAGCGACAAATTCTACTCTATTTTTCCTCATTAATGTGAATAATCATTACCAAATGCTTTAGAACTATTTCTACTGCTAGATCATGTCTCTTGCCATCAAATAAAAAAGCTATCTTTACTAAAAGAATATAGAAATTCTTTCATAACGCAGCATGCATTTGTGTAATTAGAGCACAATCTCTTGTAACTGATAGCATAAAACTATAACTAAATCCTATCTGACCCTCATGTGGTTAGGCATATTTTACCATCTAAGAACTGCAAAAGGCTTAGAAGGTCCACACATAGTATTTTTGCTCTGTGTGTACAGTGTTAGTACCGACAGGGGTGGGTGCTGTCTGTGGCTAAGGCTGTACAGAAACATACCTATTGAAGCTATTGAAATACAGAAATTAGTTCTAAGGCACACAGTCACAGATGGGTGCACAGTTCCCTTTGATTTTCATTGAGGCTTAGGTACTACTCTATGCTTTCTTCTAGTTTCCTTCTGCCTTCCATACAAACTAAGATGCAAGGATTATTGACCTTGTTCTGCTTTCATAGACCAAACAAAACCACCAGGAGTAGCTTATTCCAACACCTGAAAAAAATAATCTTTACCACTGAACACCTTACAAGAAACCTAAGGAAAGACAGACGAATTCTGATGAATCCGGCTGAAGTGCTTTAAGGTATTACTGCCCTGCTGTCGTCTGTCACTCTTGCAGCAGCTACCCGTGTCTTCAGAGAGTGGGCAAAAGGGGATGAGGACCAATGTGCTGGCAGGTCCATCACGGGGGTGAGCACACTGACAAAAGTTGTCCTTGTGGCAAAATGGGTTTATCTCTTTTTGCTCTGCTGGCTCATTGCCAGGCAGCAATGCCAGCAGACAGGCAGGCACAAACACCTGGGGTACCAATATTGCCAGCTGTGCTTCCTTCCTTCCTTCCTTCCTTCCTTCCTTCCTTCCTTCCTTCTCCTTTTCTCTTTTTTCCTTTCCTTTCTTTATCTCCCTCTTTCACCCCTTTTCTCTTACATTTCCCTCTATCTCACCTTTCTGTCTTTCTTCACTGCAGTACAAGAGTTAGGTCTCGATAGGAAATCCACCTCCAAGCTCCCTCCCAGACAATTAAGAATTTGTTCCCCCTCCCCCACAATCTCTTTTTGTTTTGTTTTGTTATTGTCAGCTGGTCTCTTGGATTAGAGTTTGCAGCTCTCTCTGGGCTCAGGAAAGCTTGGTAGCTTGGCAGGATTTCTTGCCAGATCACTGATTCTAATGTGAGTGCCAGAATCCTGCAGTTTGCATAATGCTAATTTGCTTTTCAGCCCCAGTTGCCAACTCACATGCTGCTTAGCATATCAAGTAGCAGAAGGAAGACCATGTGCTCTACCCGTAGCGGGGAGGAGAGTAATTGGATAGATACCCACTACCTGAAATTGAAACTAATCTAACCGACCCTGAGTATAAACCTTAATGCACTATTGATCTTCTGGTAAGAGGTCATTAGACTGAAACTGTTTCAAGCCAATTAGTTCCCTTTTCTCAAAGCTCTGATTGTGGAGTTTTCACTGGCACAATAAGGTTACAAATACCGCTGCAATTATGTCAATATTCATTCACTTAGACCTGGATCCTGCCACCCTTACTCATTGTAAGGGTAGTAGAACTGGACCTTAATGCTTGTGTTAATGAAATGCTGGACATAGCAGGGTGGGGCGATACTGAGAGATAGCACCACACCTACGGGATGTTGCCAGTCATTTGGCTAAATGCCAAGTACTTTCAGTCGGCTAGGCGTGGGGCTGTCTCGCTGTGTTACCACACACTGAAGTGTCTTACAGCAATACTAATTCTTTCAAAGCAAACAAAACTAGACTGCCTTGGAAAAAGCCCCATCCCCATTACCTCTTTTTTCATCACAAGCTGCACACACACTCAGATGCTAATACAGCTGCAGGATGAGTCCAAAAAGGTGGGACCCTTCTAAACAGGTTGTCCAGGCTCTCTGTCCAGTAAACGGGAGGCAATGAGTATCTCTGAAGAAAGATTGATCCTTCCTGCGTGAGACACCTGTCTGAGGCAGGGTAAGTTGGACTGTGCTCTGAAGGTGCTCGAATCTCTCCTTAGCTGAAGGGCAAGAGGCTCTGCACTGGATCCTTTCAGTTAGCTGAAGTTTTTTTAATTCTGCCTCACACTTCGCAACAGAAACAGAGCCTGTTTTGCTTTCTGACTGAGCACTTGGTCACAGACAGGGACTACAGGTCACAACTCTTGTGCCAATCAGCAGATGCAACACTCTCAACCCCTTAGGACACGGGCCATGTCTGTGAGACACACCTCTTGACAGCTTCTAAGCAGCAATGAATAAGACAGGTGCTGTGAGAACTGGCTTTGATTTTCTCTGTTTGGTCAGCAGGAAAGCAAGTGTCCTGGTCCAACATGCTGTGCAGACACCCTCCTGGGACTACAACTCACTCACAGATACTTGGTGAGAAGCCTGCTGCTGACATTGTTCCAACGCCCAGCAAGTGGCATGTGGGAAGGGCTTCATAGGGTGCTGAGCACACAGTCTCTAATCTAGGTGTGGAGGTTAGAGGAGAATTGAGTAAGGAACTTAAAATGAAGGCTATGAAAGAAACTGGCCGAGTAAGACACAAACAAGAATTAATGGCCAAATGATATTGCTTTAATTTCTTGGTCTTCTATGCTTGGATTGGTTCTGTTTGGAAAGTGTAGAGGTGAAATTCTCCAAAATTTTTCTTTTTGCTTTGTCTTGCCCAATACCTTCCCCTGTGCTTCTCTCCATTTTAATGAAGCTCCAGATATGTGGAAGGATGGAGACTGGAGGAATTTATTATGCCTCCATCAAAGCAAAAGCTGTGTATTGAGAAACATCAAAACGCTTCTCACTAAAGCACTAGCTCTACAGAAAGGCTTACTCTCTAGGAAAGGATCCTTTAGCAAAGGGGCAGTATCAAAAGATTGGGCATGTCCTCTGGGCAGATCCTTCTTGCCGGTTTGGCCTGATCACTTGGGCATGGAGGACGGCAGGAAGATTAAAAATTGTAACCTCTGACAGACCAGTGAAAGGGGAGTATTCTTAGGACTTCTGAGGCCTGAGAAAAATGTCAAAATCTAGCCATTTACTACCGTATTAGCAATGTGCACTCGCTGTGTCATGGGACAGGGCTGTTGAAATCAAACTAAAGGTGCGAGTTGCTCTCACTGTTGAGGACTTCATTGGAGGAACACTGTAGTGGGAAACCACCCTTTCAAAGGAATCACTGCCCATTTTTACCTATTTAAGGAGTCTAGTAGATGTATATGAAAAATATATTAGATTTACAACATGATATGGTTTTAAATAATTCCAGAAGACGGGGCCCCGAAATTTCTGGCTTTCAAGCAGTTGGCTTCATTGGTATGTCTGGATTTACTATGCCTCCTCAGGTAGTGCAATAATGCATATGCTTAAGGGATTACATGATAGAGGAGTTAGATCACACAAAAGAACCTGCCTAGCAGCTGGGTCTCAGGGCTGAAAAGTCTTGTAGAAAGTGTTTTGGTGTGGGAAAGTATGGGATCAACGATAAATTTTTAGAAACCTCTGTGGTTAGCTCTGTTCCTGGTGAGTGTGAGGTTAAGAGGAAAAGAAACCTGATTATGGACAGAAGATGATTTCTCAGGAATTTCTCTCAAAAGAAACAGTCACAGTAAAGCTGCATTTCCTTTCTTAAAGCATGCATACATTTCTTCTCTTTAGCTGAAGAGGGTGGCAGTTGCCTACCCCAGTGATTCATCATTCAAGGAATTTCCCCAAAGTGATTTGAGTTGAGCTCTGCTTTCTGCCAGCCTTTCCCAGCTTTAAAAATGTCTTTCTTCCTGAAATGGACGAATGCCTTTGCTTTCCTAATTGAAAGATAGAAAGGGCATTTGACTAACACCAGGGATAAACTGTGACTGTCTGATGTATGTAAATATGATTTTATGAGAGAGCTAAAAATGCTACTTTTATTCCCTGCAGAAAATACTACTTTCCTACCACATTTAACATATTTGTGGCAAATATATAGGGTATAGTACTAGGTTACAAGTTATTGTATTGTAGCTTTACAACCAGGAAAACTAATCAGTTTAACAGAGCCAGAATATAAACACAGGAAAGAAAGCAGCTCAAGAGTGGAAATTAATGAAAAGGGTCATTACAGTAAAAAACGCGAGTGAATGAATTGTGATTGATTAAATTGGTCAGGCAAAGCGTTACAGTGTTGACCATTCTCTGTTGCTATCGAAAATACTTTTTTGTGTTCTACTTTCTTTGTGGTATCCCCAAGCTACCTACCACTCTAATAATTAAATAGTGATTGTTTTCCTTTTCTGTTTGGCTGTTAACTTTTTACCTATGTGTGCATGTTAAAACTCGAGCTAGGTAGGTAGTGGAAGCTAAAGGAGTATGTGAAACATTTTTCCTTTTTCTCTTGATTTTCAGTCTTGCTGGGTCTCATGTGTACACATGTGTATGCATGTGTATGGCTAGCCTCTGGTACAAATTAAAGTAGCCACAAAGAAGGACACAAAAGGCACTTAGCCAAGATGAAGTATCTGTCCCCATTGTTTCCTCAGGGTGTTGGATCCAACATCCTTTGACTCATAATATATGTAATTAAAAAAAATAAATCCTAGCAACTTGGAATTAAAACTATTGTTGTTGCTAGAAATTGAATGTGCAAGGAACGAGAGAATGGATGTCTAATCTGTTATGATTACTTTTCAGAATATTATAAACTTTACTTCTACTGAACCCAATAGGAGAATTCCCAGTGACATCAGTGATGCACAAATGAGTCCACAGCCCTTATTCAGGGTAGGTTCCTGTTGCAATCAGTAGGTGTGAATAAGCAGAGAAATCCTGTTGGAATGAAAAAAAAAATTACTTTTCAAAGATTATCATCAGTGTGAGCAATCTCAGTAAAGTTCTAATGACTGTTGTTAACAAACAGAGTTTTATTAAGTTTCCTGTAAAACAATGTGCTTGGGGGGGGGGGACGGGGGGAGAAGCAGGGGGTAATCGTCATTCCAATGAATCAGCTACTCTGGGAATTTCCAAAAGGTGTGGTTAGCTCAGGAAAACTGTGGTGTTTGCCACATTTTTCCTTCCTAAGGCTAATCTTTCTAATTCAAATTAATTAGCAACCATTTAATTTTGAATCTAGAGTTAATATGGTTGATTAAGCCCTATTATTAATAAATCTGCCAAAGGCACAGACAATGGCAACAACTATAGAAAAAGACTAGGTATTAAGTAGAATCAATCTATTATAAATTCTGAGATTTGACAGACAGTTCAGCATTCCAAATTTATCCAGCAAGGAAATGAGACTATCCAGATCATGGGTAGAAGATGAAGCCAGCACATCTGCAACATGAGGGTGCCACCAGGCAGCAGAGAGAACACAGAAAAGTGACTGACTAGTTGAGTCCCCACAGTGAGAACCACTCAGGAAAAGAAAATTTAAGGAAAATTTAAGTTGTATGGAAGACATGCAAAGAGCAAACCCAAGCACCCAGAGATTGCAGTGACTTGTCCACCTCCTAAGCATGAAAGATTCACACAAAAGTAGAAGTATTTTTCTTTCTGTTGTGAATGTCTAATTTTTAAGAAAGGAATTATCCTCAGAAATGCACCATGAGCAACATTTAAAGTATTAGCTATATATATTTGACTAAGAAACTACTATTGTTTGTGTTCAAGAAACATGGCAAATTCTTCCCAGCTGTATTATTGTATTATAATAATTTTCCATTACAGAGGTGACTGTAGCTCCAAGCCAGAGCACATAAAGCAGCCAAGATTTGACTCTCCAGGCTTTGCCATGCACAATGCTAAGCACCTCATGCATGATGCTGACGTCTCTCCATACTTACAGACTTCCCTGGGAGTTGAAGGCCCTCAATATTGCCTGGGAGGAAGAGATCTGTGTGTGGCAGAAAATGTTAACATATTAGGAAAGTAAATGGAGATGATTTAATGATGAGACTACTGCTTCTCATGCTGACCATCATTGTTTCATTGTTTCCTTGTGTTCCCTCATCAGTCGGCATCTATCTTGGGGTCCCATGGTGAGTGTGGACTACAAGGTCTCTGGGGCAAGTGCTGGCCTCGGGCATGGTGGTCATGTGGAGCAACAGCCAGGTGCCTCAGCCACAGCAACCACGAGCTTCTGCAGTCACGCAATGGTTGCTTCCTTTCTTCATGTGATTGCTCAGCCTGTTTACATCTGTCAAGACTTTTACAAAAGCTGTGCTGCTAGCAAGGGCTGTTTTCGGACTGTTGGTTGTCTTTTGGTTGTTTTTTGTTTGGTTTTTTTTTTTTTTTTTAATTGTTTTGAAGGCTCTTTTTAGTTAAAAAGTGTTTGCCACCACAGTTAAGACATGGACTGGATTAAAGTTCAAAACCAGCTCACGTCAGCAAGTGGATGGAAATTGTTACCATCTGACAGCTGGTGGCCTGGAAGGAAAATGTAAAAGTCACTGCATGAAGGATTGGTTCAGGGCAGTGCCACAAGAAGTGGCATGGCTTTGTTTTATATCCTGGGAGCACAACTCTCTCTTCTGCCTGAGTTGTGCTCAGAGGACTGGGCATGGAGACTTCTGAAACTCGCTGCACCTCTCTGGCTGCAAGTGCCAGGCTTTACAACCTATTAAACCTGTGCAAGACAAGCTGTAGTTTGTGCCACTGATGATATTTGGCAAGACTGTAGAATGGCAGGCCTGGTTCAGGTCACCAAGATTCCTTTGCTGCCTTTCAACCCCCTGAGTCTTTCTCCAAGCCCTTGTCTCATCAACTCCAACCAGCAAAAAATTCAATTAATGAGGAAAAAAGAATTTTTTCACCTCTGTCTGCTTTAATAATGGGCCAGTTATATTATTTGGTATAAGAATACCATGACTACGTGCCAGAATGTCTCATACTAAGCAGGGTGCATTTAAATACTAGTTAGACTCCATTACAGAGTGTGTAGTACAGAGAAGACAGACCAGGCAAAGGCTGCAGAATTACCTGACCCATGTGAGGACACCCAGAGAATAAATGACAACACTAGGAATGGCACTGGGATTACACATCACACATTGCATGTCTTCTGGCTTCAGCAATGCCAGCCAAAGAAATTCCTACCTTGAACGTTTAATGTGCCAGTGGGTCCTGCTGCCATCCAGAGAGACTCCAGTAGGCTGGAGAAATGAGTTGGGAGGAATCTCATGAAGTTCAACAAGGGGAAGTGTGAAATCCCCCACCAGGAAAGGAATAGTCCAGGTTTTCCTCATGCACCAGTGCATGCTGGGAGCTGACAAGCTGGAAAACAGCTTTGCAGAGCAGGACCCGGAGGTCCTGATGAACACCGAGTTGATCATCAGCCAGCAATGTCACATTGCAGAAAAGAAGGTGAACTCTGTCCTGGGCTGCACTAGGAAAAGTGTCCAGAAGGTTGAGGGAGGTGATCCTTCCCTCCATTCAGCACTGCTGAGGCTACACCCAGAGAACTGCCTCCAGTTCTGACATCCTCACTACCAGTAAGAGAAGGACATACTGGCGAGAGGCCAGCAAAGAGCCATGAAGATGATTAAGGGTCTCAAGCACGAAATGGCAAAGGCACAAACAGCACAACTTTGCTGCTACTAAAGACTTCTCTAAGCAAAAATGGGGGCTAGAGCAGCTCTGCTGGAAGGAAAGGCTGAGAGACCTGTAACTGTTGAGGCTGGAGAAAAGAAGGCTTAGGAGGATCTTATCAAGCTATATAAACACCTGAAGGAAAGGTGTAAAGAAGAGAGAGTCAGGCTCATTTCAGTGACAAGGCACAAGCAACAGGCACAAACGGAAACACAGAACGTTCTACCTGAACATCAGGAAGCACTTTTTTATTGTTGGGGTAACTGAGTACTGGCCCAAGTGGTCCAGAGAGTCTGTGGAGTATCCCTCTTGGGCAACATTCAAGACCTGTCTTGACATGGTCCTGGGAAACTTTGTTCTAGACAACCTTGCTTGATCAAGGGGCTGGACCAAATGAGCTCTACATATGTCTTCCAACTTCCAACAAGTGTGGGTTCCATGTAAACCCACACTTAGAAACTCTGCAACACCTTTCCCACTGCCAGTAAACATTGCTGCCTTCCCAAAATGTACAATCCAGCTGCAGATGTGAAGACCTCCCTATGAATATCAACAATAGTGAACTATGTTATCTTAAACAGCAATTTTTTGTCGGTCAAGGTTGTTTTCACTGAAACATTTTAAGGAGTGAACATAAGAGTTTTTGAAGAGGCTGACAGGATAAGGGTGACTTCTGAATGGAGGATGGTGGCTTGTGGCCAGGGCTAGGTTGGATCCAGGTGTCTGTTACCTCTGTAACCAGTGCAGTTGCATTAGAAAGGCATATATGGGCACAGTGCCCTCATCTCTGAGCTGCTGTGTTAACTAAGTTCTAGGAAACAGAAGCCAGGAGAAAATAAAGAGCCAAGAAACTACTGCAAAACTCAAAAAATTTCCAAACAAGCTAAGGAAAATAAACTTCAAGACAAAGAACTGTAGTGACAGCATTTACTTCTGAATTAAAACATTCGGGGATGGAATGGGTCAAATAAATCATTGCCTATGGCTTCCTTACTGCAAAGGATGTGTTGAAATGTTCAAGAGTGAAGGTACAGCCAGACTGCTTATGTAATCAGTCAGATTACATGAACTTAGAAAGCACATCCACGTATTTCAGGAGGAAATACGTTTTCTTGAAGGAAAAGAGATGCACATGATAAATGAGAAAGACACTTCATACTCGATGAACCCCAAAATAAAGTTTGGGTGGAATCCAGATCACCTTTTAATGATGGCATAAGAAATACCATAGCCTATTGGATCTGGCAGTGGTAACTGGCACATAGGGCTACTGTTTCATCATTACTGTCCAGGTTCTGCCTGCAAGTTTCTACAGGGTACATATTTACATAAGTAATGTTTACATTGAAAAAAGAAATACCTGGTTTTCATGTGTGATCCACTCTTACAGAGGTTTTTATTCTGCATTATTTACATATTTTGTGATACACAGTATTTTAAAAGGCACATCTCAGAAACTTAATCCTAAAGCAGACAGAGCTTGTTGTGAGTCTTTTTCAATGAGAAGGAATAAAAACAACTGTCTCCTTTCCCTTTGTATTTTGAATAATGAATTCATAATAATTACAGGTTATCTTACTCACCTTAGGCTACCTTACCTTCTGCAAAACCTAATATGTGTTTTCAAGATTTGTGTCAGTGTCAATCAGTAATGCTAGATAGGAAAGGCAGGTTTGTTGTCCACAAACACACACACACACACNAAAGGGAGGTTGTCAGCACACACACACACACACACACACACACACACACACACACACACACACACACACACAAAAAAGAGAGAGAGAAAGAAAGAAAAGAAAAAGCAAGACAGAACTCGTAACAGAAACTGAAAAACAAAATGCATTATTTCTTTTCTGTGGATGATTTACTTTGTAGTCGCTGGGGGTCGTTCCTACCTGTAGGCTGCTCGCTGTTTTCATTCCATTTTATAATGGGAAAAAAATCTTAGAAAAGTCAATATTAAACTAAATCTTAATAACAATTCATGTCTAGAGAAAGGCTGGAAAATGGGCTGAAAAATTGTGAGTTTTTTTTTCTCTTGAGCAGATATGAAACATCCTGGAGGGAAAAGGGCCCTTTCCCCCTGCTGCGCCTTTTTGGTACATAAAGAAGGAGTTGGCACTTTTGAACACTCACAAGTGCACCAAGAATGACATTTAGATATATTTAAATGTGACCTGCTAAGTATGTTTCTAGTCTAGAGGTACAACACAAGAATTCATTGCTTTGTCTTGTTATTCTCATATGTACTGTGGTAGAGCCCAGGGGTAGTTATGACTCCGCAGTGGATGCAGAGCAGTGCCTGTGAGTATGTAACAATTACAGCTTCACAAATGATAAAATAATAGAGTGTCTCTAATGTTATTAATTGCAGTGAATGCCATAGGAGGATCCCCCGTGCAGAGTTCATTTCTTTTGTTGTTAAATGAGTCTCGATGCTAGTTATTGTTGAACTGTGGGAATTGACACAGACTGCTGGCAAAACTGACAGCCTGCACTTTCTGCATAGTAGTGTTGCCCCTTTCTACAGGCCCATGACCCCACCTGTTTTTGCTGTGTTCTGCCATTTGAAAAACTCAGAAGATACTAGCTTACTATTTAAAGAGCTTTTGATTGTGAGGCTGTAAAGTGCAAACAAGGATGATACTATTGTTGTCACAGAGGCGATAAATGTTAACCACAGTCCAAATTAATATTTTAAATCTTCTTCAGAAAAAAAATTGCCTTACTCTTTCAGAGAAAACATAATCTTTTCTAAGTATTTCTATTATTCCTGGTCAGGCTGGAAATTCTTCAATGGGGAATACTGTGTTCACTTCATAAAGCCAAAAGGCAAGTCATTTTCTAATGCCCTTGACTATACAGTGGAGAAAAGAGCTTCAGCAAAGCCTCAGTTCCTCCCCTTACATGTGTGTTATTACTAGTAACTTCCACTGTCAGTGTACTCAGAAGAAAAAGGGTGTACAAGCACACTCTGAAATGCTTATGTCAAACGCCAGCACTGGAGCCTCCATGCAAACACAAGTGCAACCTGAGCACCAGCACATAGTCCCGGCAACAAACAGGTGCTGAAAATATTAGTGCATCAGTAAAAGAGAGCTGCATGTATTATGGAGCTCTGTTAAGATCTTCTACTAACACAAGGCCATTGTTCCACCCTTTACTTCCTCCCCAAATATTTGTATTGCCTAATAACTTTTGTGGGGCTTTCACTTTGAAAGCAGTTATGTGTTGGCTAAATATGAATTGATCCACAGTATTGTGGAATTTATCTTCTGTAATGTTCCTAATATTTTAACCTTTTATCTGAGCTCTATACTTGAGTATAACCTCATGCATCAGCAGACAACTCCTCTGCCTCATTTTTGTTCTCTGCTGAACACAGTCCTTCTACCACACATTTGCTTTTGCTAATCTTCTCTGAATCCTTTCCAATTAGAGTGAACTCACTTCCTTCAAATGAAAAAATGCAATGCCCTGTATGAAGCTGCCTGCTGTATGATCTAGATACTGCTAAATGTTGGACTTCATTGTTAGTTTTGCTCTTGCAATACATTACAGGAAAGACTCAAAAATGTGGTAAGATAAAAACAAGGGAAGAATTAGAGCACCCTCCACCTCCCACCTGCTTTGCAGCTATTTAAGCAAGATAGGAAAAATCAGAACATCACATTTTCATTTAGTTTCCATGCTGATACAAGGACAGTAGTGTTGCTGTCCTGCACAGAATAGAAATCCATCAATTT
This sequence comes from Oxyruncus cristatus, assembly GCA_013399855.1. Lineage (NCBI taxonomy): Eukaryota > Metazoa > Chordata > Aves > Passeriformes > Cotingidae > Oxyruncus > Oxyruncus cristatus. The sequence continues at coordinate 272,031 of VXAY01000340.1, read as the reverse complement.
CTAAACTGATCAGTCCCTGTGTTCACCTCTCCACCCTTATGAGCCAGAGAGGGATGAAAAGTATCTGGGATGGTCTCAACATCTGATTCTACATTGATATTGATGCTCAAATCACAGACTTCTGAGCTTATAGGGGACAGGGTTGGGATAAAAATGTTTTCCTCAGTGTAAAGATTGTCTGGACGTCTTTGGGAGCTTAGAGTAGAGGAAAGAGAAGCCTAATCTTCACTGCAGCGTCAATTACTTGCTACTGGTAATAACTGGGATAGCAGGTTGGTTGATGTTTCTTGTTGTTTGGAGGTAGAGACAAATTTCTTCTCCCTTATCAGAGGGGTAAGGGGTGCCAGGTTATTAATTTTCCTAGGCTTAGGTGGTTTGCTAAGATCACAAGGATCTTTGGATACTACTCTTTCTTGTCCTCTGCTTGAGGCATGCAACACTTCAGAAAAGAATGTCCTTCAAGAAATAATTTTGCTGAGTACAGACTTACATTTGGTACAGAGATATATAATAACCCTACTACTGATACTGAAGAGAGGATTTTGTTAGTCCCTCGGGCTCTGTGGAAAAATAAATGTGTGGCACAGTGTAATGTTACACATGCTACACTGTCTTACTCTTTAAAGAAGCCCTCCTGAGTTGTCACAGGACTATGTGGTAAAAGTAAGAAATTATTAAAAGGTAGGTATGCTTAGGGAGAGTGCTACAAATGTGTGGGAATTCTAGTCTTTTGTTTAGCATCTTTTCAGAGACAAAAAGAGATGTACTTTTTAACCTTTGTACCTAGCTTAATTAGTATTGTACTGTACATTCAAAATGTTAGATTTTCAGTAGGGAAAGACCAATTCCATCAGCCAATATTTGTTCCAACCAGCTCAGAACTGACACAACGGTGTACTTGTTGTGTAAAACCCAAGCTCCTGGCTCTAGCATTAGACAACTAACTGAATGAGTGCAGAGGGGTACCATTACTATGCTTCCAAGTTGTAATAATGACTGAGTTTCATTCATATATTTACTCTTGCCTTGATCATCTTTAACAGAAAGAACTGCAGCAGGAGGAAATATACTCCAAAAGTACTGTGAGTAGCTGTTTGTGGTTATGTCACATCATCATACCCAAACATTAAAAAGTCACTCAGAGGATCTGAAAGAAACTTAATTTTAAAACACATGGACCCTTGACCACACAACGAAGCAACTGAATCACACATAACATGAGACCAATCCTACCTTGGCTCATCAGCTTGCCTCTGTCCTCTCCTGCTGCCAGTGGCATTCCCATCCCAGCTGAGAGGACAATATCTGACACAGAGATTTATTGATAATGTAGAGAAGTTCATCTGGTTAGAACCAGTCTTCAGCTACAGAGCAACCTGTCTCTGCCTCTAGGGCTTGCCAAGTTAAAATAGTTATACCCCTACTCTGCAAGCTGTGAAACCACAGCCTTTGTGTGCTCAAAAAAATCAAGTGTAGGAAGAATATGAAAACACAGACTCTGTGTCTTGATGTTGCTTTTGCTCCTGTCTTCTCAGGAAATGAAATGAGTATCCAAGGATTCTTGAAAGGGTGCATCCAGTGATCTATCCAGAACAGACAGTGCGACTGGCAGTGTGAGCAGTTTACCACAAGTACCAAAAACCATAGCGTGATTTCCACTCTCGTCCGTATCAAGCTGACCACATATGCTTTGTCTGCTATGAGGAAATCTCTTGTTTTCCCTCAGTCCAGCAGCAACCCTAGCACATAGGAGTGGCAAGAAAATTACGACCTTGGTGCTGCTGCAACATTCTTTCTTGAAACAGGTGTATATCATATGCTAGGAAAAAAGGCTGTATCTACAATAGTCAGAGATTTCCAGAGGTTGGTAGGGTGACCCAGGCAAAATAGTTGCAGGATATACTGATAGCTCCTTCCAGGTGTTGTAGAGGAGGTGGCACGAGTCTGGCACCCTGAGCCTTTTACATTCTACAAAGGGCCATAAGGACATCCTTGCCTTCTCCCTCACTGTGGCCCCAGGCCTACAGTCACACTGTTAGTGTCCAACACCAACCCCACCTTCCCCTGCGGAGCTGGGCAGCACCTCCCTATGCCAGCACCTCTGGCAGCTGCTCTGGCGGTAATGCTGCTGCACAGGGGCTGCCCAGCTCACTGCTCCCTGAGAATCATCCACAGCTCAGCCTCAGTTAGCAGTTTTGATTTATTGTTCCTTCAGTGAAATACTTCTGCCATAAGCATCAGTGTGACATTAACAAAATTTCTATTTCCATTCAGTCCTGTGTTGTTGGGAACCGCATTTCTCTGGTAGGTATTTGTTTTTGCAATCACAGTGATGAAATACATTTACTGGTTGTAGCAGTTACAGGAATTCTAAATAAATATCTGTCTTTGTTTAATTTCAGTAAATCGGGACATTTCACTAAAATCACAATAATAGGGATTTGGGGAATACTCTGTGTCCATGAAATAATTCTTGAAGCAATTTATTCTTGCATCAGCATAAAACCCCCTTCAATTTGGGCTGTTCCCAGAAGATAAGGGACTAGTTTTCTAGGTTAGAGGATTTTAATTTTAATTTTTATTTTTTTTTCCAGATTTTTCTCTGGGCTTTGTATCTGTTTTGGCTTTGCAACTTTGGGGTGTGAAATATGTAATTGCAGTTTTCCGTTGGATGTAAATGGTACTGTCTATAGTAGTTAGCTGTCCTAACCTCCAAGTTAGCTTCAATCTTCAAAAGGTACCAGTACGGTTGGTGTGATCAGTATCATGTTATCGCTCCCTAGAAAAACATATGGATTTTGTGTATGATGTAAATTGTTCTGGCTTTGGTAATATTGTCACCCTGGCTTCCCTTTTGAATTTAGTTTTTATGTATTTCCAGACAGTAGGCTGATGTTGTCCAGATTTATACCTTGTTAACCCTTCCCAGCTGAATGGAAATGAATACACATAACTGAGAGGTTAATTTAGGAGAATATGAAGAGGACTGTAAACTGGTGGAAACATATGTAATGTTTGCTCAGTGTTTTCTCTTTAAAATACATTACCCTCTCTCCTTGTGCTTCTGGCTGCTGTAATACAAAAGATGTTGGTGTTATTCCATCATTTGGTGCAGTCTTTATTTTTTATTTTATCTTATATAAAAATATATTTATATTATTTTAAAATACCTTGCTAATGTAGAAACATTATGCAGTTGTCAAATACTATTTGGAAGTGCTGACCATTTTCTTAGACTGAGGCATTTCATTGACTTCATACATCTGAAATCCAGGGATTAGTTACTGAGAAATTATTTCCCCACTGCTCCCACTGTGATGGAAGGGAGCTATTGTTTTTGGGGCATGCCTGAACACATGTGATGTCGTTTCTGGAAGAACTCTATCATTCAAATGAGATGATATGAAAGGCAGAGTGTGTAAACTACAGCTGTGGAGAAACAGATTGTAGCTAATGGGTCCAGATTTTGCCAGGACCCATCTGGATAACTTGACTTTGTCTTGAGCTGCTACAAACAACAATAACAACAAATTCCTTTACATGGATGCTTGATTTGGAGTGTTTCTTAAATGTGTCTATGGAAATCTCTCAAAAGCAAGCTCTTCTCTAAAGCAGCTAAATGAATTATGTAATTTTTTTCAGGACAACTATGATTCATAACGGTACAGAATATGGGCTTTATTATATTGCTTTTATGTATGGTATCTACCAGTGAAATCTATGAGGACTGTTCTGTGAGAAAAGTCCTCGGGACCCTGCCTAAAAAGTTGCATGTGTTAGGTTTGCAAATGGTGTATATTAATAGAAAAATTCAATTTGTTTTTCTCTTCATCTTCAATAAAGTGCAAAAAACCCAACATGGTCTAAACCTAAGTACGGTATTCGCGCTGGCCAACAACCCACTATTGCGCCACACGCAAAATTCCCATTGAGGTCAATGGAAGGGCCCTGAACAGAGTGCTTTTTGGACTGAGCCTGGTTTTGTGTGCATGTATACGTGCGTGCACATCTCTGTGTGTGTGTGTGTCTGTGTGTGTGTTGAGTAATATTTTTCCATAGCAGGAAAAAAAAAAATAATTAAAACTTTGTTGTCATGCTATCTTACAAGGAAGCTAGTTTCACCCACACAGAGTTGAAAGCACATACCACTCTGTTACAGCATATAAACACTGTTATCACGCTAGTTGCAGAAAGAGCACTGTCACTGGGACATTTTATAGGCATGGGCTTTTATACTATTCAGCAAGCTATTGAAAATTAAAATGTAATTAGTGTAGCAAAACAATAGTTTGCATCTTTTAATTACTGCTCCATTTTTTTGACAGAATGTTTTAATTATTGTTTTTTCTTCTGTTCTGTTTTTATTGATTTGGTGCCAGTTCAATTGTGTTACCAAGACCTCCCAGTACTCAATGAATTTACCTCAGGGGATTCTGCCTCCTTCATTGTTTTAAAATAAAACAGATCTCCAACTACCTACAAAACAAAATTAGAAGTGGAGGAGGAAAGAAAGAAAGGCAGAAAGAACAGGAGAAAGAGGAGCAGAAAGGGAAGGAGGGAGGGTATGAGGGTAGAAGGGAGAGAGAACAACAGAAGGAAGGAAAGGAAAGGAAAGGAAAGGAAAGGAAAGGAAAGGAAAGGAAAGGAAAGGAAAGGAAAGGAAAGGAAAGGAAAGGAAAGGAAAGGAAAAAGAAGAAAAAGTGGAAAAATCTGTTTTACATGACTGATTTTTAATTTTATGTGTGCTAGTAATAAGCAGTTATTTAGCTATAGTATCAGATTTGTTTTCAATTACTTCAGTTTAAAATGTTTTTTCTGATTTTTAAAAAAAGTAGTAGAAAAATTCAAGTCTCAAACAAATTACACAGATGAAAAATGTTAAAATCACAGTAGAAAACACCAAAATACCTCCCACTTTGATGATTTTTCAATATAGTCCCTTGGGGAAGAAAATACACGTCCTGAGAGGCTAGGTTATGGTTGTACTGTCATTCTCTGTGGGTGTGCATGCACTCAATTTATTGCAGCCTTTCAGCTGTCAGAAAAGTGCAAAGTAAGTGGGAAATGACACAGAGCACTGATTTAGAACACTTTCATCTCTATATGGTCTGTTTTCGTTAGTGATCAAGAGAGAGGAAAGTAGTGGTTAGGCACTATCTGTACTACAAAGCAAACCCTGCGGAGGCTATACAGCACATGGTCTTTTGAATGACTGTATACCTCTAACTAGAAACAAACAAACACACAAAGAACTGTATTTGAGAAACTTTAATAGCTCCTTTGCAGCCATTTTATACATAACAGGAAGCACACCATTCCAATTTCCAGTGGGCTTCATCCTGAAGTATTTTTACTGAAGGGGTTAATTGCCACGTATTCGGTCTTACTTTTGACTTATTAAATATTTGTAAAATCTATGAAAGCTTACTTACTTCTTGCATATTTCAGCCCTTATGAGGCAAGACATTATTTATTTACTATGCCGTTATTTGATTACTTAATAAACAGCTCACAGAGTCAAGCAACGAGAAACCCAAACCCAAGAAGACTAACACTGCATTTTCAATAGCAAGATCCCTTGGGAGCCAGGCTCTGGGATTTTCATAGCAGAAAAATGTGGTCATACCACTCAGAGGCATTGGCGGTGGCTGGGAAGGACTAGGAGGTGGTAGACATAAGCGCAACCAAGGAGGAATTAGTGGAGGACCTGACGAAGTCAGGAGGATTAACACTATCTCTCCTGTAGATTCACAGTTTTGAGTTCATTTCATAAAACATCTGGTTGTATTTCCTCAGGGAGGATGGCCTCCAGTTGCCTCTCTCTCAGGAAGCAAATAAGATCCACTTCGCAACTTCGACTCTTTCAGGAAAAGAAAGACACAAGTCTTGCTGTTCACTGCTACTCCTCAGCAGTGTCAGCCACTCCTAGGTGCAGAATCTAGTACTGGACACGCCTTTAATTCCAAAGGCATGAAATATTATCTTCAGTTAGTTTGACAAGTATTTTTCTTCCAGAACTTAGCCTTCAAACACACAAGTAACAGCAGCAAGTACCACACAAATCTTTAAAATTGGGCAGCAGGTCAGACCTGCTGCTTTGATTCTTTTTTAACCTTTGCTAAGATGATGTTCTTTACGTTGCTGCTTAATTTCCCTCTGCAGCATTATCAGTCATTGGAGTCTTGCTTGCTTGTTTGTTTCTTCTTGCTGGAATGGTGAAATAGCCACGTCACAGGGATGGAACAGCCCTGGCGATGTCATGGTCATATATCATGACAGGCAGCCACCAACTCATGGCATTAGCCCTGACGATGTTGTTGCCACATCACAGCAGGTAGAATGCTGGTGACACACCCCGCCCTTGGAGTGAGCTGGGGGAAACCTGGAAAATGATGTCTTTCCTAAGCAAGAGAGGGGGATCCTCCCACTTGGTTCTCCTGTCTCTGACAGCCACAGCTCTGGAGAGAGACACAACCAAGTCATAGAGCTTTCCTCTGCTTCCTTTGCCACTCAGCTGGAAAGTGTAACAACGTCCTGCAAGGCCATTGACTTAAGGATAAGGAAACACACTGCTAATTTTCTAGGTGATTGCTATTTCAGAGATTGTAATCAGAAGTTATTAATATCCATTGTTCAACCTTGAGGACATATTTACACTTCTTTGCTGTGCATTAAATATTGAAATTTAAACTGAGAGGCTGCTTCTGCACATTCATCTGGTGTGAATATCTTCCTGAAGAACTCTGTACACCTCACTCCAGACATTTGTAATACAGAAGTCTACATCTGAGATGAGCTCCCTTTATAGTCAGTGGAAAGAAATACTCACAGGAGATGATTCATCTGACCTATTTTAGATATCTACGTGAGGACAAGATTAACCATGCCCCAGAAGTATCTATTTACACTTCATTGTCTGTGAAGAACTTGCTGCGCTGCAAATATCTGAAGCTGAATGCAGTGAATTCTCCTCTTTGTACAAAGACCAATTATTTTGAGAAATCCCATGCTATTATCTGCCTTTGCTTCCCACAAATACTGCAAATTTATAACACTGTGAAGATCCAAAGATGTACATTAACATCCTGGATTTCTATTCATGCATGAGGCCTGGAACTCATCCTCCCTGGAGACTTGAGCTGCTATTGCTATGGATATGGATCTCCATGTAGTTGAGCTTTTGCAGAGCAGAAAGAAAGAGCAGTTCCTCTGCTGCTGCCATAGCTTTAAAGCTCAGTCACATGTGTGCATACAACCTTTGAATCTAGTTACTCCCCCTCCCCAGGCCATGAGATTGTAGTTGTAGGTTTCTCTCCTGTTTCAGTTCAATTCATAGCTCCCGGGATAGTAGCTTTAAGCATTAGCATGCTGCTTATTCCACCCTTCTATGTAGAGTACTTGCATTTTGCACCCCTTGCTTCACTCCACAGGGACCACAAACTCCCTCAGGAGTCAGGACATGCATTGTTGCCACAATGTATTTCTGAAGAGTATGAAGTTGTACACATACAGTTCCTGAACCAAATGGTTTATGCACTAAGAAGTCAGAGAAGATGGACTAAAATAAATTACAACATGTGAATGTTTCGGTATTAATTTTCAGGTATGAGGAGGGTAAAACTGGAGTGAGGGAGGGGAAAAAAGGAAGGAAATATGATTGTAAATAATCCTTTAGTTATTATTTTTTCACATAAGACCCACCCATCTATGTTCAGCAGAGTAAAAGCAAGTATTCACCAGTATTAAGCCTCACAATACAATGTTTGTTTTCGTATCATTAGTATGACAACCTAAGTGGCTCCCTCCAATAAAGTGTGATGTTTCTGGCTGGAGATTTGTTCAGACAGCTCAAATGGGCTCTGATGTTTACTTGCATGCATACTGCTGTGAATTTGTTCCATTAGGAGCAGAGGTGCTGGTGAAAATGTGGAAAATTAATTTACCAAATACAGTTGTCATAAGTAGGCCCCAACCCTGCAGTCTCTTCAAGATGAGCAGACCCCTTTATTGGGGCTGAAAGTCTTACACAAGTGGTACAGCAAGGATAAGCTTACATTTCTGATTGTGATTTCACAAATGTCTGTTTATTGTTCTCTGATCCAGAGAGCTGTATTTAGCAATCCTTGGAACAACACACCAGGACTCCAACAAGATGGTGTGATAGTGGCTGGGCTTTTTTTCTGAGAAACAGAAGCTGTGGCATAGGATACTCCTCTTCCACCAGAAACTTCATCATAATTGTGTCTCCTCTCAAAAATGTTAGTCTGGCAGCATCCCTTGCCTCGCTTAGGAAGGATGGACATGTCCTGCTCAGTGTTCCCAGGGTAGGTTGTGTCAGTAGCATTTCAAGGCAGTAAAACTTGTAGTAAGTATCTCCTGGAGGTGGAGGAAAAGAGCTGCACCTCTGAAGTGATTATTTTAGGCTATCTGCTGACTCAGAAATGCATATCTACGCCTACATCAAAGCCTGTTCACATCTCCAAAGTGTTTTATTGAGTAGTAAAAGGTAGAAAAGCACTCAGACACAACCCTGAGTCTGATGTAATTAGATGGTTCCAAAACTTGAGCCCTAAACAAGACCAACTTGCTTAAATTCAGAACCAGTTTCCCCTTCACATAAAATCAATCATATCCTTGCTATAGTACATTAAAATTTGCATGCCCTCATGTATGTGTGTGTGAAGTCTCCTGCATCTTTTCCCCTACCTCCACCTATTCCTGTGCCTATGGTCCTTCATATTTTCCACAGAAGGAGTGCCCGAGGTTGGGCAAATACTGGAATAAACTAGAATGGGATTTGTATAATGCTATTCTTGCCATGTGTGTTTTTTCCTTCTCCAAGTTTATGAAGGCCAGACCAGGATTAAAAGACTTAGCTTCACATTCCTAAAAGCAGTGCAAAACTTTCCACCCAAATTAGCTGGCAACTCCTCTTTGGATATCATGAACACAAAAACATGTTCTAAAAGATGAGTCATCTCTGGACAGCTCAGGTGAGGAGTAACAACTTGGTAGGAACACAGATAGCTCTCAAGCCTGTTTAATTTATTGGAGGCACAAGAGACAAACAAACAGTCTGTTTTAAATTCTCCTTATATTTGTTGTTTGGACTCTGTCATGACATTCAAATAGATATGAAATACTTGGAGTCAATAGGAAGGACACAAAAAAACAATTATGTGCAAATACCATCAAACTTCTCTTAGAACTGAAGCACTGTGGAACAAAATCTGCGGTTCTGGGCTGTGCAGTCGTATAAAATGAGCGAACACATTATTACATTGCAATTGGTCAGTTAACAAGAGTCCTGGGTGTAAAAGTGGCATTTTTTCTTTGCACTAGCAATACGTCTCACAATTCTTCCACAGATGCCTTAGTCTAAGGACAGTATTACAGCCCCTTTCAAGTGTTTTCATGACTTGCACTGCTGCAGACTCTCAGGAACCTACCCATGAGGAACTGAGACCCACAAGACTGAAGTTGAGAGGCTACTTGAGGTGTGATCTAGACCCTCGGGCACCCAGCAAGAGGCAGGTAGGGATGCCTTACAGTGAGTTTGAAACCCACCTGCACATAGGGAGCACCTCAGAGCTTTCCCATAAGAAACACTTGGGCACAGGGTGAGTCCATAACTCTACTCTGGCAACATTCTGCAGAAGATGGGCCCCAAGCTGCCACAGAAACTTGTGAAATTTGCTTTAAAGCATAAACCCTGAACTTCTGAAATTCTTAAAGGTGTGGACTGTCTTCAGGGAAGATGGATAGTCTGAGCTGCAACAAGAAATTGCCCCCAACAGCTGGAGAGCCTTGCTATACCTTGCAGTACCTACATGCCACTGGGTCCTCAAGGGGTCCCAGGACGATGGGGCCTGCTCTGGAGCTCAGCTTTTTTTCCCATGTATTTGCATGTGGCACTCATTTAAATCTTTGATTGAAACAATCAGCTTGTCCAGGGCTGAGCTGTGATCCTCTGCTTCCACAAACAGCCTCGGTACTTCAAAGGGATGGCTGACATGAGTCAATTGCTTGTGGGCCCAAACTCTTACAGAGCTGATTGCTCCTTTTTTTTCCCCCTGCTCTCATGTGGAGAAGGCAGAAATGCAGGTGTGAACCCAGCGCTGGAGGCAGAGAGGGGAGGCCCAGCGTTACCAGCTGGTGAGGCAGTGGCTGTCTGATTCTGGTGACAGTCCAGCCCAGCCCAAGTACCTCACTGCTGCTGCCTCGCTCTCCCAAAAGGTGCACAGAGAGGCTCTCTACAGCCACCCGAACTTAGAGGGATGGGGAGACCACAGACCCACTTCTCCTGAGGCCCTCCATGTTACTCCCCAAAGGGCCTTTGGCTCTCTGACCACTGAAATGCCAGCTGCCTCAGGCTGTGTTTCACCATCCCTAATCCTTATGGCGTGCTCAAACCTGAGCCTCATCCTGGGCAGATGCACCTCTGCATTTCCATCAAATTAGCCAGAGCACATGCTATACATTTATGCTATTTTATGCTGGCATTCTCTGGCTGTGAAAGCATGGATAATGCCAGGTCTGGAGCAAGACACACTGATAAAAAATTGAGCCATGAAAAAATGTGACCACATTTAGGCTGCAGCCCTAATGCAGTACTTGCTGTACAGCTGAACTGTAGCCTCAGCCCAAGCTTGTCAGCCCAAGCTGCCCCTGCATTCAGGGGAGAGACACGCGCATTTCTGGAAAGCTGTTTTCATCCTAAAGGGTATCGGAGAATGGGGACCCAAACCACTTCCTGAATGTGCTGCCATTGATGAAAAAGATTCAGGTTATTAACTTAGCTTGAGACAATCAGCTCTCAGACAGCTGAAACTGGCTAAAGAGGGGTCCCCTGGAATGCTAAACAAATGCTAAACACTGATGGGCATTCTTTATACCTGGCTTATGCCTGGCTTTATTCTTTATTACCACATTCTTGGACAAGCACTGGAGACAACATACAAACAGAGTACATCAGCATGCATTTGCTGACTTCTGATACAGAAAACATTTTTTTTTTTTTTTAATTCACTTTAAGTGATGTATTTGGGCTCATTTTAGTCTTCCATTACTGGTGGAATTTGTAAAGATTGTTTCCAAAGCAAGTAATAAGGAAAATAGGCTCTGCAATTATCCTTTGTGGAAGCAGTTGGCATAAATTATTCTGTTCATGAGCAAATTAGGTAGCCACTGTTCCCTGTGTTCTGAACATCTTCTGTATTCAGCATCATAAACAAAAGATATGAGTACAGGTTGTATTTTCCATCTTCAATGTAAATGCTGGGATATTTTTTTTTTCCTTTTTTACCTTCTGGTGAGCACACAGCACAAATTGATTGTAATTAAGGAGAGAGTAATTGGATGCAGCCTCAACTCTTCCTTGGATTCGTTTTCAATAACTTGAAGCTTGTCAAGATCTGTTTTCAAGTCACAGGATGATCTGAGAGCTTCAAATGCCTCCTTTGACATCTGTCCTATGGGTTTCAATATTTGCACTTTTTTAGTATTTGACTGCACTAGGATGCCAGTATCAAGGCAGCTTGTCTCCTTTTGCTGAGTTATGGGGCAGGAATTTGAGTGGGTGAGGTCTGAGCAGACATTGTTTAGCCTTACAATTTTTAAGCTCAGTCTTCCTTAGATCTTTATTTTTTCCCTTCATGTGTTTCCATTCACACCTGAATCATTCATTATACTGGCAAGCCAGGAAGATCCCTCTCTTCTTCAAGGTAACCACACATTTCTGAAGTAAATTATAGGTGTGGAGATTATAGAAATTTGTCGTCTGCGCACACACCCTGGCTCCTTTCCTTTTCCAAAGCATGTAATAATGAATTGTTTTTCCTTTTTTTCCCCATAGCTAATGTATGCCTAATGTGAGAACAGTTGTTTTCTTTGTTTTGATGGAACATTAAAGCAGCCTGTGTAACAAGGGAGGAAGTCTTAAGAAGTGGCATTTTACTTTTAAACACAGCTTTGAAAATAAGTGGTAAATCAGTGATCATGCTGCATTGGTGTAATCTTCTTTGTGGTTTTCTGCTGTGCTGTCAGCTTAGACATAGATTAAACATAGAATAAAAGTCCAAAAGTCCCTTTTGAATTTTGGGCTTGAATACCAATGTTCAAGGTCACCTCTCCTTTCCCACCCTGTGATGCTCTCTACACAAGTTCTGAGTTTACTCTAAGAAAGAACAAATTAGCCATTGCCATGTTATTTTGACACAAAGCAATACCCAAAATAGCTAAAATTAGCTAAGCATAAAAGCTTCTGCTTTTATAATGCAAAAGCTATGAATTGCATTCTACCACTCAAACACATGGAAGGATTCTGGTAGAATTGGAGGATGAAAACATTATGCATCGTTGGGAAATATTCATGTTCATGGCTATCATTCTCTTATACTTCCCAGACTTTAGTGTTTCATGCATAAAGAAATGGAAAATATCCAACCCACTAATATAAGTACATTATAAAGCACAGAAGACAAAAAACACCTACTGGAGATGTTTCCACAGGAGTAGATGAGCTGTAAGACTGTCAGATAATGAGAAACTGGGTTCTAGTGGATAAAGTACTTAGATCTTGAGAAAATCTTCTGTGTTTGCAATGAAGTCTTGCTCATAGTCACTTGCAAGCAACAACAGAAAGAATTGGTCTGCCAGCTCTCTCACTCCTGTCTGTCAGACTTGACCTCAGTAGATAAGAGTATTACACAAAGGATGGGGGCCAGAGCAATGAGAGAGGGAAACAAAATATGAGACTGAGGAGAACCTCTGACGTAGAAAGTTTCAGAGGAAAAGTTTTGCTTCATTTTGTTTTCCATAGACACATAAAAATTAAAAAAATAGGGGGAAAGGGAAATTGAAAATGGAAATTGAAAAGTGAAAGAAAGAAAGCATCAATCAGACATAGAACAGAGGGATTCTCTTTTAAAATTTTTTTCCGATCAGATTTACTGAGCAAATAAAAATATTCAGGTTCAGTCTTACTTGAGGAAACCCATTGTTTCTAGAATTAAAAAAAAAAAAAATTCTCAAAGAAAAAATATAAAAATCATCACACATTTTTTTGGAAGAACGTGGTGCAAATGATGAATGAACTGAGATTTTTTAAAGGGGCAAGTAAAACAGGCAGGGACAAAATAAGCTGTGACCAAGACATTTGTGAAGAGAAGCACTGCTACCCCATGAGTCTGATGCTGAAAATAATATATGTGAGCCATATCCTCTGCAACTATGTTCCTGGAAACTGTGATACCTGGGAACAGGCAAACTCTGAACAGCCTTCTACAAGAGCTTTGCTGGCAAGTTAGTCTCAAGCCTTTCTTACAACAAAATTAAATGGGATATTTGAAACCTAGTGGTAAAAGGGCATACAGCATATGGCACACTTCAGTTCTTTACTTCACCAAATAATTATTTCAAATCCTTTATTCCAGAAAATGGACCTTTCATATCCTTCTTTCAGAGCATCTGTGATGACCTAGATGCATTTGCTAATTGCTATGTAATGGACTAAATGTGTTTATTAGGTTAAGCTAGTTTAACAAGGGGGAAATAAAGGTTATTAAAGTTTGTTGTAGCCAGGAATGAAAATTGCTGGTGTTTTTTTCCCCCTGCTCTCTCTACAGTGATAAATTCCAGAGAATACATCTTGGTTCCCTCCAGTCTGAGCCATCTACAGATGTATGTTTTCTTTCTATAACCAGCTGTAGCTAATTGCATCAGTGCCGCCTCTACTGCTGCACATGAAAAAGAAACCTGTAATTTATTGCAACAGACCATACTATTCCTGCTGTACATCTTACTCATTCTGTCATTCCAGTGAACGGATTTCTCATGGTAAATTGGCAGTTCAGAAGTGGAAAACAACCTTGCTCAGAAGAAAGCTTTCAAAACCTCCTCCATATGTTCTATCCAGATATCGATAAAAGAACAAACAGAAAACATATTGTTTATCTGTAGGACCATGATTTCCCCATCAGCAAAGAAATACTGAATCAAATTCATGCCTCATGTATCTTTGCTGTAGCCGTCACAAGTACAGCGCTCACGCTAACGACCCATTCATTTTGTTACTGCTTGAATGGTAACATGGTGCCCTGAAAAACATGCACAGGTGAGGTGGTGCGAATTACTGTCAAAATCAGTGGACCTGTGCCAGTTTATACCAGCAACAGATCTGGCTCCAGTCTCTGCCTCAGGGAATTTATGAATCATAATGTAACTCCAAGTAGATCTAGTGGCTGTAAAATTCAATCCTGTCTTTAATAGCAGTGAGGCAGGAGAAGGCGAAAGGTGAGCCCTAACCTACTTTTGAAAGGGTCATATCAAGGGCATGGAAAAAGGCCTTTTAATTGTTCTTACAACTGTGGGGAATGAGACTGTAATGAAAGGCAGTAAAATCTTAATCACAGCTACATTGCTGGAGATGTGAATTAAATATAGGAGTGAGGAATTAAATATAATTTTGCCTAAACCTGTGGTTTAGCAAAGTGAAGGCTTCAAGGATTACACTGGTGCAAAGATCTCCCTTCTCCTTTCTCTGTAATCAGCACCATCAGAATCTAGGTACTAACATTTATGTAACCAAGTGTGGGGTTATGTTGTGAGCTAGACCAAGAAACTGATCCAGGTTAAAAAAAACCCAAACAAACAAAACCCCAGAAAAAATAAACTAATTAATAAGCTTACAGTATGCACACTTAACAGCAGAGGTTAGCATTTGCAAAACAACTGGCGTTATGTAAGAGTAAAGCACTTAGTAATTCCCACCTATTATTATGCAGTGTTGCTATTTATTGGGGTTCAGCCTCTTGTTTGCATGTAGGTGTACATCAAAAAGACTTCCCGCACAGAATGTGCAGCCAGGTGGTTGGCTCACAGCTCTGCCTCCTTCACTAACTGAGGCTGGCTCAGCTCAGACTTCCCAGCGTCCCAGACGCAACTGCTCACTCCAGCTTAGCAGGTGTAGGGGCTGAAGCCTCAAGTGTTAATTGCTCTATTACAATAATGTGAAACTAAAAGGATGGAGTGGAAAATCACAGGCATTGTCTTTTCATTTACCCTAATTGACCAAACGACAGTAAAAGAGTGGCCTGGAGAAAGCCTCTTCTTATAATGCATTGGTGCTAATTAGGAATTTTAACAGAGTGATATTTAAAATTCTTTATATCCCCTTAATAACATGGCTTCAGAACTGTCACTGAGAGAGGGGTTTGTACAATTCAGGCAGTTAGCAGCAAAAGGCAGAGATTGCAGCAGTACAACTCAGGCAGCAGATATGCAGCTGACCATGAAGAAGACCCAGATTTGTTGATGGTCACAGCTGTGCACAAACCATGAGGGTGTTCTCCCTTCATATGCTGTGTCTGGATCAAAGAGTGGAGAGAAAGCTGACTCCCTAAGGGATGGAGCAAAGTCTGTGCCCTGCCTTTTGTCACTGTAGCTTAGAGAGTTACACTGCTCTATGACACATCTAAGGACTGCCCTTCAGACCAGAGGTATGTTCCTCCTCTGAACATGGATCACCAGAAAATAGTTTTGCGTTTACATAAAGAATTATGAAAAATGTGATATGTGGCTTCATTACTGATTGTCTTCCACTGTGCATACATTCTTTTCTTTCTATTAATTTAGGATTAAATCCTGTAAGTTTACTGAGACAATACCCCACAAGCTTCAATAAGGCAGAGTTTTCTTTTATTCTTTCAGATAAAGACTGAGGGCTATTATTTGGTTCCTGCAGCAAGCAGTAACTGGGCACAGTGCACTGCATCACTTCGCAGTAATCTATTACTCTCCCC
Source organism: Oxyruncus cristatus (assembly GCA_013399855.1). Taxonomy (NCBI): domain Eukaryota; kingdom Metazoa; phylum Chordata; class Aves; order Passeriformes; family Cotingidae; genus Oxyruncus; species Oxyruncus cristatus. The sequence goes on along the minus strand of VXAY01000340.1, from coordinate 256,231 downwards.
ACTCTCCAGCCACACAGCTTCGTGAAGGAAAAGTGGAGAGAAAGAGGCTTTATTTTCTGTGATGCTAAACATTTCATTTGTGCAGGCCTAGAGGAAAAACAAATTCTGTGTAAAGCTGATAGCAACTTGTTTCATGGACCAATGGGAAGGAAGCATCTGAGAGCTTTAGGCTGGAAATGACATTTGCAGGCAGGATGCGCTTTTGAGCTTGCAGCCCTCAGTTTCAAGGTGGCCTTAGACATATGCAGAATTAATCCCTTCTAAAGTCATTACACCTCAGCAAATACTACCACTAATGTCATTCGTTAAGTAGAGTATCAAAGCAGAATAGAAACAAAGTGACTATATGCTAGTAGAAACTGTTAGATGTTGTTCCAGCTATGTTTTGTGCTGTTGGTAATGTGTTTTATGCCCTGTTACATATCAATACTTATTGTGTTTTTGTGTGAAGGTTTTGGTAGAGGTTGCAGGGGCGGCTTTTGTGGGAACTTGATAGAAGCTTCCCCTGTGTCTGATAAAGCCAACTTCAGCCGGTTCCAAAGGTGGACCCACTGCTGGCTAAGGCCAAGCCCTTCAAGCAATGGTGGTATCACCTCTGGGATAACAGTCTTAAGAAAGGGTAAAAAAGCCTGCCCAACTGCAGCTGGTAAGAGGAGTGAGAACACATGAGAGCAGCAGCTCTGCAGACACCAAGGTCAGTGAAGAAGGAAGAGGAGGAGGTGCTAAGGAGCTGGAGAAAAGGCTCCCCTGCAGCCTGTGGTGAAGATCATGGTGGGACAGGCAGCCACCCTGCAGCCAATGGAGGTCTAATCTGGAGCAGAGATCCACCTGCAGCCTGTGGAGAACCCCATGCCTGTGACCTTGTGCTGGAGTAGGTTCCTGGCAGGACCTGTTGCCCTGTGGAGAGAGAAGCTCATGTTGGAACAGGTTTGCTGGTGGGACTTATGATCCCATGGGGGACCCACACTGGAGCAGCCTGTTCCTGAAGGACTGCACCCCATGGAAATGACCCACACTAGAGCAGTTCATGAAGAACTGCAGCCCCTGGGAAAGACTCTTGCTGGAGAACTTTATGGAGGATTGTGTCCTCTTCGAGGGACCCCATGTTGGAGTGGGGGAAGAGTGTGAGGAGTCCTCCCACTAAGGAGGAAGGAGCAGCAGAGCCAATGTGTGATTAAACATTGCGACTGAACCCCCCCCCCCCAACCCATCTCCCTGCGTTTCTTTGGGAACAAAGTTGGGCCAGTGAAGCAGGGAGGGATGAGGGTGTGTTTTAAGATTTGGTTTTACTTCTCATTACCCTGCTCTGATTTGATTGGTAATAAATTAAATTGATCTTGAGTTTATTTTACCCATGACAATAACTGGTGACTGATCTATCCTTGTCCTTATCCCTCCTCACGAGCCTTTAGTTATATTCTCTCTCCCCTGCCCAGCTGAGTAGGAGAGTTATGCAGTGGCTTGGGCAGGAACCTGGCATTCAGCCAGGGTTAACCCACCATACCATGTGTGCCACAATTAAATAAGCAATTCTGCCATGCAACTTCTGGTCTCCTAAGAAAATGTGAGGAGGATAACACAAGGGCTATGTTTACAGTCTATAGCACAGCAGACTGTCTACTTACTGCATGCTAGGCTTTTCAAACAACCCCTAGGGACAGGCTGCAATTACTGCTCTTTCTTTGCAGTAACACACTGCACAGTTTGTTGTTTAACAGGTTTCTTTCTTTTAAGGAGGTTTGCGACTGGGCAGGTTGAATTCAAAGCTGCAGATTTAACCAAGACGGAATGGGTTATAGTAAATTCTCGGGTTTTGTGAGCAAAAGGCAAATATTAGCGGTGTCAAATCAAGACTGTTGTTCGTGTCTCCGTGCTGCTCTTGGCTGTCTTCTTGGTGCTAACTGGCAATGAAAGTGCTAGTGCAACTTTCTGGGGGCCCATGCTTTATATGGAATCCTAGTAATGATCCTCTGTACACTGTGTTCTCAGGAGTGTGTGCAGTCCAAACTAAAGATACCTCTAGATATAAAGAGCCTAAATGAGACAAAATTCTAGTCGAGGTTCAAGTTCTTAATGATAGCATCAAGATGGATGAGAGACAAGCATGACCAAAGCACATTTCGAGATGCTGAATTTGTTTCTACATAACCACAAGTAAACGCTTTTATTTTGACCTCATCCTGGCATTCAGCCAATTGATGTTACTGGGCATCCAAAGGTTTCTGATCAGCCACTCTCTCAACTTTGCATTTCAGAAGACTATTAATTTTGCTGTGTATTTGTAACACTGGATATGCAGGAAACAGAAGAAAGCTTGAAGGATAAAGCAAGTTCTTGGGCCAGCATGGGCATGGAGACTTTATCAAGTAGTGCTGTGACTAGACTGAGAGTGTGAGGCTACATGTGCCTGTATATGCCTGGCTTAAAAAGTGATCTAGCTAAAGTTGTGTCAGCAGAGGCTTAGGTAAGATATTAGAAAAAGATTCTTTACCCAGAGGTGGTTGGGCACTGGAACAGGCTCCCCAGGGAAGTGGTCACAGCACCAAGCCTGACAGAGCTCAGGAAGCTTTTGAATCATACTCTCAGGCACGTGGTGTGACTCTTGCAGATGATCCTGTGCAGGGCTCAGGGTTGGACTCAATGACTCTTGTTAGTGACCCTTCCAACTCAGCATATTCTGTGACTCTGTGAAAGGCAAGCCAGCTATAGTGAAGACCTGTGAACCTGTGTGGTTCAGCCTCTTGAATCCCATGCTATGAACAATTGACTGCTGTTTATCTTCAAGCACGCCATCAACTTGTGTAAGCTACAGTCATATCTTAAATTTGAGTGTGCGTGCAGCCTCACACCCCATCACTTCCTTTTCAGAGAGATGGCTGGAATGAACACAAGTGTGTTGTGTCTTGTGCAAGGGTCCTCCTTATCTGCAGTATATTAACACCAAGGAGAAAATCATGTATCTTTTATCATTTAAGGAATTCTTTCTACGACTTGTAGAATAGCTGATGTCCTGTAAAGATAGAAAAAATAATGGAAAAAGGTGGCTAAAAGGTTGATGTGACCCAGGGTAAACATGGTGGTGATTATGTGTGGAATATAAATAACCTATATAAAGGGTACCAATACATAAAATGCATATTTCTCTTTAAGGAGAGATGAAGAAAATATTTACTACCTTATTAAATCAAAAGAAATATGTAATTAAAAAGCAATCACTAGCTTCAGAGCTGCAATAAGCCTTTTTATTAGGTATTAATAATTTTACTAGGTACTGGATTGCTGGAGGGCTGGGATCATATGAGTTGGTAATAAACCATCTTGATACATCATGTTCTTTCAGTCTTGCCAATGTGACATTTGCTGTGCAGGCACTAGGAATGTTATACATCTGAAGTAAAGCAAGTGAAAAGACCCTATCGATCCTGAAACACTCTTACTGGCCTGGGCAAATTAATATTGAGGCCACTGACTTAAGAAGAAAAGATGCATTTTGATGTGTATTCATATGAGAAAAATGTAGCACATAGTAAAATTGATTCCTGTTCAGAAAATGGAGGTGTATCCCTAGAACCTTCTAAATGCAATAGAGGAGCCTATTTTTTCTATGGGTCAGTATAGACACGTTTGCTGGGACAACATTTATCAGTGATATCAGTGTCATATGGCATATGAAAACTAGTGTGACTTTATATTAAGCGCTATTTCTGACCAACAAGTGAGTCACAAACCATAACCAGTCTGATGCTAGATCCAAACATGTTCTGTGTAGTTCATTGTTGCTGATGACTCCTGTGAAGAAAAATGGCCATTAAGAATCGATCCTACCCCTCCCATCTCCCCCACTTCCTCCAACCACGAAAACAGATCTGGATATGTGGGCATTCCCCATTTTGGAAAAAAGAGCTCTTGGTTTTCAGTGGTAATATGACCTGTGTATCCAAATCTGTTAGCAAGATGACATCAATGAATTTGAAATGTTATTCTTACGCTAATGCTTCTCTAATTAGCAATGTTTGAAGTAGCTCTGCTAAACTAAGAACATATCCTAACCTCAAGCCAAAACTCAATCCAACCTCTCTTTTGAAAAAATTCAATTACCATTATTTTCTTTGTCAACATTGTCTTCTAGAGCACAGCCCACAACTCCCAAGAAAGAAGACAAATCGCTCACAAGCACCTTCTACCTCTAACATAAAATAATCACATATAAATTACATCCTTAAAATATTTCTGCAAGCATTTTCACCTATGACTCAATAGTTTCAAGAATATTTTCAGCTTCTACAACTGCTTTACTGATATTCAATGCAATAAAAACTACTAAGGAGCAGATGAGTTCAACAGCTCCTGTACCTCCAAATAATTATTTATCTGTGGGAGGGCTGTAACAGAAACAGCAGCAGTGACTTAAAAGAACTAAAAAACTGCAGTTCAGACTTTCCGTTATGGCAGCGGTTGTGGAGGTGAGGCAGTCTAGAAACCTCCCCTCTTGGGCTTGCTCATACAGACATGTTTACTTTCAAGCTGATGTATTTCAGTATCTGTTCTATTAATGCATATTGCCAGGAGTATACTCCTAATCTAAGTTTAGCTACAAAAACTCACTCAAAAAGGTAGACATGCAGAGTAGATATAGTAGCTGAGATTTTGTTGTAGTGGATCAAGCAGAAACCTACCCATATATGCAAAATTACAGAGCTAAGCAAATCTGCCTGGCAGGAGGGTAAGAAAGTGACAATATGCCTGCTGTGCTGTCACAGAAAGCTGCCTTTTGATGAGAGTAGCTAAAGGGTTATCTGAATTATAGACAGGTAGATGTATACTTTTCCTCCTCTTTGCTGTGGCATGCTAAACACTCTTCCACTGGTTCAACTTTAATAGTAGTGATGCGTGTTTTAGAACCATTTTGTCACATAGACTTCATTTGGTTTCTTGCATATTTTAAGACCTGTATATTTGTTCACCTTGCATCTATTATTTTTACAGAGAATGTCTTGTGTTTCATCTTTTTTTTCTTCAGAAATTTGACACAGATGTGACATTCTTGATTAGAGATAAAAATAAAGCAGTGAAATGTGTTCAAGAGAAAGTGACCCACCATCCATTATGTGAGATTTGCAGAGTAGGAAGATTTTTATCTTAAAACATGGATTGCTGGTAGTGATGAATGATCTAGATTCCATGTCAGTGTACAAAGGACACTAGCTCCTGGTAAGTCTACCTTATAATTAGTAACACTTTTTTTACCTAGATAAGGTTTTGATTCTATTCTAAGTGAATATTCAAATCAGGTATATATGAGGTGAGCATCTTAGGCAATTAGTCACTTAGCCAGATTACAAAGCCATGTGTGAGTGCATATGAAGATATGCTCTGCAAGTAACCAAACCACTGGTCTAATTATATGGCAGTCATTGTGGCAAACCATACACAATTGTTCAAACCACCACATATGTTTTTTTTGTAAAAAAAAATACAAAGGAAAATATATTTTATGACACTGCCTTTCACAATATTATGTTATGCTGCATAAGCACTCATTTGATGTCTAAGTCATAACTTCACATCTCATCTTTGGTTGGTTTCAGACATTATTGCTTTTATCCTTAAGACTCACAATATATCACCAATACAAAAAAATACTAAACAGCTAGACCAGAGGAAGGGTTATTTTCCAAAATAATAAGAAGTTATTGTTTTTTACTTTCATAATCCTGGAGTTCATTACAATCCTTTCTCACAGAGCTGCAGTAGGTCTCTGCTACAGCCCAGATTTGAAAAATACCTGCCTCACAATTTGACTGTAAGGAAACAGGCAGATGAGATACTACTTTTACCATAGTCTACAATCTTACTGATTATACTCTCTTGCCGTAGCTGGATTATTCATAGAGCTTACCCAAGGCGAAGGGCCTTCAGATTTACCTCCAGAGGGCAAATATGAGGCCTCTGAAAAAAGTGCCTTCACTCATGGATGAGCACTCTTTGTCTGATCTGTTTTAGCTACTTAGTACAGGATGAGAGGAGCGTCACTGTAAGCCTGCCTCTCCCATGACTGAGAAGGATGCCTGGACAAGCAGTTCATATGGAGAAGCCTATACTGCAGACATCTGCAGATGGTCAGACAAAGCTTCCTCTGAATTAACGATTCACGAGCATTATAGTAAGACTTTTGAGTCTGAAGTCACACGCAATTGGATAACGTTGTCTGGGGTACAAGAAAAGATGCAGCTGGATTTTTGTGTTCTCTACGATGTAACCCAGGGAATGAGGCGAGAAACCGAAGACATTCTGCTGTTTTATCACACTTATGCTCTCCTTCTGGCATTATTATGACAGTCCTAGTAGAGCTTAGTTCCTTAGTGGGCCAACTACATGACCAATATTGTTTACTGATAATTACACGAAACTGTAAATATTATTGGAACTTTCATATATTCTGATACTAAATATGTGCAACTAATTTGACTAATGTCACTGTGCAGATGTGGAGACAGTTACTCAAGCGATACCTGTCTTCTTCACATTCTAATAAGTATATTTATGACTAAACCCACGTAGCCGTAAAATTTACTGGCAGATTCAGTCACACCACAAGCTATTACTTAGTCTCAAGTAAACTGTAGAACTTGACATAATAATTGCTGATGTGGAGGGGATTAATTCTTACTTGTTTACCAAAAATCACTTATTTTTTCCTATTTATTATTTGCCTGATCATACCACATGCTAGAAAGAACAAGAGAAAAGTCACATATTTCTTTTCCTGCATGTTGACAAGTGAAAAATTTCAGAGGTTCTAGCCCATCATGGTTCACATTTAAGTATCCACAGAATTTCTTTCCTGAGGGTCAGAGACATGTCTTTGATAAACAGGAAAAAAATAAACAAATTAAGTCACATGTAATTGAAAACAAGGGTTATGATCCTCAATTAAAACCAATTAAAGTTTGCAAACCCTAATTCCATATCCTTCCAAGCTCCCACATCAATTTTGTAATTTTAAAAACCAGTGCTGTTAAGTGGAGTGAAATGTTCATTCACTGTTTAGGTAATATATGTAAATCCCTTTCTCCCGGATAATGATTGAAACCCATTGCAGGTTGAACAGCTCCCTGTCGATGGGAAGTACTGAATGGATTCCAAGTTTTGCTTTGCATGTTCATGTGGCTTTTGCTTTACCTGTTAAACAGTCTTTCTGTCAACCCGCAAGTTTCCTCTATTCTACCTTTCTGATTCTCTTCCCCATACTGCTGGGGGTGGAGGTGTGGTGGTGAGCAAGCAACTGTGCTTACTAGGGTTAAAACACAACAGGTAGTCATGGCCAAGGGCAAATAAAATGTGAGGATATAGCAAGATCCTGTTAGCCTAGGATAGTTCTAAGAAGACCCAGGAGCAAACAGTTTCCAGAAGCTTGCTTTCGGAAACAATCAATAAATAGATTCCAGTAGTGTTTTGATGTAGACCCTTCTTCAGTGTAGGCTTATCAGAAACTCATCAGGAAATTACCAGAAAATCAACTCATGCTGTGTGAGACCAAAGACTTGCTTACAAGCATGCACTTGCTGCTGGAAGGGAACACCCCTTAGAATAGTTTTTCCTTTTCAATTTTTCCTTTTCTAATATGCAATGGGCAAGGCACAATTATGGCAAGTAGTACCTAAAGTAATTGAGACCAGGAAAGATGCCAGTAAACATTAACTGACTAAGGGATAACAATTCTGCTACATGACTACTTTGAGGTTTAAGGATTTGGGTTTGTTCCATATTGAAATTAAATCAGGAATGTTCTATCAGTTATGTGTACTGGTGGGATTAATGTGTCACTTTATAGCTGAGTGGTGAAGGGACAAGGCAGCCATGTGGCAGACCCAGGTGCAGCTTCCTGCTCTACCTGATTCAGGACAGGGATTTTCCATTCTACATCAGGCATTTGGACAAGCTCTCCCACATACTCATCACTGTAGTCAATCAGCTCTGAAGTCTTTCCTTTGCATTCTCTCTCTCTTACTATGAAACTGGATAGCTAAGTGCAAATGTTTTCAGAGCTGGGAGGAAGATTTTGCATTAGATTTTGGGTTCTTCTGCCTCTACAGCCTACAAGATAAATGTTCTTTTCATGATTATTGCAATTCAGGGAAATGCTGAGGATGGAAAAGGCATCTTATCCTTGGGGAAGAAGAGGCTAAAGGGCAAACCAGTAATAATTTACAGTTGCCTAAAGGGTGTTGCAATGGAGCCAAACTCATCTTGCAGCCTCTGTCATAAACAAATGCAACAGTCCCAAGTTGCTAAATTCAGATGCGATATTAGAAAAACAAAAGTTGGGTTTTTTCACTACAAAAGCTCCATCCTTTCACAAGGTGTTCAAGACTTGGAGAGACAAAAATATGTATGACCTGATCCTGAATGGAAGGTAGTCTTGTGCTGACTGGGAGGTTGGACTAGACTGTCTTTAGAAGTCCCTCATAACCATAATTTCCATGATTCTACTAATACAGTAGTAGAAATGCCTATCCAGATAAAGACTGGAGAAATCTCTGTTCTAGAGTATTAGATGTACGTCATACGAGCATGGTTAAACTACTCTGAATCACCATCCTGAAACTGCTTAACACTGCCCAGTGCCAAAATAAAGGAGATGAGGCCTCTCTGTACAGAAAAGCTGGTCTAATTGCCCACTTGGGTTGCCATATTGCCATATATATTGGGATCTTCCAATATCACAGTTGTAGTGAAAAAGCTCCAGGTAATTATCTACAGAGGCACAGCTTGAAGGACAGGAATATGCCTTGTGCTTCTCTCTGTGAGATGTCCCATGACCTGAACTGTTCATCCAGAAAAATGAATGATTTCTCTTGTTTGTAGTACAGAACATTGTAAGATTCACAAAGTGTCAGCTGAGGTGGATAATCAACATAATGTGTGATGAGAAATGTGAAGTTGATGTGGCTAGTCTGATGTGCAACCGAGCCCTGACAACATCTCTGTTATTTCACAAAGACTGTTTGGTGTCTTCTGATTCTCAGTGCTGCTGGCATCCCCTCTTCATAGTGGGATGAGACCTATGCAGTACGTCCTTTCCTTGCATGCAGGTCTCACAAAACATATCGTTAAATTCTTGGAATTTAAGATTTAAAGTATTAGTCTACACAATGAAGTGAGCAGAGATGGACTGCGCGCTTGGCTACCTGATGTGAGAATGCTGGTCTATAAGAAACTGGGACACTGCAACAGACAGAGGATGTGCCTCTGGTGCACACTGTGATGGCCCTGGAAAGCACAGTGATGGATCTTATCCCAACAACAGCACAGCCACGTAAGCAGAACTATAAATCATCACACCACTGAACTCATAAGAAGTGCCAGGCTGATAAGGGATCTCCCCATTCTCTGATATTTCAGAGAATGACATTTCCAACCAACAAATAACATATAATTCCTTGGTGGGATTTTGTATCTCATCTTTGTGCCTAGGTGTCTAGATAAAAGTACGTGTCAGGTAGGTGTCTAGATGGTAGCAGGAACTTTCAACAGCCTATGAAATTAATTCAGTCGCTTCAAACTGTTTAAGATCAGCTAAAAATGGAACTTCACAGAGCATCCAGACAGCATGGGTGATTCTAGCTGTCTTTTTCTCTGACTGGAATGGCATTTGCTCATGCTTATGAAATGATGCATATGTTTATACCTATTGCCCTGAACAACTGCACCAATATCTAAGTACCCACTTATTTTATCAGCACTGATGGTTATTTCTTTGCTGTTTATTTGCTCTCACTGAGATGGTTGCAGTGTGGTGGGTTGGTTTCTAGGGGGTTAGGTGAATTACCATCTGACAATTTTATCTGACTTTCTGTATGTCACAGGTAAGCATTGTGGGAAACAAAGCCACAAGATTATCCTTCCATTATTGTAGTTTGAAATGGATTGTGACTGTAGCAAGTGTCTGTGACTTTCTGTAGCATGAACCACACCTGATAAAGATGACAATCACACTATGGTGTTAGAAAGTTAACTGAAAAGTAGGATGATCAGCATGAGTCATGCTGTCAGGGGAAACAGTTATACACATTTATTTCATTCTGTTATTTGGTGCATCAGCTTCTCAAAAGACATTCCAAGAGAGTATACAACTCGAAAGATGACTGAATGCATTGTGTGCTGCTGAGTGCTCTTAAGTTCCCAGTGATGGCAGTCATCTTTGGGCAAGTACAGTACTTTTCCTAATTTCACTGTAAATCCATGGTGGCAAGCTTGAAGAGGGGCTCTTCTCCTTTGATGCAACAGCCAGAAATACAGCACAGAAACTGTCTTTCCTTCTCCTAGCTCCCAGTAGGATGAACCCCTATAAGACCATCTTGTCTGTCTTTTTGTTGCTGATCCTTTAAATCACACATTCAGATTCACACCTGAGTGGTCATTTCATAAACAGTAGCCACTTGCTCCATTTTTTTTCACTGGAAATCAACTGATCCCAGTATTCTCTTACTTCTGTCCAGGAATATGGCCTGCCTACTTGGTGCCTTCTCATACAAATGGAAGGCAAAATTAATAGCATGTGTTTTTCTCAAGGCAAGCAAGCAAGCAAGAAAAGGAGGAAAACCTACTAATCTTCCCTAATTTGCAGCTGGATTCCATCCTGTATTTTAAAGCCAGGACCCTGTGGTCTTTAGAGAAGTTACAATGATGTATGTCACTGATGTATGATGATTCAGTCCACTATAATTATTACTGTTTCTTCTAGTTTGCTTGAACTTTCCATGTTTTATTTAAATTTTTTCCTGTCTTTATTTGTAAGCAAGCTCTAGAGCTTGCTAAACCTCTGCGGAACTAAATGGATCTGGGGGGAGGTTATGTATGCCTCACCCTAGATTTTGCAGCTATTAACAGTTTTTTTAAGAGAATATTATAGAGGAGCAAAACAGGGTCAACCAGAATAAGAATGGTGTTTGCAGCAGATCTCGTCATCTCAACCTGTAACACATTTTAGTTCCTTATACATTTATAAGGCACGAAAATTAGTTTTAAATAAGGCTTCTGAACTTCAAAAAAAAAAAAAAGGGGAAAAGTTGCCTTTTTATTATTATTATTATTATTTCCCTGAAGTGAGATGGAATCTCATAATATCAGGGTGGAATATCTATTAATCAGCCATTAAAATAATGTCTTTTCAGAAAGCACAAAGGGTCCTGGCTACATTCTAACCTGCCAATGCAAGGGGTATGCTCACACAGGGCAGCTTGCATATACCATATTGACTTAATTTCCTCTCTGAACTAACTGACAATGTATTCCAAGATGGGTCAGTAGAATCTGTGTAAATTCAACTCCATTTGGACTAAGTGAACGGCAGAGATTAGACAGTCATAATCTGTCTGAAGGAGTGGCAGGCAGGTTGCATGATCTTCCCCACTGAAAATACCCACAGACCCACACTGGGGTTCATATAGCACTGGAAATGCACAGCACACTGTAAAGCCTTGCTACCTGCGATAAGCACACTCACTCTCACTTCAGAATGTGCCATTCTGTGCAAGGAACTTCTACACCAGGTCTAAATGCTGAGCTGGCTTCAGTCGGACGTGCACCCCTCACGGCACACAGTGAGCTGCAGTCATTGCATGGAAAGGTTTGGGTTGGAAGGGACCTAAAAAGATAATGTAATCCAACCCTCATTTCCATACTGACTAAACAGATAGTTCTGCTTTTCTCTTCCGAAACTGTGACACAAAGCATATTAATTATCCCACACACAAGGCCAGTGGAGGAAGGTTTTCCATGGACAGCAGTTACTGGGTAGCTTAGTACTCTTGAGCTTTAGAAGCTCTTAAATCATAAAAGTAACACTATATAGCTACACAGTCTTTATAATAAGAAATTACCTTCACTACCTAAAACAAGCCACTAAAGACTCTCTGTTTACTCTTTACAAGCCTACAAGTGTACATGCGATACTAACAGAACGTCTTTGAAATAAAAGTGCCTCAGTTCTATGATAAGAAGTCATATATGTGGCATGCCTTGTTTTGTTAACCAGGCTGATTAGCACTCAGTAGGAAGTAGAGAAAATACAGTAAAAAAATATTAATGATTCATTATGAAAAAACTCAGTGGTTGCATGAGGTATGTGACCTGAACGGACAATAGCAAAGGAGTATTTGGAGTACCTCATAAATCCATGCTGTAGTATTTGTCGTTGTACTGGTTTCAGAACAGATTTCTAGGATTGGGTAGTAAATCACTGCTGAACAATTGTTTTCTTCTTCATGAGGTAAAAATAGATCCTACTGGTCTATGCAGCACAGGAGACTGCATCTGTAGAAACTGCTTGCATAAGGAAATACTGATGTATCCCACATAAACTCAGAACATAACTGGGCATTGAGTACAGTCACCTTAGAAGCTATATTCTGTGGTCCCTTTGAGCAACCAGCTCTGAAATGAATAGACTTTATGTACAGCTCATACACAAGAAGTCAGGTGGAAATGTTTGACGTGGGAGACTGTGAGAGATAATGACATTTCTCACTTTTCAATCTGAGAAAGAAGTAAGTGTTGTTCACTGAAGTGAGTAGGTAGCTCACTTTTGGACAGAATATCAAATACTTGGCTGTTAAGATTTCTTTTATCTGCACCAGCCTAAGACGGATTTTCCTCTGAAGAATAAAAGAAAAAATCCACCTTCATTTAGAAACATCACAGTATTAGTGAGGTCTGAATCCAGTGTGCCACACAGCAAGTAAGCATGTGTGTAGATCGCCCTCCTACCTTACTGTTAGCACTCATTCTATGCCAACACTATTTTGCAAAAGATGTCAAAATGTCTACCTACTAAGCAGTGGCCTACCCAAAGTATCCATTGAAAGTAGGCATGTGACAGTTATATTCACATCAGTCTTAAAATAGTGATATAAAGTTACTCTGAGAGAAAGGTGTGCAGGACCACAATCCTGAAAAAGAGACTTATGATATTCCTTCCCTGTGGTAAAGAAATCTAAACTGAGATGAGCCTGCTCTTGGTACAGAAAGTAAGCCTTCTTGCTGGCAGAAGGTCTAGATAGAGATGTCTTCAGACAGCGTATGGTCCCAGCTCATGTGCTGCAGTGGCAAGCCAGTACTGTCCTCCACACTCTGGAAAACACTCTAAAGTGAACAGGAGCAAGGATTCAGAAGGAAATGTCATTGCTCCTTTTCCTTTTTACCAGGACCTGGGTAAAGTAAATGCATGATTCGCAATGAAAGAAGAATGCTCTGGCTAGTCCAGAAAAATTAGGCACTTCATTACTGCCTTTTATTTTTGGACTTAAATTTTTGCAATATAGTACTTTTTAGAAGATCAACATATTAAATTCAGTAGAAACAATAGCACGAAGAGGAAAAATAAATCAGTTTGAACAGTCACTAAACCAGGCTTCAAAAACAATAAGAAAATCTTAATCAGTGACAACTACTTATTGAAAGTAGTCTATTATGTCAATTTCTGTAAATGTTGTTTTGCTTTCTCAAGCCCAACTTTGCCAATGGGAAATGATGATTCCCCAAGGTGAAGTTAGTGTGCACTGGGACGTGGCAGAAGATGGGTGAGTAAAACCTCTGTGCTTGTCCACAACGTATGTGTATAAGTCATTGCTCTTCTGGAGCTCCAGATAGTTTGCACAACCTCCTCTTTGGTGTTTTTATTTTCTTAGTAAAAACTTACTTGGAACAAGCACAACATTTTAATTCGGGACTGGATCACATTAGAAACAGAATGCAGAGATGGGAGAGTAGCAGTCGACCTTGCTCTCTGACCACCTCCTTTCCTGCCTGCTTCCCTCCCTTCCTTTCATCCTGGATACTTTAGCTACCTCCAAACTATCACAAAATCAGAAAGCCACTCAATTATGTTATCTTTTTAGATAATGTATTTTTGATAGTGTCTTGGTGGGAGACAGCATCCTTATGCCCAGCGTTAATTGCTAAACCTTTCAAATGCTCTTTGGGCCTCATTTTGGGCCAAGCTTTTCTAATGCCAAACCTATAGTGATTTATAATAGCACTTAATTCAGTCAAACCAAATAAAAATTGAACAATTCCATGAAAAAATCTCTGCATGTCTTCTCATGGTTTTCCTTTTCTTTCTCTCCCAGAAGTGATGATTATTAAATGTTCATACTGTATCCACGAGTTTTGTCTTGTTTAAATCCTAGGTAAAGACGGTAGTGTCCATGGACTAAGATCAGTACCTGTAACACTGCGTGGAAATACCCCTCCATAGCAGCAGATTTCACGTAACAGAAAACTTCATTTTCATTCATGCTCGAGCATGTTGTGAGTAGAGATCCATAGAAGCTGAAAAAAAAAAACGGCTGACTGCTTAAACAAATGTAAATCCTGATTACACCAGTAAGCTGTGATGAGACAAGACTTTCCCAGTGCTGTAGTCCAAGCTTGTGGGATCGCCTCTTGCCGAATTTTCGCTCCCCAAGGTGCTTGGAGCTTGTACCTCTTCTCTTAGAGCAAGCAATCTCCTTTGACCAAACTTTTAATAATAAAATCACACAGTAAAGAAGATATAAATAGGTATTTCAACCCCCCACAATTTTCCTCTGGTAGGAGAAGGAACTTAACCTGACAGATATTAGTCATCTTGCTCACAAAACTATTAGAAGGTGGTCTGATATCACTGTCATGGGTACCATATGAAAATAGATTATGAAGCCTGAAAACTTTCAAAACATATTTAGAGTTTTTCTAACCTACATTTTGTCTTACATATTATTTTTATCTATTGATAGAGACAGGATTATCAACACCATGTTATTTGGACACCTCCCAGGAGTGGGAGAATGGGCAGAATCCCATAGCAAACTGTTAACAGGAGTACTTCTCTATTGCTCATTGACAGGTGGAAAACCAGAAAGACAGAGAGGTTATCTGGCCCTCACAAATTCACAAAGTATATCTGTGACAGGCCTAGGAGAAAGCTAAGTGCTTGATTTCTTGCCCAGTGGGAAACCATAACAGCTTAACCATAGCCATTACAACATCCATTCTTGTTCTCTTTTTAAATCTCTGTATTTCTCCTTCCATCACTCAGCATGTTCTCATTTAACTGACTGTACCATTTCTTCCTCCACTTCCAAGCACCCTCCCAAATATCATAGCAGCTGTTCTTTACTAAAGCCCATTTCACACAAGTTTTTTCCCTACCAGGTTGTTCTGCATGTGTAAGGAGTAAGTAGATCACCGAAGGGCGTTCACACCTCTTACAGTCCCTGAAGGGCTCTGGTCTAATCAACCCTTGAGTTTCAGATTTTCTACAATTTTGATTGATTCTTACTGGATTGCCTTATAAAGTTTTGCTCCTTCATCTTCTACTGTTTTCCTGCAGCAAATTGCTAGTAGAAAACAGCAGAGCACTGCCACTCAGTATCAACACTCTTGAATTGATTATTGAATTAAATTAGCCTTTTGAAAAATGTTATAGATTCAATCTGCATTACACAGAAGTCAGAAGTTAATGTAACTTTCATTAGTGGGTTTCCTAAAGAGCTGCACAGGAAATAGTAAGGACTATAAAGGTGGGAGCTTCCCAGTAAATATGGCTATTCTTAAACATCATCTAGTGGCGAAGATGCTCCAAGCCTCCATGAGTAAACCTTTATTAGGTCAGAAATACAGATGCAGAACCGAGCTGATGCAGTACAACCAGCTATGAGGTTCAACTGTTTCTCGTGTGAGCTGTTTATATATAGGGCATAAAACATAGGAAATAGGCTGCCTTACGAAAGTGGATGATCTTGACTGGGGTTTTTTTGAGGATTTTGAGCCTAATTTGAGCAGAAGGGACAATTTTGTGGAATTCATAATTTCTGTTGACTTCGTCTTTTTCTTTCTTCCTTTGTCAAAGTTTTTCAAGTAGGTTCTCTTGGGTGAAGGGATAGAAAAGCCCACTACTCAATATTGATATTTGAAGTTTTACTGGCTTAGCCGGAACTAGATATATAAATCACAAGAATTCCTTTCTGTTCCCACATTGCTTTAGCACTACTGCTATAAAGAAAAAAAACAACAACAATCTTTATAATCAGTTCTAAGAAAATCTCTGATATTTTAAAAAAATGAGAAATGGTTATGTTTTTAGCAGAAAAATTAACTTAATTTTTCCACTTCTTTTTCGTCCTGACATTTTTTCACCACACGGATTAGAAATTAGAAAAGAAAAATTGGTTTTGTAAGAAATATTGACTGAGTACATACATAATTCATAGTTCTGATTTTGTTGCTACTTTAGTGTGGAGAATGACCTTGGTTATCTCTTAAAATACCTAGCAGAACTCCTCCTGAGATGATGAATCTATAATTTCCACTGATGATACCCTAGGATATAAACTTATCACTGACTTGCTATGAAGACATGTACAAGTAAAAATTGACCACTCAAATGTTTGAAGACAAGTGAAGACAAAACATAAAAATACAGGTAGAGAGAGTGGGATTTTCCATACAGTTATACAGGACACACTACTATTTTAATGTGAATCCAAATCCTAGAGGCAATTTTTTATATGGGACTCTCGGTCTGTGTTTTTAATCACCAGTTTATATTTCCAACCTTCATTAGTGCAGGGGAAAGCCAGAAAATCTGGAGGGAGTGCACACTAATGGCTCAGAAAACAGAAAACAAATAAAAGAGTGTAAGGTTTTCTTAAAGCCATTCCCTAGATTTCCCTGACTCATGTTTTTTTAACATTTGGGAGTGACTGCAATGTCAGCTCATCAAACTGTTTTGCTCCTAAAAGTGTGTAAGTCAGAATTTCAGGAGACTGTAATGAAATGAACTACATCCAAAAAATTCAGACAGTTGTGCAACTGCAAACCAGTGACCTGTTTGAATCTGTCTTATCTTAAATATATCATGTAATGTCGACTCTCTGAGGTATTCTCCATCCTGTAATAGTTTTATTGACAGTCATTACTCTGCCTGTTTATAAGCATAAGAAAAAAATAGGAATTACTGAATCACTGGCATATGATTTTTACATGGGAAAAAAACAAGTTGTTGCCCAGTGCATTCTTTTTTTCCCATAAAGAAAAAAACATTGGGAAATGTGAACATGTGGGTGTTGCCCACAAAAATGCATTCTCCGCTGTGTTCTCTCTGAACACTTGAGAGGTAATAAAAAGCTTAAATTTTGCACTTTATCGCATTATACATTTTAGTAATAAAATCTACGTACACTTAACTATATATGCATGTCTTTAACTATTAAGTTTTATTGTTACACTTAGCTTTGCAGCTGTTAACTGCTTTAAGCAAGAGCTTTTCATGTTATTGCTGGCATCTGTGGTTTTTTCCATCAAATACTACTTCTCTAAGCCTCTTTATTAACATCAAAGGCAGGTGAATTACTTAAGGATTAGAATGAAACACCCCTTAGTAACAATTGTTAATTTACTTCAGATTACTGATTTAGCACTACTTAATGTATCTGCTGTAATATAACTTGACGGTGAATGCTGGCCAGTAATATACTATTGACCTGCAAACCTACAATGGTCAACATCATATTCTCCATGCAGTTGAAAAGCCTCACATGACTTCTTGTTCTTTGCCTGAAATGAGGAGAAGAGGAAGGAAAACAGACAATTTTTAGTGGAATAGAATCACATGCCAGTGATTCACTAAATCCTGTTCTGTCTTATGCTCATAAATGGATAGAGAGATGATTATCCATCAAATGGTATCTTCATAAGTTTCCTTTTCAAGTGATAATTCAAGTTTATATCAAGTCCAACAGCTTCCCCTATGTCAAAATTTCCAAGTAACAGTCCTTTCCAGTGTGAAAAATGTCAATATTTGTAATTGAAACAGAACTTTATTTTTTAAGTGACAGTATCAGAAGCGGGGCATCTCCTGCGTTTCTCAATCTTGACCTGCACTAGCATGTAGGTTTGTGTTTGTTCTTTGAAAGCACTAAAAAAAAAAAGTAACATATTGGCAACATATTTTAGAACTTCAGATTTTTTCAGGAAATCTTTTCCCTTGGATATTTTGACTGCTGCATTTACAAATAATGGCCATGACACAATTAAACCAGCCTCACAAAAGATGCTGACATGTAGATCAGGCTGGTGGAACTGCTGTCTGTGCAGGGTCATAATTTGCACACCACTGTAATTCAAGACAAACAAATGTGTGGTCATTTTAGACTGCTTTGCCCTGAAATGTATCCCATGACTTTAACCAATACAAAAACTCCATGTCACCTAAATTCCTCTGTATTTCAATAGAGTTATGCATGGCACACAGACAGATTCTGCTGTGGGCTATCTGGAGTGTTTATGGAAGATACTATTAGAGCTGCCTCCTGAATTAGAGGAGCGTAAGGTGGAGTTTTTGAGGCACTTGCTGCAACCCTGGGGGAAGTCTGAGCTCGTAAGTGTAAAATGTGCTAGCTGGCTTTGTAGTATGAACTGTCAGGTAAGGCTGTACTAAAACCACCAACTACAATTTGCATAGGTTTTGGAAACTGGAGCTGGTGTGCTCCCATTGGGACATCCCCTCCACTGTTTGTGCTTTGAGTTTCAGTATTGTGTGAACCTGAAAACTCAAAGTGAAACTGGCCGTAGCCATGCACCCACCATCACTCTGTTGCGAGCAATGACTCTGTTACTGCTGGTACAAACCAAAGCGTCCCCTATCCCAGCCACAGATTCTTCAAGAGCCATTTCCATTCTCCACGAAGAGGAGGCTTTGTACAGGGACAGTGCTGTAAGTCAGCTGGAGCCCACCTGCACCATGTACTCACATGCACAGCCCATATTTTTTGCGGCATTCCTGCCTGTATATGTCTGACTTGTTTTAAGATGGGAGGTGTATGAGAGAAGACAATAGATAAACTGGGTGAGAAAAAAAGTTTGCTAGAGTCTTTTTTCCAAGTCACTACAAGTATCAATGATTTCGTGTTCAGGGATAAAATCAAGGTAGATTTACCAGCTCTGTGGTCTGAAGAATTTTTACAACTCAGCTAAATAGAGAGATACTTTTCATTTTGTGGAAGACTCAGTTTTGGTTAAAATCAAAGAGCCTGAATGCTTTAAACTAAACTTAAGGTAATCTACAACTTTATCAAGTTTAAAAAGCTATGAGATGTCTTTATATTTAAACTAGTTTTGAATCAGGAGTTTTTGTTAAAGATACAAATATGTGTATAAGATAGACATAGGCATTGAGGAAGGTAATTCTCTTCATAAAAATCCAGTGAATATTAAGTGAGTAAGAGAAAAACTTGTCTAAATAAAATTAAACTTACTACATTTTGTTTAAAATTTCCCCAGTTTTCTAGCAAAACAGCAGAACAACTATTCTGATTTTCAGTTTTGTGAGAAATCAATGAGAACTGCTTACAAATGAAAGCTAATGAATTAAAAAAATTCAAATATTTGTTATATAAGTCTGCACAATTCTGATGTTTTCACACAAAATAATTTATTATTCTAAATAAAGATTCCAAGTTCACAGATAATACAGATAATTATTAAAATTCTTCTACTGCTGCTTCAGATTTTCCTCACTCAAGTCCCTCAACAACTGTCATCACTGCCTTCTTTTCTGTCTTGCCCGTTAAAAGAAAGGCAGAGAATGAAAAGAAAATTTCACCACTACAGAATAACAGCTTTCTCCTACTCTTAAATCAGGATATTCTATAATTGCAAAGCAATCCAACTAAATAGCCAGAGTAAATATTTCTATTTGAGACAACCCCAAGCCACAATTTTAAGAAACAGATACCAAATTCCTAGTAAATAGGTGTGCATAGTTACTCTGAATTTTTGGTTTTGTGGAGACCAGATGTGGAGTTCAGATGTTTGGCTGAGTGTTCTCAATATTTATAGATGTGAATATTCAGGACCTCCATTTTGAATCAAGACAGAATTGTTCATCATGCTGAATCATTTAAACCAGCTAAGGAAACCTGACCCATTAACCCCACCTGCAAGATACAACAAATATTTCCTTCTCAAAATTCTGCCTTCTCAAACACTTTTCAGAAGTTGCCACATTTATTGCTGTGTGCTCAATGGAAATAAGTCCAAACTCTTTTGATCCCAGCATCTTATCTAAAGAAAATGACATTACCTGCCTGCATTTCACTCTGTTGTTAGTGACTAAGTAACCATGTCTCTGGTTCTTCAGCTGGTTGCATAACTTTGGGGTCCTGTAAGCAACTCTAGCTGTATTTGTTCTTTCGAGATTTCCCTCAATTAGATCTTTTACAGAGCAGTCACATCTCAAGTCTGATGTCAGGCAGAATGAGTACATTATTCATCACAAGAGGCATACAGACTCCACCCTGGAAACAGAGGGAGATGAACCTTGTGGACACACACATGTGTACACACTTGTGCACATGCCAGTAGTGGTATAAGAAAACACAGAGCTCTTGGGAGTTTTCTTTTTTTTTTCCCATTGCCAGGAAATCAAGAGGAGAAACAGCCTGTAATTTTCAACCAACCAGGCAAGAAGCAAACAAAAAGGGTTTGGCGTGTAGGAAATTAGGTCTGAAATGGAGTCAGGCTCATAAGACAGTCCAAGAATCAAGAGAGTCATGGGGAGGTCTTGCTTTGATGTTAATAGGTAAATCATTCAGAATGATCAGCTGAGTTTGCCCTAGAACCATAAAATCGTTAAGTTAAGAAAAGACATTTGAGATCATCAAGTCCAACCATGGCCACTATTGGTGGATACTAATATACTAATAGTTTGGAGGGGAAAACTTTACATGTCTGTGATTGTATGACTACAAGTATTTCAGATGTTATGGGAGTACCATCTTCGCAGCCAATGTTAATGAGAGGACTAAAACCCAGTGGATTTGCAGGTGATACAACGCTGTCCATCTCCTGACCTTTCTGCCTGATTGCACAGGCTAGCTGGTTTTGAACATGCAGAGAGAATCTTTGCCATGTGATTGGTACTCAGACACTGTCTCTGTAATTTAGATTATGAAAGGCTTGTGGTGACTTTCAGGTTCTGTCATCAATAGCATGTTTTTGGCGTGGGTGGTGTAGATGTCCCAAGCCCAGTACATCATGATGAGAGCGTGAACTGTTTCAGGTACTCTGCTTTAACAACTTTGCCATGCTTAATTAAGCCACAGATTCATCCAGTAGAAAGGACAATCTGGAGTGTACCAGTACTGCATGAAGTACATGTGGAAGTCTGACCTTATGGGGAAGAGGAGGTGAGGTACCTCTGGAGTACTCCTGGCACTCCTGCCACAGGGGACACACTGCTCTCAGAGCCTCACGGAAGATATAATGCCCTGCTTTTTCTGGTTGTGTGCTGGCAGCTGGTGTCACGGTGCACAAAAAGCAAATGCACAAGCGCCCTCCACCTCCTTCTCTGAGGTATACATTTGTTGGGATATTCAAATCCTGTTGAATCTTTATCTCCAGGTAATGGCCTAAACAGTGACTAGCATTGGCCCTCTGCAGATTCACAAAGGACCTTTCACCCTCCTGCCCTTCTTCTCATCACCCTGCCTCTTCTAGGCTTTACAATAGCTGTCTGGGCTGTTCCACCTGGTGGTCTTTGGGCATTTGCATGAGAGTGCTGAGACGGTCTTGCTTTGCATATATCAGTGAAATCTTTGCTGGTTTTCCTACTCTCTTAATTTCTTCCCCTAATTTCCAGTGCGTATTTTAATTTATAGTGATAGAATGTGCTTTATTTGTCGGGCACTGAGGACCAGTCAGATCAGAGAGGAGAACTGTACATCGTTATTTAAACAGACGGTAGAAATTCAATGCCATAGTAAACCTGAGCCTGAAAATCACCCTGCTTCCACTGGAGAGGTGACATATCACAGGATAGGAATGCCAAGCCCGCTTCTGTCTTTGAATGGACATCAACTGTGGTGTATCAAAGCAGAAAAGAGTGGATGATGCAGTTTCCTGCAAGTACAAACTTAATGATACTACATCGTGCAGCCCAGAGAGATGGGAGGTGGTGAAATGCTCCATGCTTGACCCTAATAGGCAGTGTTCAGGATGTTGGTCAATACTCTTCAAACAAAAACAAGCTCCAGTTTGTTCTATAAAATGAGGAATGCAGCACAGAAAACTGGGTCTGTGCCACAGAAAGGCCAGTGATCGCGGTGACTAAGAATTTTATACTGTGTTGAGTAATACTGTTCTGCAAGGCGATGCAGGAGAAGGAACAATTTAGCACAGTGTATACTCAGATTCATAGAAAATCAGCTTCACAGAAACTGCCAGCAGAGCGGTACTGATGGGTTTGCATTATGTGCGTACTGCAGAAAAGCAAAACAATGCTGGGAAACAGATTGGTTTTGCTCTCAGCAACTACACATAGATGAAACTTTTATTAAGACATGTCATGTAGCTCTGGCAGCAGCTTGAAAATTACCTCCTAAAATTCTCATGACCTAGGACCTGATCCTTTTCCAACTGCAAGCTGTTAAGTCAGTACACGGTTAATTGGTACAACTAAGCTATTGGGGCTTAGAAGATTCAGAGTGCCCACACGCAAACTGAAGACAGAGTTGTTATGCTCTTTCTTTCCAGTGCAGCTGCATGCATGGAGTGGAGAAATGTGTAATCACTACCAGTTTCTTGGCAGTTACTCTTGTAAATTAAAAAGGTAATTGCCATGTTGAGCCATGTCATCCTTGTAGCTCACGTATATATCTCTCATCTGATTCATGTGGATTTGCCTGGAAGAAGTGAGGGCGGTGTAGGATCATCCTTATGCTTTCTCAGAAGTGAAGGGACATGCAATTGTGCTTTTAACTTTGACTTTGCAAGTTGAAAATCTCCCTTCTTCCCCAGCCGACAGCTGTGCCGTGTTTCTAGGTGCGGCTGTGCCATCTGCTTGGCTTTACATCTATGGGCTTTTTCTGAAAAGCAGAGGACTGGTGAAGAATCTGTTCTGCAAAAGTCCAGCTA
This sequence comes from Oxyruncus cristatus, assembly GCA_013399855.1. Lineage (NCBI taxonomy): Eukaryota > Metazoa > Chordata > Aves > Passeriformes > Cotingidae > Oxyruncus > Oxyruncus cristatus. Next base: position 233,272 of record VXAY01000340.1, on the reverse strand, counting down.
AGAAGACATTATATACCAAGATCACATAGACTTGAAAGAGATTTGGTTGGTTGGTTGGTTGGTTTTTTTAGGTCATTCTGGCCATTTCAATAAAGGAATGTGCTTTTAGAAATAAAGTGGGGGATGGTAATATCTTTTGTTACACAAACTGGGGAAAACCAGACAAACTTCAAGGCAGACCAGCTCATCCTTAGATATAAACAAGCACGTTCATAAAATCTGTTTTATCATATGGCTGGCTGCGTTGTTTTCTCTGTTTCATTTTTTCCACTAGCATTTACTGTACATCTGAACGCCTGCAATTTTATGATCTTTTTCAACACACATGAACCAACACATTTTGTGCCATTCTCAATTCTACATTTTAAAGGAAATTGCTCCAGAACTCAACTCAGAAAAAGAAAAATGCAAGGCACACAAAACAACTACTGATTTCTAGTTCATTCATTAAGAAAAAAAAGAACACAGTATTGCAAATGTTGCCCTTTTATCACATGTACACGTATAATTACAATACACACTGTGGTTTCTAAGTTACTTGCAAAATCTACTGCAAATTATATCTTTAAAATTCAGAAAGATAGTGTGCTTGGAAAATAATTCCAGATAACTTACATGTATTTTGTAAAACATTTAAACACATTATATCTACAAATATGAAAGCATGTACTATAGGAAAATACTTATTCTACCTACCTCATTGTAAAATTAATTATGGCTCAGTATTTTCAGATGGTGGCATACATTCTTACAGATTTCCAACAGCACTGATGTTTATTCACTTCAACCATGATAATATCATGTGGCTCTGGTTAATATGAGAGCCTGTAATTAAAAATTACAATGGTAAATGCTATAACTACACAGTAAGAGACTTGTCTTGGAAATCCTAAACAGCTGGCCGGAGTGGATTTAATACAATTTACGCTAATAATTGCTGAAGAGCTTGCATGCATAGGCTGGAGCTGCGGTCAAACCTCACTTTCAGGTCTGGAGCTTAACTGTCTGTATCTGCTGCGTGACAGCAAACAATCTGTATTTCTTTCTGCACTTTATATCTTATCACACTCTAAGACCATGCATGTAGCAGATGTTATTTTCAGTGCTTAAACTCATTTTTGGGTTTACATGGCATGCAGATTGAAAATGCCCATGGTTGCATTTTATTGTGCCATTTTGACAGGTAACATAAGGTTTATTTTAAGTTTTGCTAGTGCAATCTGACAGGGGGGTCCTAATGAATTTTTGTGTGAATCTGTGACTGAAAAATTGCCATCTCAGAGGTGAATTTTTTACTGACCTCTGGCTCATATCAGTTTCGAATGCACACTTGTAGAAACACGTCCTCAACATACTTTTGAATATGTGTGAAAATAATTGATGAATAATAGTTTTCTTTTTGCTTTGGCTACTATTCACAGCACTCTGCATAATCTTAAATTTCTAAATGTGTGGAACAACAGAAATCTTTTAAATTAAGAAAAAAAATATCTCCTTTGCACTGGTTGAGGAGAGCAAACAATCTTATTTAGCTTACTCCACCATGTACTTATTTTTGATGGCTCATTTTCTGTAACCCAAAGATCTCCCTGATCTGCTACTTCTCGTATGCACATGAATACCAGCATCAGTAAAATTGAGAGACCAGAAATGAGCTGTCAGGAGAAGGGAAAGTGTGAAGGGCTGACAGACATTATTTATGTGAATTAAGCTGTTTGTGCACTGTATTGACACCCAGATACATATCATCCATGCTAGTCAGACTGACTGTGTTCTGACATGGGTTAACCCTTTACCATCTGATGTTTCTGGAGGCATCTTGGCCTTCAGCATGTTAGAAAAACCCTAGATGAATGAAGCTTTATTTTGAGTCAAAGTAATTTTTCAGAGTTAGCATATTGCAGTTTATGGTCTTAAAAGGAAGCAGATTGAAAAGCAAGCAGACCTCGTCCCACTGTAATTGCACTGCTTCTTCGGTTCGCATGTCTAGAAGGGACCAACTCGCAGCATGAAAGAATAGCTCAGTCCCGGTTCCCATCAAACCCTTGACCTCTCTGTGAGACTGCCAGCTTGGATACCAGTTATGGAAGTAATTTAGTGCGCAAACAAGTATTTACCAGGAATTAAACTGAGACCACCAAACACATTTCACAGTGGAGACCAAACAGTCATCAGACTGAGGCAATTTTAGGTCACTACCAACTTGGGCCTGATTCAAGAAAGCAACCTCAGATAAAAGTCTCTACATCCCCTCATCCAAGTCCCTGAGGCATTCAGTCCCTAAGTTCCTTTTCTGCTATAAACATAATTCCCGCATGAGATAAGAAGTTTCACTGTACATTCAGTAATCCAGGAAAAGATTAGAAACAGAAAGAAAAAAAAAGGCATTTGAAACATTTTGCAGAGACAGAGAAAGTGCAGTGTTCGTGTGAAGAAGTGGGAAGAAGCTCCAGCACTCCTCGCTAACCCAAGAGCAATTAATTACTCTATGGGGGAAACAGGGACCTATCCTCCAAGTGCTCATTGCTGACATAAGGCATTTTGTTACTCCACGATGCTCCCTGTAGTAACATTCCTACCTTAACTTAACAATGACCTTTTTGTATTTGTTCATCTTTAAACACTTCACTTCTGCTTTGTTTCTGTCTTAATTTTTTGTTCCTTCTGTGAATCCAAAACTAAGGCTGAATGGTCTCCTCAGAGAGACTTGAACCTCCATAATAATGGATGAGTACTTTTGAAAGAACACTTTCTGACACATGCTGTCAGAGAGTAGCACAGCAATGAAGGCTACATGCCTGTCTGCAAGCAACACATAACTATGTTGCTAGTAGAAAAATATTGACTGTATTTGCTCCATATTTGTATAATGTGTTTCAGCTTTCACAGGAAGCTGTTTGCTTTTTCTCACCTTTTTGCATTCACAAATGAAAACTCCTCCTCTCCACCCTGAATACTTGCTTTGTAGACAAGGAGGCAGTGACCAGGCAGTGACCAGTTACAAAATCCCCTGCAAGAATGGGACACAGAGCAAGTGTGTTTCTGACTAAGAATACGGCGGCACACTCCTCTACACTGTTCAGTACTAGAGTGTAGCCCATCCTATGGATGTAATCAAATGTGTCAGCAGTCAGAAATATCAAATAGATTACTTACCTGTTTTTGTGCCTCTAGATAGCGTATGCCAGCATTTCATCTTAGCTGTCTTCTCATTGCTGTTGGAGAAAGTAGCATCGGTGCTACTGTGCAATGGATAGAAAAGCCACTATTAGTCAAATCTACCTACCTACCTACTTTGCCACTGAGTCCCAAATTGTCAGGAACTATTGTTCACGGCATGGCTCATTCCTTTACATACAGTTATTACTGGTAATAAGCTGGGTCATCTCTAGATGAGACTTTAAAGCAAGAGACATTTCTAGTTAGTTTAGCTAGTCTAAAGCAGTGAGTATGATAAAGAGAGTTAATTATTATGTGTGATAATAGTCAAACCCAGCTCTTCAGTAGTGGTTTTCATTCAGTAAAAGTTAGTGTTTATAAAGGAAATGTGTGCATTAGGTGATTCAGAGAGATGAGACAAAAGTCTGAATCTGAACCCAAATATGTCATTATAAAACAGAAAGAGCTAAAGTTTTGGATTTTTAGTATTCTTTAACGTGGGATTCAAAATCTAGAGTACATTGAGTTGTGCTCACTAATTGAGGTAAGTTGGAAACCTGTTTAGTGTGTAAATCCAAAACTGTAGTTGGAATCCCAGTTCAAAATCAGGCCCATTTTTGTTGTTGCACTAAGATAATATGGATAATTTGATTAGGTCATATTCCACGCTATTTAATCCAGAAGAAGGTACTCAGTGACTAATGGCTGTAAGTGACTTGTTAGTTCATAGTAAGAGGTCTGTATTCAGCTCCTTTTCTGGCATCAGACATAATATTTCACGAGCTAGAGAAACGTCCAACACGTGTAAGACTAATGAGGAAACAAGTCATACATGAAGCTAGTTGTTGGCCACAGAGGTAGGGAGAAGCAGTTGGCTGTCCCTCAGTAGAATGAGGTCAGGCTTGGGGAGAAAAAAAAAAAGGAGACTAAGTGGACTTACAGACAACAACATTGTAATCTCAGTATTATATTTTGTTATGTTGCAACAGATGATGATCATGTTGATATGACATGTTCCTTCTGAAAGCAAGCAAACCCTGCAGTGCTCATGTTCTGCCAGAGCTATTCTGTTCACAGTAGTTACCTCTTAACTTTTTTTCAGAATGAAGTAATAAAATAGACTATCTTGCATAAAACAATTTAGAAACTCTCTTCCTTCCTAGAAAATGCCTCTCGCTGTTCTTGTAACTTGAATAAGTCACTGAAAACATTTTTTTAAACAGCACTTCCTTCCATTTGCTTGTTCATTTGTGGTTGAAGTATATTTATTCACTTTGTAGCTCTCATCCTGCCAAGGAGCAAACATGCAACACAGACCTCTAAAATAAACGACCGAGCTACAAAAGGCAATTTCTGTTATCCCCCTGTAAATCTGGAGGGGAGCCCAGATCCAAAAGTTGTTTCATTTCTGGGCTCCTTGTTAGATGACGTCAATGGACAGCAAGGCACCTGAACTGGATTGAGTCCTCTAAACCTCTTGGGTCTTACCTCCCCTAACAAGCACAGACTCACATTAAAATAAATAAGAATAGTAAGAATCTCAAAACCTTGATAAAGTGGGCTACAAGATATTTTATTGTTGTCAGTATTTTCAGTGTAGAATAGAGAGATAAGCAGCCAGGAAGACTGAGCAGGATCTTTATATGTAGCCACAAGGCCAGGGATTTTGCTTTTCAGGGACAAAGAATGATTTTCTGTGGCAAGCAAATATTCTTCACACAACAGAGCTTCAAACACTCAGTTGGTAAAAAAAATTTAATGAAAAATTTCACACTTCCTAGAACCTACCTTTGATGATATGGAGTTACAAAAGTTACAGCGGCTCCATTTACAGAGATCAGCGTCCCAGTTGTTGGAGTAGCAAAGGGTTTCACAAGCACCTTTGGGGAATGAACTGCCTGTGGCAGTGGGGATGTTTTCCATTTCTTGCCTGACCTTTCCCTAAGGATTTTTAATGGAGGTGCTGAAGGTCATGAACCTAAGTATTTCCCTTCTCCTATGGCTATTAGACGTACACTGCAGTGAGTCAAGCTAAACCCTACAAACATGCACAACAGGTTCTGCCTCTGGGGAATGGCCAGTGTCAAGCAATGGCTTGGCCTGAACACACCTGTGGTGACAGAGTTTGTCTGGAGGAGTGTTTTAATGCCTCACACATAACACCCTCTGCCTTTTCTATCTGGCGGCATCACTCTTAGATGAACAAAGAGCAGACATATAAATCTGTGGCAGGTAGACCTTAAATTACACAAGAAAGAATATGACGTGACATTTCCACCTTGCACTCCTGAGGAAATCTTGTTTGCTAAGGCCAGTTTTGCCATGTATACAACCCTTGTCCTTCATGGGGTGATGAAGTGCAAGACCCAGCATCCGGGCAGGGGCCATCACTGCAAGATGATCAAAAGCACCAGTACTTAACAATTACAAGAGCTTTTCTTCAGCAATGCAGGCAGCAATCTATTTGGTTTAGGTTGTATTTCTCTGACTTTGCCATTGGCAGGTTTTCTTGTCCTGCCTGCTGCACCAACATTGCCTGCTGTACCAACAGGCAGTCATATTGGGCTTTGAAAGAGGTGGTTAGCATAGGAGGAACACTGGCCTGAGGAGAGACAAGAACAACATTTGTTACCTTTGACAAACGCCCAGGATGAAAAGGGAAGGCTGTGCTTTGTGTGCTTGCCCAGGCACGCTGCCAGGAGTATGCAGGTCAGCCCCGATTAAAAGAAAGTTAAATGTAGGCTTGGTCCCGGAAATCTGACCCTTCCAGAGCTACTTTTGCAAGAATGAGAAAACGTATGGAAATGTGGGTACGATTTTGTTCCTGAGGTGGAGTAATAGTGCTAAGTCAATGAGGAGCCTATGACGAATGCTGTCCTTGCCCATGAAGGAACAGTCTGTACTCTGATTAAAACAATTACAGAAAGACCAGCACTGAGCATGTAGTTGAGGTTTCAGAAGTTACAGCCCAAACACATGCATGTAGCTGGATCCAAATCCCAAAACCTAGCCCCCTCCAGCAACACAGAACTTGGCAAAGAGTGACAGGAATGCCCATGCCAGGAATGACCATTAGAATGGTAAAAGGGCCCTATGTGTTTTTCCTGGTCCCCTTGCTTTCATTTGTTTCTCCTTCTTTTCTAACAGCTGCTTCCAGCATGGGTAATGCCAGCTCTCTGCATACTTCACATCTCTTTCCCTCTTTGGATCATTGTAGTAACCCAGTTTTTGTTCTCACATATTAGAGCTCCTTTTACGAACTGCTCAGCAAACCGAGCTATTTTAATGGACCAGAACAGGTTTGGTCACTCATAATTGCACAACACTTCCCCACTCCAAGTGGTAGCCAAACCTCTGTGCTGTGTTGCTTATCACAGCAAGATTAAAAATAGTTTTATAACAATATGCAAAGTGTTGCTAAATCCTGTTCTTCCCACATTAAAAGCAGATGCTCAGACAGACTGAATCAGATTGAGCAAATTTACTGAGTTAATTTAGATGTATAAAAGCTTCAAAAGTTCTGACTTAAGTCTGAGTTTATGTAGGATGGGCAATATTTTCAGATTTAAGAAAATACTGTTTCAGTGTAGACTGAACCTTCTTCTTGTGTTTACAGTGTCCTGTATGTCCAGCCCCAATATCAGTGAAATCAGTGGAAAATTGGATGGATAAAGAAGAGTTCAGACCTACTTTAGCACATCTCTTCCAATCTGAGCGTGTGAAGAAACACAATTCATAATAGTAACAGGAGTTACTACAAATATCTCTAAAAAAATTAATCTAATAAATTAAGGCATTAAAAGTTTTAAAAGTTGAAGAAAAGAAAATGTTCCAATCGTTCATGAGGTTTTAGATAACCCTTGTTTTCCCCTCATTTCACAGTTGCTCCCTGAAGCCTAAATCAAGAATGAGACTCTTAAAGTCAGGAAGCCAGACAGACTTCCAAAATATGTGGTGACGCTAAGGGGCTTGTGAACCGGAAACAGACATTTACTGTGTTCTTTCTCAACCCAATTGGCTCCAAGCATCTGTAGCTGATGTTCTGGGATTTTGGGCTGTGGCCAGAAGACCAAACCTGAGAGATTGGGAGCTCACGAATCATGGAGGTCATGAGTTGCTTCATCTCCACCCACTTCTTTTGCAGGGAACATTTACAACACTGGCACTTTCACAACATGAGAGAGAGAGAAAAAAAAAAAAAAGAGGATGTTTTTAATCCATTAGACTGCTGCTGATTCAGTTATAATGAACATGAGTCTGTTTCCTTGATTATTCTGTACACAGCAAACATTTGTGTAATGTGTCAGTTAAGTACGTGTGCTGTAAGGATCTCTCATTGAAGTGTGTCAGGGTCCATAACAAATACATGAAAATGTGCCTTTGTGTGCATTTTTCCATGCCTGCATGAGCGAGAAAGAGAGCAGGAACTCAATTCCTAAGACCCTTAGTCATCTTCTGATCTTTATTTCTGAGGGTGATCAAAGTACCAGCTTTTGAGAAGATGATTTCTCTCTGCTGGGTTGAAGACATTAAGGTCAAAAGATAGTGTGCTTCCCAATAGCCTGTTAGGAATGAACACTATAAAAGTTTGCTGTGTTTGCAGACAGAGAGAGGGGAGTCAGTTGCTGCTGTTGCTGCTGTTTTGCTGTGCCTCTTGCTGTGTTACAGACATCTTGACTGGCCTCACTGATTTAATGATGAGTGTTTTTTGGCCTGCAAAACGCAAACACATTGTAAGACTGTTTGTACACTAGCTAAACTTCTGCAGACAGTTTACATGCTAGAATGCATTCTTTGCACACATTGATCTGTATTACCAATGTGTATCTTCCTCTCTCGATGCAGAGGTTCTTTTGCTTTTATTTCACTTTAATGTTGTGAAACACATTAATGCTGCCTAACTGTTGATCATATGAGTAGCATGAAGTCATTTACATGACAGCTAGTCTATTTTTCAGTTTGTTGAAAAACTTCAACTGTGTTAAGAAACAAAATAGACAGGACAATTCTCCAGAAAGTTCAACATTTCATTCTGAAGGTGTTCTTACATTTTAGTATTAATCTCACGTTGTTTTGGGAAAAACTAAACAAAGTCAACATTAAATGCTTTATTTCAAATAAAACTTTTCAGATTAAAGAAAAATAAAATATTCTAAGTTTTCCATTTTTCCCGCCCTCCCCAAAATTCCATCACTCATTTTTTCCATCTCAGTCATGGCCTGAAACATTTATCATTTACACAACTGTGTCTCATTGACTCACAGGAGAGGAAACACTTAGGGATTTTGCTGAATTTTGACTTAAATTTATCAATGCTATTTCTATATATATATCCAGACAATACATAGAAGAACATAACATTTGAAAGTTCAAACTGAAATACATGTGGTAGCCAATATTGTATCATTGCAGTGTATTGATATGAAATTAGGAGTAACCAGACACAAAGAGAAAGACAAAGGAAAAACAGCTGCTAATTTTTCTTGTTACTTTTGGTGAGAAGGTTTTTTTACCTCCTCTATTCTTTAATAAAATCCGATCCACATTAAGAGTGATGATCTGTGTCTCGTACCTCAGTCTCAGGCTAGGTCACAGCTCCAGGACTAAGGAGCTAGATTATTTCTAACTGAAGGTTTTTAATATTATATCTAACTGTGTCTTTGTTCAATCCATTGCCTCTCTGTGTTTTGCCTCAGTTCTTTGAGTCAGGTAAAGTAGGAATGTAGCTCTGAATCCAGATTCACAGACTTAATACCAACCTATCTGTATTTTGACATTTTCTGAAACTACCACACCCACTATAAAAAAAATTAATAAAACACAAAGACCAAAAATTTAACCATGCTGAAGTTGATGGTTAAACTCTCACAGACTTTGGTGGATCCTGAATTTCTTTGAAAATATGTCCTGGCAATCAAAGAAAATGTCTTCCTTGTAGCTTTAGAAGCCGTGTCCTCCTCTGTCTCAGTTTACCTTTCCATCAATGCTTTGCCCAATAACGCATCTCAACCAGACATAGTGTGAGACTTCTGTTATGTTTCTCACTCCTGTCACTCATCCACTAGTGACAGCAGTTTCTATTGCCTCCTCCCACAAACAATTTCTGCCTTCCTTCCCCCTATGGCATTTCCTGTGCCAGAAAAGGACACATCAGATCCAGTCTCCTCTTTAAAATCTCACCACAGGACTGCTTTTTTTTTTTTTGTCTGCTGTCTCTTGAAATTCATTTTATGGCCTCATTTAGAATATTACTCATAAACTTTAATTACTGAAATGCCTTCATGAATAAACAAAAAAGAATGAGTTAAAAATGTAGTAGGAAAGTTTCACGTTAGATGCTAGGGAAAAATAGTAATCCAGAAAATGCTGACATATCTCATAAATATTTGGGAGGCATTTTCGACTTCCAGGTGTCATTGCCTTTGCTGAGAGAGCTATGGGTTAAGCTTTATGTTTCAAGATGAGCTTCAGTCACACCAAAAATAAAAGGGGAAGGCACATGTGAAACCTGAAGAGGGGACAACATTGTCCTATCTGTGCCAACTAACAGAGCCCCACAGGAGGCGATGTGCTGTGTGCCCTGAAGGTGTGCAGGAATGTCATGCTGTGTCATGCTGCCATTATGTCCCCGGGACCATAGGGGGATTCCACCCCAGGGAGCTTCCAGGGGTATGATCAGCTCTGCGCACACCCATTTCTTCAAAATCCTGCTGACCTTAAGGCAACGTTTGCAATAGATTCTCTAGACATTTTTTAGGATTGACACAGAAGGTTTGCGTGTGTTTCACTGAAGATGTATGAGTTTGGGAGACCAGGCAAGAGCTGAGGTCAGAATTTCCATACAGCCCTACAATCCTATGACTTTTTGTAACTTACGCGTTGTCTGTCTGCAGCCAGCTGGACAACAGCTCGGGCTCCTTGGCACCTATGGCACATTTTTCCAGTAAGCTCTAATAAAATGCTTCCTATCATCCCATTTCATTGGAAGGAGGAGAGTTCCCACAGAAAGTGTGCAAACTTGGCAAAACACAGTAAATCCAATGTTATCCCAGCATAGCAAACATGAAATAAATGTTTCTTATCTTGTGATAATCAAAGGGCTCTTCAGATGACTCTGACAGTTCTTTTAGGTACTGTGGGATAATATGTAAGGTGCCAGACTGCCACATTTATCCTCAGTTCTCCTCTGAACTGGAAATAAGGATAAAAACTTCAATGACACTGTCCTTTAGACATGGCTTTGCAATATGCTACATGTCTAGACTGCTGTAAAATTAGGAGGATTTTGTTTGAATGACTTGTTTATATGATTCCCATAATAAATAGCCTGAGTCTTTCTAGTTGTATTAAAAACACATTGGAGCAAATTCTATGCCTCATTACGCCACTGCAAGTCCACCATCAGCTATCAGGAGTTTCTGCTTGAGAACAGAATTTGTTTTGCCACGTTTGAGGCCAGTGCACTGGTGAGAAGCATGACACCATCATGCTGTATGTGTTGGAACATTAAGGGGTACAAAGCTGGAGGAAGCTGAAGGTTTTTGAACTGAGAGAATTAAATCAGCTTTTGACTTTATATTGTCCCATACTTCATCTGCAATAAAGATGATGCACAGGACATGCAGAATATTAAAAGGTTCAGCAACTAGTACCTAGCCCAAAGAAGAACTAAAGGAAGTGTCATTCCCCAAAATTGATGCATTTGAGACTTCAACCTAAGGAGAAGCAGGCCTTGCAGAAAACCTATGTCATCATGAAGAAGGTGAATGATTCACTGGTGAAAACCTGGTCCTTGGCTGGGAGAGTGGTTGGAGGTTCCAGTTACAAAAGTCATAGGCCAAGAAGACACAGCCAAGAACACACAGAGTCGGTGGCTGAGTGTGAAGGAGCTGAAAGACTATTTAGGCTCACTGCCTTGGCCTTGTTTAAGCAGACAGACAACTTCTACTTCATATTTATTACCATGTGGTGGAATATTCACTGAAACTGGGTACTCATAGCTGTGGGATCTCTATGCCCCTGTGTATTCATGCCAGGTCCTGAGAAAAATTCTGCTGTGCACAGAAGGATGGTGAGAAGAATTTAAATCACTGCCTTTCACAGGCTGAGGCCAAAATCACAAATTTTTTCTTTTCCTGGGCCATGATCCAGTTCCTTTGGAATAGCTGACTCCAATACCTGAGATTGTCATGAGCTGACAGGTTTCTGCACCATGAGGCTCATTCCCAGGGCTCCAGAGGGGATGTTGAGGAGTTGATGCAGATATTGCCTTCAAACAGCAAGTTTTTTCCCCAATATCACCCAAGCAGTTGTGGTTGTGGGTTTCCAGCAGCTGCTATGACCCCACATTTGCCCTCAGCTACAGAGAATGAGGAGGTAAACAAGGCTGAGGAAGGCAAGTAGTTTGAGAGTTTGAGAAGCTGCTTCAAATAGGAACTTCACACAAGGTTTAAAGACATAGCTTGCTGAAAATGGCAAAGGTGCACTCTGGGTTGAGGAAAGAAACCTCAGCTGGTGGCAAAACATTGTGTTCCATTTGCAAGATGATGAACCATCACTGCAGAAGGCCAGGATGACAGAGGTCACCTTCCAGGAAACCTGCAGGAAGCACATCACCAAGCTGCAAAGGCAATGCAGAAGAGGCAGTGCAGTAATAGAAAAACTCTCTTTACCTCTTCAAAATCATGCAGCAATCACTATTCTGCCTTCTGATAGTCAGGTCAGCTTGGGTAGGTCACCTGTGGAGCCAGGTATGAAAGCATCCCAAGGGATATCTCCCCTTTGCATACAGAGTCTGTTTTCTGCTTTGGTAGAAACATTATGACCAGTTGGTCTGCAGATGTGACTAAGATCCTTGGAAATTCCTATCTCTTTTTCTCTGATGAAAAAAACACCGATCTGTGGCTGACAACAGTGCAGCAGTAAAGGCCTTTTCTTGCTGCTCTCCAGTCAGTGGAAACACTTGCAGAAACAATGGTCATGAGGGCGCTGTCTTCAACATGGAATGATACCCAGTGCTGCCCGTGGGCCTGGCCCTGACTTGAACCCAGTACCTTGGGTGTGTGTCCAGGTGATGAAGTGACTGTGCTGCTGCCTCTAAGGAATGCTGGCACACCCGGCCGTATGCCAAACTGAGCGCGAGAGTGCCCATCCACATGGCTTCAGTCAGGTTTCTCTCTAAGCAAGGGGCTGGTAACCAATCCTTAAGTGTTCACAGGGAACAAGTTTCCTAAATGGTCCTCTCTTGTCAGTTGAAGTTGGGAGCTGAGAGAAGAAGCTGCCATTGCTCCACTGCTGTTTGCCATCACCCAACTCAGGCACTTGAGGGGATGCTAGCTGTTCAGGTGAGTCACTTCCACTTTAATTGCTTAACTTCACCTTGAAGAAGCTTAGAGGTATTTATAGCTGCTATGTCAAGTTGAATGGATGGCTGTCTAGGTGGTATGGGGGAGTGTGCTCAATTATAGGACTAGTGTCCTGCTCCACTCTATTGACCGTGCTCCTTTAAAGGCACCCATCTTTGGCTCTGCATGTGAGAGTATGAGTCAGAAGGCTGATATGAGCTGGAGAATTCAAAAAGTCTGCCTTTTCAGGTGCACCACTGTAATCTCAGTACAACCACAGAGTGCTAAACACCACAGCATTTAGCACAGAAATCCATTTGGAGCCAGGTAGGATGCCTCAAATATTCTAAGCATGGGATTTACAGCAAGTAAATTTACAGCAAGTTTTCCCATACGAAGCATGCTTTAGATATCAAGAACACGGGAAGGGATGAAATTTTATACTGAAAGAGAAGATAGTCTTAATGATAGTAAAGGCTTGGAAGAATTCAGTATATAACAGTGGCCCCCAATATTTTTGTATCCACATCTTAAGGCCTCTTCACTCTACCAAATTTGCATACTTAATTTAGTCACCAGCATGACAATTCTATTTCTTCAGACTGTCTTTACCATTAACAGAGAGACAGGCAGGTTCTAGAACAGCTTAGAGCATGAGTTTACCTTGGGTACTTCTGAATTTCTTTGTGGTGCCTCCAAGCTCTAGATGAAGCCTCATGAATTAGCGATTTGAAACAGTGTCTAAATTTACATGCTGCAAATAATCCCCTCTACGCCCATTTCAAACCCATTTAATAGATTTCACTGCATTTTACTCTGTATTACATCACTGTTTGCAATACCAGAATTTGACATAGTTCTCGTCTTCACTCTGACACCTCTTGTTGTTCATCAGGAGGCTGCTGGTGGCTTTGGGTTTTATTTTAGTGTTGGTGCATTAATTTGCTAGTTTTCAGTTTGAATGGATGTGAGCATTGGCTTCTCTGAGATATCTGAGGAGCTTCTCCATCAGTGGGGGGAGCCTCGGCAGGCTCTGTACTTTGGTCTTACTTCCCATCCTCATGCTTCAATGTAGCACCAAGCCAATTATATGAATTCATTGCATCACATTTACTGAGGCAACTACACAGCAATTACACTAATCCTGAAACCCCCTCAGTGGCATAAATATGTTCAAAGTGCGTTTATGCTGCACTACATGGCTATATTCATATTGTCTGTTTAATTCTCCCAGTCCACCCACAGGAGCAACAAACACACTAGGGGAAGGAGGGAAATTTAAGCACAGCTGAAGTCAGATGTGGCTTCATGTCCACACATACCTCTGCTACAAGCTCAACCAAGCCAGCAGACTTGGATCAAAACCACATTTGCTCCATGGTGATTAGGGCCTAGGAAAGGCCAAGGCCATGTTGCAGGTTAGGAAAGCTTGGCTCTTGTGTGTGGTGAAGCTGGCAGCCACAGAGAGGTTTACCCTGTCACAGGAATGTCCTTCTGCCAGACAGTTGGTCCGTGTGAAGGCAAGGCTCATTTGTTTCTGGTCATGCACCATCATCTCTGACAGCTGGGAGTGGGTGACTGGAGAGACTCTGGGCTCAACCAGCAACCACCAACTCACAGCTTGAATCCTCAGCTTTTAAAGGAGGAAAGATGGTTGCTGCCATACTGTTGATGTCCATTTGACTCTGCCAGCTGTTGTAGAGGCAACCATAAAATCATAGGATCTAGGTAGGTGAGTGCCCCCAGATTTTCTGTAGCTCCATACTGGCATCTCCCCAGGCATTATTCATACAAAATACATGGAGGCATTCAGAAGTCCTGCACTCTTTCTGTCCTCCTCCCCATGACAAATTTATGCAAAATATCCCCAAAATGAGTGGATGCGGAGAGAAATGGCCTGCCTGGAGCAGATTAAAACAGTGAGAAGCAAGCAATAACTGCTTATGGACATTCAGCTAGAGACCCGACTGGGTACTCACAACTCCTTCTCCATGAGAAGCAATACCAAAAGGGACACTCTAAGTGTCAGTTGATACTGCATTAAGCCTCAAACACTGATCATAGAAACACTCAGTAGTTGTAAATAGTGACACCTACTTCAAATAAAGATCTTGAATACAGACTGAGGTGAATTCTGCAAATATATTAGTATGCAGACCAGTGTTCACCTTAACGGAGCTGACTTAAGCTTAGGAAAACTGGAAAAATTTCGGTTTTCTTTAAAGAATTTGCTGGTTAAATACAGATGTCAGAACTTATAGGGTTGGTTTTCTGGTGGGCTTTCGCAATACAATGTGAATTGGTCCTGGAAAAAACATCCTGTTTTTCCTGAAACAATTCTTAGTTTCTTCTTTACTTGGCTGTGTACGCCAAGTAATCAGCAAGTTTTATGGTAAGCTTGAAAACCCATAGTTGTGCAGGAAGTCTGCTCCTTTGTGGACAGTGCCGTTATTATCACACTGCAAATCATTACACTGCAGACACTTGCAAAAATCAGCAAGAAATTATGAGTAAGACACTGAATGAAATCTGGGAGGCTTGGCATTTCCTCCTGGTTCAGCCACAGGCTTTCTGTGTGACCTAAAAAACATTACTTATTTTTTTATTGCCACAGATTTCCCTCAGTAAAATGGAGATAACAAGGTTTCCTCTCTTTCTAACTTTTTTACTTGTTTGTTTTCTATTTAGATCAGAAACTTCTTTAAGCTGTGAATATCTCTAGCTGCATATTCATCACAACATCAGCACAAGGGAGCTCTAGCAACCACAGTAGACATAGCAAAATTAAGAAACAAATAAGATGGTGAATGTAACAAGATGACTGTAAACAAAGGAGAATGGAAAACTGTCCTGAGTTTAAAAAAAAAAAAAAAAAGAGAGAGAGGGAGAGGTAGGGGAACTAAAAGGGAAGCATGAGTTAGACAAACTGAAGAAACGAAAGACCAAAATAGCAGACAAAAATAGAAAAATCAACAGGGCAAACCCCCAAAATCAGAAAAACAGAGAGAAGAGGAAGAAACAAAAGGGAGTAAGTCAGAAGATCCAAGGCACTGAAGACTAGAAAAAGGAGGGAAAGCAGAAATATGGTGTTAAAAATATTTTTAGTATAGGCTTAGACTGCACTAAAATCTGAAAAATGAAAGAGAGAGTTCAGTAGAGACTGACCTCTTGCTTTGGGTCCCATCTTACATACTTTGAATATCTAGAACATCAGTGAGTCAGTTGTAGTTTGGGTGTCTGGGAATATAGGGTTGGGCTCTCATGGTGCACTTGGGAAAAACACACAGAATCATGCCCAGAGCAATCTGATGAAAGAGTGTTTGGATGTCAGCATTGCCTGGGGAAAGAACAGTGATTCTTGTAGATCACTGAAAAAAAGTGCTTTCCAGGAAGCAAAAACTTGTACATTGAAAAAGGACACAATCATACATGAATGGTAAGCAAATACAATTCACTTTCAGAGATGTAGCTTTGAGTCTTGGAGGAGTACATGCACCCTTGTCCATTCTGTGACTCAAAATATAATGGGGTTGTTGCAACATAACAGAAAGTCTTGTATCCGTCTTTCATGTCCCCTTTCCCATAAGGTTTCAAACAAGTTAGATGTATCCTTTTGATAACAAAACCCAATCTAGTTATAAAGGCCAGATATTTTTAAAACTCAAATAATGTTGCTCTTGTGATTTTGCACATGGGGCCTGGGCCTTTCCCTCTTGTGGAATGGTAAAAGAGACCAAAACCATATAGTGGGAATGTGCATCTGAAAGAGAGAGCGAGGTGGAGTAAGACCAAGATTGCTTAACATCAAGGGTGCATCAAGAACAGCTCAGGAAATCCCTCATGTTCTCATCTCTTATTTTACATCAGAAGCTTTGTATCCCAGATTGCTGGGGCTTGGAGCTGTATGTTATATAGATGCCCTTTCCTAGAAAAGTTAAAAGAACAACAAGCAAAACAGGCCCAGTAGCTGTGATTTTCTATGTTTAATTTTTGACCAATTCACCTATAAAGTAAGTACCATATTTACAGACCACAAATGCCAGTACAGTCTCACGAATTAATTCAATGACACTTCACAAGACTGAAGTATTGTTCCACATACATACACTTTAAACACCACATATATTAAGGAAGCTTCCTACCAAATAGAACTGAGGAATTGTGAAATCCATCAAATGAAGCATAACTAGATCACACCTGTAAAGGGTTCAGCACAAGGGATCCTTGTTGTTTGACATGCTACTGAAATAAAACCTCCTCTGTCTCTGGAAGTCCTTTATTAGCTATACTAAGGCTTGTAAAATGCTCATTCATCTATCACACTTTCTTAAATGAAATATGGTGTCACTTTTTTTCATCTTGATACAGGTGTAAAATCTCCAAAGAACAGACCATAAATATGTCTCATATTAATGTAAGACAAGGATTATTTTTGAGGTAGAAAACATGAGCAATGTAGGACATACAACTTTCCGAGGTAGGAAGTAGTTACTCTAGAGTGAGTACTTTTATTCCAGGGTACCACAAAATAGAAATAACAGTAATAGCTAAATCAGTTTTCAACCTCATTTATAACGTAATGACAGTTAGAATAAATTGATGTAACTGGGGTTTCAACCATTCTGTTTTGTTTAAAAAAATTTTCATCAACATAGGTAGACTGGTCTTAAATAAATCTAATTACACCTCTGTGAGTTTTTAAGAATAAGCAAGTCCTTGGTGATGACAGTAGTGAATCTCCTTCTCAGTTATGTTACTGATCACCACTATAGCCATAAGGAGCTGCTCACTCCTGAGTCAACACACCAGCCTCTCTCGGTACTGGAGGAATAATCATTGAAGCTGAGGTTGCAATTGGAGGCTAAGATGTTTCACTCAAGGCTCTGGAGAGATGTGATATTCCACTGAAATTCTGGGAAATGGCCATACAATAAAGGTTTCTGTTCCACTGAAAGGGCTAAATCCATCATGGGTGTCTGAGATACCACTCTGCATGACTTCTGCGTAACAAATATTTAAAGTTGGTGCCGAGCTGTCTCTTCTTAAGTGCGGATTCCTCTTGAGAGGTGTTTTGCTTAATTTTCCTCTCAGTTTATCATGTTCCATACTTTGGCAGTTAATCACTGACATCCAGCAAAGTACAATTTTTACTAGCATTGCCTGAACCTCAGATTGTGGTATCAGGTCCACATGCTTGAGCAGGCACAAACAGTCTTCTAAGAGATAGTGCTCAGACTCTAAACTCATCAGACAATAATCTGATAACTTGTGCAAATAAAAGGTATTAAAATATGGATAAATAACATGTATACACATTCATATTATTGCAGACTGGGTGTTTTTGTTTAAGGCTGCAACCCAACATGCTAGGGAGAGACTGCGCTTTGGAAGGGCAATAAACAGTTTGGCAACCCCCTTGTCATCAGTTTTCAGATTGATAAACCTTCAGATTTCTCTACATGCTATTGGAGAGGAAGAAATGACCAATGATGTGGTTATATGCCTCCTGAAGGCTGGGGAACATGTACACAGATTTGGCCACAGACCACTTTGCATGAGATAGGTGCTTATAGATCACCCAGGGTCGCTTGCCATAGACAAGAGAGGACAGCATTTACAAAAACCAGAAAGACAGATGAACACTGAGCTCTCAGTGAGCTCACTTTCAGACCTGCAGGACCATACAGCGATGCATAACCTTATAAATTAAATTTTTAGCAGTAAGAAAGCCAGTCAGATTATACAGCCTCAGAAGAAGATCCCAGTCAGGTTTCTGAAGGTATGTCAAAGTCTTAGAGAAAGATGCCTGAGGCTAATCACTGCAACTGTGGGAGAGTATATTGAAATGTACAGGAACAGGTACCAATTAACATTTGGCAGGGAAGCAGAAGAGCCTCAGGAAGATATCAGAGAATTTCATCAGGATAAATCCTAATAAGAACAAAAAAGGTCAAGAACATCAGATGGTATTTCCAGAAGTACTCCCTGTCATAGGCAAAGATAAGGTTCATTGTTTTGCATGTGAGAGAGGAGACAAAAGACAAAACCATGCTACAATTTTCTGGGAAGACAAGACAATTCTCCCATACCCTTTTGATGAGAAAGAAGGTAAATCCATGATATGTGGGTTAAGTTTGAAGTTCTGCAACCTTCCATTTGAGTTTCACAACTGCAATGAACATTTCCAGAGTCCCAACTTTGAAAAAATACTCTTAAAAGCTTGTCTCTAATGACTACTTGTAACAAATACATAGATCAGCTACATACTAAGTTTAAAATCCTCCCCTTATCCTAAAGGACAACTGAGTGCACTGCAGCGATACTTAAACTACATTGCAGTAAGTTCTCTGGACTCAGCAGAGCTGGAGAGGACCTGGCTGTCCTGAGCTGATTACACATAGCCAGCTGGTTTTCCACTCCATCCCACATTACTGATGCAAGGTTTTCCATTGCCTAGGTAAAATTCTGCTTCTCATGGTCCTAAACAATGATAGCTGTATGTATATGGAGCCCTCAACATGATACAGCACAAAGTGTCATCCCGTTGTAACTCTGGAGCAGACAATGCTATCAGCAGTCCTAAAACATGACGTAAAGCAGAAGCACTAATAGCCTGGGGACAGAGTACTTAGGTGAGCGATTTTAGAGCAACTCTTTAATCTGATCCAGCACAAGGATACTGGTAAATTAAAGAGGCATCCCGGCATCCACAGGCTTGGATGCTGGGACATGGTCACAACATCAAAATGCTAGAAAGTTTCCTGGCACAATTTTAGCCCCACTACTAGCATGGCTCAGGAGTCGGCATGGCTCAGGAGTCAGCATGGATCATAGCCCAAGTGCCTCAGCCCCTACTCCAAGGGATGGGAGCATGCAACAGGGCCAAGAAGGTGCTACAGATCCAGAGAGTATACCAGCACTGCTCCACTTTTGGGTACAGATGTACCAGGTTGGTCCTTTCTGGGGCCTCTATGTCTCCTGTGTCTTGGGTGCAAAGTCTTCACTCCCTCTGGGAGAAAAGGGTTTAAATTCTTTTGATTCATCTTAATGAGGTACAGATTTATTGGAAAAAAAAGTTTTTAATAGTTTCAAGAGAGAGAAAACCTTACTTCCTGCCTGCTTAACCTCAAGTCCTTATAGGAGGAAAGTCGCACTTATGCTGTATAAGATATGGGAGCAACACACAGATAAGAGAACTGCGCCTCTTCCGAGACAAAAACGTGCTGGCTTCAGTCCTGTATACTTTAGCTTTTGTGGTAGATCAAAAGCAGCATAAAGTAGGGCCAATGGCTTTTCAACAGCACAGACCAAACCTCCAGTCTCCTTTTATTAGTCAAACATTTCAAAGCCACTTCAAACCAAAGAGACACCAAGACCATCTTGTCCCTGCAGCTTGCTTGTAGAGCAGCAACTTCCTACCTAGCCTGTGAGTCACATCAGTGCACTGAAGCTGTACTCAGATTTCAGGGATTTGTTTATTGCTTCATGTGCTGAAGTATGTTAAAGGATCAGACGCTCTTGGTGAACCAGGTTCCTGTTTCGAAAGAAATAGGAAAGCACACAGCAAGACACAGATAACTTAACTGTGTTTGTAACGAATTTTCTTTTTTTCTTTTATATTAGATAAGCAATAAAAAACTATTTACAAGGCATAAAAACTTCAGTTTATAGCTAGAAAGATGTTTCTCTCTGTCTGTGTTGTCTCTGCAAGTGTCAAAACAGACTTGTATTTCATACCAATAAAACATGAATTTCATGCCAGGAACAGCAAGAAACAAAACAAAATGAAGCTATTTCCTCAGAAAAAAAAAAAAATCAACTCTTACAAATCTGTCTCTGATCCTGTAATTGGGCTAGTGGGAGCAAACACCATGGGAACCGTAGAGCAGCCTGCTTGTGCGGATCCATTCCAATACCACCCCGCCACCCCCCTACCCCATAGTCTCCAAGCTATACTGGGAGGGTGCTTCTTTACCCTGATTAGTTCCTTACTTCTCAAGTGTTCCAGTTCATTTCAGAGGGCAAAGGGTTGTGAATTTAGCCCGAAGTGTGAAATCCAGAGTTATTGCTAGAGCTGGTTAAATTTTTTTTCAATGGAATGCTTTTTTTTCCATCAGAAAATGCCATTTTGTATAACCAAAACTGCTCTCTGCGGCATGTTGATTTTCACAACCTTTTGTTTTGGGGGAAAAAAATAGGAAGAAGTATTACGAGAAGGTCAAAATATTCCATTTCAACATTTTTGGAATGGAAGCTAAGGGGAGGAGGTGTTTTTCCAAAACTACTTTTAGTTTCAAACTGTAATTTGCTTTCTATCACAGAAAGAAAAGTATCGCAATACAAGGATTTCTTTTTCAGTCATGGCTGTTCCTTTTTCAAATGGATTCAGAGAAAAGTTAACGTTAATTTCCTAGGAGTCTCTTGGAAATGAAAATTTCTTGTGCTTTCACAGCATTAGTTAGGGCTATATTATATTTGCAAATATATTGGAGATCCATTTCATATACCAGTCTTTGCAACAAGTGCTTAGATAGTTATATGATCCTAGTGATTTTCTCGGTTAAATGAAAATCAACATTCATACAAACAACACTTGGCTCAAATAAATGTTCACAGATAGTGAACAATGAAGATATAAACCAGGAAAATGTGACAGCTGACTGTGATTTACTGTAGAATTCTTGTTCAGATTTTTAACCAGTTAGACAGATTTCATGCTTGTTAACTCTAAAATAAAGATAAGGAGTAGATCTTAATATTTTGAATAATGTTTTTAAATGTGACCCTACCTCAACTAGAAAATTAAACTTATCTCTAAGTTCATCTCAGTTCAATCAGAATGTGCTTAATTAAACCAGGTATAATTTTTCTTAGGAGATAATTAAATATTTTGTATTACTTGTATTTCCTTAGTGCATTCATTTTACTTTAATCATTTGAGGTACTAATTCTGGGAAATCATACACACGTCACATAGGTCTGTCACAACTGAATAAAAGGATTAGACAGTTTATTATCTGTGCTTAGCTCTGAAATGGCACCTTACAGATATTTTCTTACATTTATACTTCTTGATTATACTCCATACCTTGTCAAGACAAATAATCCAGAACTGTGTGCTACCTTACACCACATTTGCACATATAAAAAGGGTGTTGTAAAACTAAGGGATCAAAGATGTTAGAGCACATTGTGGATCTAAAACAAAGAGTAACACTATTTGTTTGATCCTGTTAAATTTCTAAAAATATTTTTCTCTTTAATAAGAGTGCAGTGACTCATGGAAATCTAGAAAATTGGCCTCAGTAGAGACGCATCACCAGCACCTTGTGGGCAGAAGAGACATATCCAGCCCTCCGGGAGAGGAGGTGCCAACATCACGGAGAATGGCTTGCCCAGTACAAGTCAACAAGTTCCAGGCCTGCCGAGTTAGTCCCCCAAGATCATGGGAGTGGCTTAAAAACTTCAGGGTCCTAATAAATGGGAATGTCAGGTTCTTTTTTTATTGCCTCTGGACCTTTGAATGTTTTGGTTTCATGTTCTGAAAGCATGTTTGCAGCCTTAAGGCCCAGAAATTTGATTCTTAAAGACAGATTGAGATTTCCTGTTACTCACCTGATGGCAACAGATGGGATTTTGATGTGGGATGGGAAGAAAGAACATTGTAAAACATCAAAGATACCCACTTCAACTCAACTGAAGAAGGATGGGACCCTAAATACATGTATGCTATTTGGCCTTTCATTTTCATGTGTGTGCAATAAATAGTAAGAAAACAGATCAAATCCAAAGTGTCTGTATTGATGAATGAATTGGAATACCCATGTGTACATAAAAATTCAGCACATCAATTTATAGAAAGTTTATGTGTGTCTGTGCCTTTTGGAAGTATTCACAGGATGAAATAATCAACAATCATAGTTACAGAAAACTCACTTGTTTATAGTATGAGCTGCGTTATGGTTTTCAAAGGACATAACGTGTGGTTCTGTCTTCATCACACATTTATAGAGAGAATAACAACTACAGGAAAAAAGTTTTGCTCAGAGCTTAAACACGCACTCCCCAGCTCTTTCAGGTTGCTTTCAGCATCTTGTTGCTCATGCTGTTGTTACACCATTATATTTCCTCTTCTTGTGGCAGAGCATTGGCGCAAATTCCCTGTTTATACTTCCATTTTGGGCCTACCTCAGAAAATCACTTCTTCACCCCTCCTCAGCTGGGATGTGGACATTGTGCAGAGGTGCAACTGTAGATATGTAAACCCAGCAAACAGCAAGCGGTCTGTATAAATTGTAGTTGCTTTGTCTGACAATTTCCTGCACTCTGGTGTTAGTTCCTTGGTTGACCTGGTGCCATTTTTTTTTCTTTCTTTGCTTGTTTTTGATTTAGAAGAATGATCTCAAGTCACCCTTTCCCTCCCTTTTTTATATGACCTGTTGCCATTTGGATTCCTAGATCAAGTTCTGGGGTCTTTTGGAAATCTTATTTTCTTAATAATATTGTCCATTCTGGCTCAGTCATCTATGTCAAATGCACAGTCCCAGTGAGCTACTGCGGTTAAAAGGAGAAGACGGTGGTGTCAATTGCTAGATATGTTCTAGCTAATTTACAATTACGAATTTCGCTGGTTGGGGTTCTTTTCTTTTGAACAGAGCAGGGGATAAAGTAAAAATAATTTAAAAAAGGAATTATCTCAGAGGCTGTGTAGATATACCTTTGATCAGATGTGGACAGGCTGCTCAGCGTGGGCCATAGTTTAGTAACCGAGGTGGTGTTGGATCAAGGGTTGGACTTGATCTCAGAGGTCCTTTCCAGATGGTCCGATTCTGCGATTCTGTGATTCTGTGGAGGTGGCTGGATCCCAGCCAGCTGAGAGCAACAACATCTTCTGAGGGGTGGCACAGACAAGCTTAGGCTCTCCTCCTAGGCTGGCTCTGCATGCTAGTAGAATGGCACCAGCTAGGGGCACCAGGTTGCATAGACGTGCTGAGAGTCTTCTTCCATTCAGGTTTCTCTTCCAGTCTACGTTTTGTCCCAAGCACTCTCTCAGATTTTCTCAAGACATGCTCAGGGGGCTGCTCTGACTGTGTCCTTGGTACTTCTATCTCTCTGGAACTCTCCTCTGTTGCTCTGGCAAGCACTGGCACACAGAGCTGCCATTTGTGCCTCTGCTTCATTTTCTAGAGATGTCTCTGAGCTGCAGTGAGAGCAGGGCTTGTAGGCTGTGCCCTTTCCCTCCCTCTGTTTCCAAATGCAGCCAGAAAGTTATGGTCGACGGCTCTATGTCCACACGGAGGTTGGTGCTGAGTGGTGTCCAGCAGGGCTGGGTCTCGAGACCCTTGTGCTCTTTAATATCTTTGTCAATGACACGCTGAGATCGAGTGCACCCTCAGCAAGTTTGCAGATGACATGAAGCTGAACGGTGCAGTCGATGACCGTGATGGGTGCCATCCAGGAGAACCTGGACAAATGCGAGAAGTAAGCCCACGAGAGCCTCATGAGGTTCAACGAGCCCAAGTGCAAAGTGCTGCAGCTGGGTCAGGGCAATCCCCGACAACAGTACAGACTGGGAGAACAGCCCTGTGGAGAAGGATTTGCAAGTTCTTGTGGATGAGAGGTTGGACATGGTCTGTCAACGTGTATTAGGAAGCCAGAAAGCCAACCACATCCTTGGCTGCATCGAAAGAAGTGTGGCCAGCAGGTCGAGGGAGAGAATTCTACCCCTGCCCCTCTGCTCTTCTCTCGTGAGACCCCACCTGCAGTACTGCATCCGGCTCTCGGGTCCCCAGCAAAAGACTGACATGGACCTGCAGGCACAAGTGTAGAGGAAGATGATGAGAAGGCTGGAGCACCTTTCCTTATTAAGACAGGCTGAGAGAGTTGTGGTTATTCAGCCTGGAGACGAGGGAGCTCCAGGGACACCTTATAGCAGCCTATCAGTACTTAAAGGGGGCTTATAAAAAAAAGGGAGGGACTTTTTGTATGGGCAGATAGCGATAGGACAAGAGAGAATGGTTTTAAACGATAAAAAGGAGATATTTAAATTAAAGGATAGAAAGAAATTCTTCATTGTGAGGGTGGTGAGGCACTGGCACAGGTTGCACAGAGCAGCTGTGGATGCCCCATCCCTGGAAGTGTTCCCAACCAGGCTGGACAGGGATTTGAACAGGCTGATCTAGTGGAAGATGTTTGAACTAGATGACCTCTAAGGTCCCTTCCATCCCAAAACATTTTATGGTACTGTGATTACCCTCTCCCTCAACAGGCCCCAGTGGTAGAGTTGGTTCCACACCCACCCACTTAACAAGGCCGGTCCAGCTTACCATAGCAATAATAACTGGCATAGCTATGAAGTACCTTTTATTCCCCCAGTGCTTGCTTCTCCCAGCTCATCACCTCAATACTCCTTTATCAGATGCTCCTGACCCTAGTCCTGGGTCCTCTTGCCATGTTAACAGAGGCCTGTGTGAGATGAGCTGGCTGTTGGGATACAGGTAGAGGAACACTGAAATGTAGGCAGGACTCCATCAGCTGCCTAATGGTAGGATCAGTGGCACTAACTGAGACTGTGGACAGGAAGTAGAAGGAATATTGGGTTCTATTGGAACACTAGGAATAAAAGAATTGACCTATTTAAATCATCCCACTGAAGAAAACAGCACACCTTTCTTAGTCTGTTCATTTTCTTTGCAATTGTTATAGGCCCATGGTGTAATTTAGGACACAAATTCATGACCTTTATAAAATATATCACTTTCAGTCTTCTGCACTGAAGTCTCCCTTCCCTGCTCACTCTCAGATACAAGTCTTCTGCAAACAATGTGGAATACAGCAGGAATCTTCTGTTTGACAGAAAGATTTCCACAATTACATAAGTGCAGCCTGAGAACTGATGCGGAAGTAGCTGAAAATGTGAGAGTGAGATTTACAGTAATATAATTAGATCACTTACAGTAAGAGGGAATGCTCTTTCCCGCGTTGGGATGAATGCCATAGGAGCCTCCCACTACTCCTCCTCTGAGTCATCTTTCCAGAGGCACTTCTGAGAGCCAGTCACCCTCAGGTGTTGAGCAGTGTTTGTTTGTGCTGTGAGTGAAAAAATGTGTACGCGCACACACAACCCGCATTTGATTAAGCAAACAAGGGCAAAGAAACCAGAGGGCTGTGGTTTCTTTGAATGTCTGTCTGTCTGCTTGGTGACAGAGCCAATGCTTGCAGTCTCAGCCACAATACCTTGACTCATCATGCAGTCTAGAAGCAGTGCTCATCCCCGGGAGGGTGGGAGCCGAACCATGCATGTGCACTGGAGAGCGTCTGAGAGAGCACTGCCAGCCTTATCAGCCCGTCTTGTGGCTCCTCTGC
The DNA here is from genome assembly GCA_013399855.1 of Oxyruncus cristatus. Classification (NCBI taxonomy): domain Eukaryota; kingdom Metazoa; phylum Chordata; class Aves; order Passeriformes; family Cotingidae; genus Oxyruncus; species Oxyruncus cristatus. The sequence goes on along the minus strand of VXAY01000340.1, from coordinate 207,404 downwards.
CATGTTCATCCCCACCTTGGTAAACCAGGAGTCCAAGATTTATTGCAGCGGCGTAACCCACTCCTTTAACTTTTGCCAGATTGAATTACTTTGGAAACACTGCTTTGGCCTAAGGATTGAAACTCATGGTTTGGAGTAACCCAAAGTTCCCTTCCAGGCTCTGCCTGGGCAAGTTGTTTATCTTCGGTGTACCAGTAACAGAGTACTGTCTCTCAGTTCACAATAAATGATGGCTTGTATGCATAATAAACCTTATGCACCTCCCAGGCACGTTGTGAGAATGGATGTTTTTAAGGAGTTTTGTAAGCTGTCGATGAAAAGGGTTACAAATATGCAGTGTGTAATTATTACCCTTATCTTACACAACAATCCAAGTAGTGAAGGAGTTCTGTCTTCATAAATACAAGGTAGGAAGAGTATACTACAACACCAGACTTGCAGGAAGAAGCAGGAGAAGAAATTTCCACTCCACAGCAGCTCCAGGCAAGTCTCAGTACTCTTAGGTATGGGACTGATGTGACTTTTTCATTCTACATTTCATTCTACATGAGCTGAGTGAATTATAAGCCTGGAAACAGGGACCAGAAACCAAAACAGCTTTGTTCCACCTGACTGCTACAGCCACTGGGGTACAAAGTCATGCCTCTGCGTCTGCCCTGCTTTGGCCCTGTTAGCTCCTGTTGGCAATGCGGCACAGCTTTAATTTGACCAGTGGAAAATGCCCCTAGCCATACCGAAGGGATTTAGCGCTGATGATGAAAGTCATCTGAAATCGTGGGTAAGATCCAGAGAACTGGCCTGATCTATTCACCTCTGAGTCATAAAGAAAAAGAGACATTTTTTAAGCAACACACTGCCAAGCTTGAGCACAGCTGCATCTAGAGAACAAGACAACTTTTGAGGCTGGTGCTATGTTCTGACATAACAGACTGACCTGAGTCATTACAGGCTTGAGCCAAGCCTCCTGTTTTCAATTAGAAGATGCAGTTAGAGAATTACCTATAAACACTAGTGAGGACAGTCAGGGCAACTACAGACTATGCCAATTGCCCTGTGCATAAAAATCTAAGTAACTGTGACATGGATGGTCAAGGGAGGTTGTAGCAGACCTCTGGCTCTGAACAGAGTGCTGACAGCCTCGTAGCACTGAGACATACACAAGAAGGTGCCTAAACTCTAGATTTTTTCAGTTTACATAAGCAAGATAAAAGAATATTCTCTTTATAAATAAAAGAGGCAAAGATCACAAGTAACTTTCTGGAGGTTATCCAAGAGGTTGTGACAAAGGCAAGACCTGATTACTGCCTTTTTCCTCTCCCTGGGATACCTCTCCTCAGCTTTGAATATAAATGTGTCGATTCCAAAGCACTAAGAGCCCTAGCCACAGAAGTGAATCTGTGGACTATAAACTCTAAAGAAGAATGGGAGGGTGGTATGTTTTGTGTGTGTGTGAGATCTGAAACTGTCTACAGATAAAATGAGGATGTGAATTCCTATAGCTCAAAATAAGGAAATAACACTGATGCTTTCTCTGGCAGTGGTAAAGCGGTTTTTGCAGAGCTCATGTGTCAGTTTCTGTGTAAGTAAATTTCATCCCCTTCCTGCCTCACTAGGTAAATTCCTACTGCACTTGACAACTGTGTAGTCCAAAGAAAGAGAGGAAAATCCCTGCTATTGGCAAAAACTTAGGCAATCACAGGATGATTCTGTGGAAAAGCCCTTATACAGCCCCTGTGGGACAACCATGTTAACACTAAGCTTTTACTGTGGTTTTTATGGTTGGTCTTTCAGTAGATACACATGGATCCATCAAAAAATACTAGATTTTTAATTTTTCTTTAGACCTATGGATCTCTCTAGAGGCTAAACCATCATCCCACCTTTATGATAGAGGTACATTTTCCTTTTCGGTCTAGAGCCTTTTTGCATGGTTGTGGACAAAGATCTTGGAAATGAGAGTGTAATTCTGTCACCCCATCTCCTGAGATCTTGCCCCGTCTATTCACAGCATACAGGGAACCATGTCAATTTCTGGATGAAAAAACCAAAATATTTACTCTGAACATCTGAAAAGCAGCCTAGAATGACTCTTTCTAAGTCTAAAGGCAATAAGATTCTGATTTCAGTGGGAACAGGATTCATTTTAAGCAGAGCAGAATGAAATTAAGTGCAGTTTGAGTAGTTAGACTTTGCAGTAGCCAATAGTGTCAGGTATGTAATTTCATCATTATTTTACACTCCTATTATTCTCAACATCATAGAGTAGCTTGCCAAGGAAGGGCATATTCAAATACAGACAGAGTTAAATTAATGATTTTGCCCTTCACTCTTACAATATAAAGAGCTCTGTAGTAGTGGAATACTCAGAGATTATTTTATTATATTGCATTTCATTTATTTTGATTTATGTTTCTATTTTATTTCCAGATCTTCAGATTTTATTCTATCTCTACATGTTTCCTCATGTTTCTAAATGGGGAACAGAAGGAGAAGAAAGAACAATGCTTTGATTTGAAGCCACTGCAATCCCACAGCAGACTTTCCTTTGCTTCAGTCTTGGGTCATACCTCAAGCGAGGTTGTGTGCTGGTAACCAGCACTTCAAAAACTTTTCACTTAATCTCTGACACAAAAACATCCCTCTGTCACCTTGTCAAAAACATAAAAAACCCCAGGCAATTCATACTGCTTAAGCACTGGAACACTTCATTAGGAAAAGCTATACCAGCCACATTGATACTCTGCATACCACAGGTTGGCTTTTCACTCAAGTCAGTGGCCTTTGGTGGTAAAATCAAAGCCCAAGCTGAGTGATTTTTCCAGAGAACAAGAAAGAACAATCGTCTGAAAGACAAGTGTGTGGAGCACTGCATGTGGGATCTGAGTGGTAGACTATTATTTGCTGGGAAGTAGCATAGAAAGTGGGCTTCATTTTGTCTCCGTGATCCCAGCAGGCTAAATGGTAGCTTGCAGAGGAGGTCCAGGAGTTCTTAGAAGTCTGCCTGTCCTCCTTTAGGTGACACAGTTGTGTTTTCTGAACTCTGGCAAAGAGCAGATGATTTTGCAGAAGGGAAATATGCAGAGTGAAACCACTACAAACGCAGATCCTACCAGAAATAACCAGCTCTCCTTCGCCACTCTTAAGAAATGGAGAGTATGAAAATTCCAGTGATTCATTCTCTTATCTACCAGAATGGGGAGAAAAAACCCACCTCAATAAAAGTGAAATGTTTTACTCAGACACATGGCTTTACACGAAATTCTGTTAAACTCTTACTTTGTGGAAGTTTGTCGAAGACAATGAAGCCTGAAATTTAAAATTCAGTTCCTTCCTAAGAATTCCTCTGAAGTGTGTGGGCTGGCAGGCTCTCCCTGACCAACCTGGTCTCAAGGGTTTTCCAACGATCTTCCCTCTAGATAAGAAGAAAACTTTGATGGCTCATCCTGTCTGGGTTTTTTTCTTGTGAAGAGACCTATCTGGCAGAGTCAGCCTTCCCCCCTACACCCCCAGCACTCTGGTAGTGAGAGGACAACTTCCTCTTGTCCTGAGAGCCCTGACATCTTCTTGTACCAGCATGGTTATGAATAGAGACAGAGAGAAAAGTACCAATATCCCAAAGGTACCTTTATATAATTAGTTTTAAAAATTGATATGTATTGATTACATCAGGGGCAGGGAGAACCTGATCTGCGTTTTTTGGATCTTTTCCTGCCCCACTAGTTACTCATAATTAGTTAACTTATAATATTAAAGTCCTGGTGTTTCTAATCGGATTACAGTAATTCATTCCCTTCCAATGGCTCAGTTCCTTAACTCATCAATCTGAATTCAAATAGAATTGTTTTGTGCAAGAAGAAAAAAAGGCTGAGTGTTCAAAGCAAATCGTATCGATTTATGTGTTAAATAGAAAACCACAAACCACTGATGCCAACACTGCCACTCACGGGATTTTATTTCAGGTTAAATGTGTCCTAACTTCTAAGTATTTCTCATCTTTGCTTTTTCAGTGTTTTTTGTTTTTTTTTTTTTTGACTCTGAGAGAGGTCTGATCACTCTGTAATTCATCAAGGAAAAGAAAGGGCTGCAAACATATGATTTCATAATGCATCAGAGGGTTTGTGGCTATAATGCCAGAATTACAAAGCAAACGCTGTGCACTAGTTGGATGTGAATGTAGATGAAAATGGATTTAAACATATGTATGCAACGGGTAGACACTATAGTTGGACTGTCAGAAGCTTGCTTAATGAGTCAGGATTTTTATGAGTCAAGAGAAAGCGTAGTGCAGACAGGCAAACTGAGAGCTGCAGCAACTGACCCAGTGACCACATTTCAGACATAAAAAGTCACAGCGATCAAGATGTCCAGCAAAGTTCCCAAGCAAAGAGATGCTGTGGTAAAAGTACCTTAAATTCAGTGTTTGGTCTAGAAATGAGTGAGAAGTGAGGACGAGTGGGAACGAGATTTAGTAATTTTAAGGCACAACACACTGTCATACCAGGTCAAACAGGTTCAGTAGTCCATTTTTCTCTTCTCCTTGTGCATATTAAGACCTTTTCAATACTTTTGATCAGCTGTCTTGTTCTTCCTACATCAGCTGAGAACTCACTATTGAAACTGTAGTACCCAGGAAAGGTGAAATTGTGGCTGTCAGTCACACAAAGTACTCTTAACTCCTTCAAAGATGTATAGTATTTGTACAGCCAGTCCTCAAAGTTTCATATCCACCTCTAGTGACAATTTCATCATATGTAATGGATTTTTCAGGAGATTGTACAGTATTTCATCACTCAGAAGAAAAAAATTAGAAGATGCATACACACACACACGCTTGTTATTCACATCAGTCTTTGCATGCTAAAAAAAGATTTCATTTAATTCACAGCTTATACATTGTCATCCACAGTGGAAGAAATACATGTTATTTGGTGACCATTGCCTAACTGTTTCGGTGGCCACTTGCTAAAACTCAGTCAGTATTGGAATTAATTGGCACACTCACTGGCAGCCTCAACTAAGAAGTCCAGGAGTAATAAAATACCCTCTGACTTCCCAGGACGGTTCCTCCAGGCTTGACTGACTTAAGTGAATGGACTGCTCTGCTCGAGCACATCTGTGGTACTGTTGTCTTTCTTCCTCTCATACATAGCTTAGAGATTTCAGGGCTAACATTTAAAAGCTAATTTTTAGGTGTATGATGCTCTGCAGGCTCTAAATCTCTGACACAAGTCCCCAGACTCTTTATAGAGATTAAAGAGGGTCAACTCTGCGTGCTTAACTAACAGCATTACTCTTTTGTTTACTAGATGGCTCAGTAATTAATTTGTATCAAGAGACAGGCGTCTGTCGATTAAAATTCATTCAGGGAGATTTCGTATTAATTACTCTTGAAAAGCTTTTCACTCTTCGTGGAACTGATTGATACTTCTAGGTCTGCTCATCAAAATAAGTTAGGCAATGCAGAGCTCAAGGCCATGACAGCTGCCACGTTTCTAACGGAGGGGAAAGATCAGTTCCCTGGAAGTCAAAGTCAAGCTTAGTCAGCACTGCTGCCGTTCTACCCTTCCCTAGCTCGTCTGGGCAGGGAGCCAGCTCTCAGGGCTGAACTAGGTAAAAGCTTACCCTGCAAAGAAAACAGTGAATTTCCAGCCAGCTTGGCTTCTTAACCAGGCTTGTGGATAGGGAGCAGAAACACAGAGCTGGGGTATGAGACTTGTAGGTCCTCGTTAGGACCAACTTCCCTCTGGATCTGGACTTTCAGACACATGAAGGTTTGGGAAGGGGAGGATACCATTAAATATCATTTTGAAGATCTTATTTTTAAAGCAGAGAGTTTTGCTCTTCATTCTCCAGGGCGGTACTCTTGTTGCTGCTCTACATTTCAAGTACAAAAGCAGCATGCAGCTAGTCAGGTTCAGCACAGAAGAAAATGTTACTCTTGTGGCAAAGCTGCTCATGTGTTTGCTCCTCTTGCTTTCAGAACTCCCCATCTCCAACTGTCATGTACTTTATGCTATGAATCTGACAATTCTCAACAGTCTTTGTTAAGGAAGTGGGACAAAAGCTTCATTTGTACAAAATGGATGCATTTTGACCTAAGAGATTCCTGCAAGTTGGATGGTCTGGCCATGGAGAAACATAAGGAAACTTTCGCTGTTTTCATCCTCCATGAAAAAAACAGGACACAACAGCGGTCCCTCTGCCATAGGCCTGCTTTTTCTTAATGCCCTTCATGACACAGACCACTTTAAAGGGGGCTGGAAGGCACTCTTTGTCAAATTTCTAGTAACACATCATGGATCAAGTTTAATTTTTTTTTTTCCTAAACTGGAGTTACCAACACTAATTGAAACCTGACAATGTTGCTGAGGCCAAATTTCATGAGAACAACAAAGTTACTTAAATAAAAATAAAATGATTCATTCCCCACTCAGTGCACTGTCAGTTACTGGTACTCCCCACGCTTAATGCCTGAGGTAGCTAATGGCATTAACACATGAAAGAAATCATCAACATGCTTTTGACTACCATTGGAATCCTTTATTAAAATAGTCTTGACACTTTTTTCTCTGTTTGTAGAGCTGGTATGCCAGCAGCCACACGACCAGTGCTCCGACCAACGGAGTGATAATTCCCAGAAATACAGAATTTGTTTAGACTGTTCCTGTTCCAGACAGCCACCTTGACCGGGTAACCTCTTCTGGGCTTTGCAATGCCAAATGGGTATCTGTTTTGGCAGGGCAGGGCCATACTCCAGCAAGGAGTGCGGCTCTCCCAAAGCTGCATTTTGGCAGGCAAGAGGGAACAAAAATGTCTCCTGTTTGTGACCATCTTGTGCAGCTGCTCTGGAGACTTGCCCATTATTTTTCTCCTGACCCAGTGTGCACACGTTGGTGTAGTTTCCATGCTCAGTGGCTGGGGAATTGTGGTGACTACATGGAGCATGTCAAGGAAACCCACTGTTTCTGGAGGGACTCTCACAGCTGACAAGCAACCCACCAACCATTAGAACAAAACACGCATAGAAAAGTGGAAAATACAGAGACTGGTGATAATATCATCTTCTGTGAACTAAAAGTGGTGGTGACCTCTTGTCAGAAAACAGTTCCAACAACCAAGTGTCCTTTTACCTGAAAGAAAAGAAAGGACAAGTTGGGAGCTGTAGCCTTTCCCTATGCTGTCCTTGTGTTCTGCTCCTTGCTTTCTCTTTCCACTCTCCTCCTCCAACCCTGCACCAGTCCTTTTCACCCAAAGAAAATGTATATGTGTGGGCATAAGGAGGAGAGAGTCACTGGGGAACAAACAGGTCTTGCTGCAAGAAGCACTTTACACTAGTTATCTGAGCTGCAGATTTACCTCCAGACCATAGGCAAGTGGTATTTATCTAACTCCAGATCAGAAGAGCTGAGAAGGAAAAAGTGATCTTTAACCAGAAAAAGAGATTATTTTTGAAATATGCAGAAGTTCAGATAACAGGTTGTGGTCTTAAACAACAAAAGCGTTCATCCTTACTCTCATCAGATAGAATTATTGTCTGAAATTATAGCACACATTTGTGCATGCTGTCACATTAAACAAGTGTTTACCCACTAACATACTGCCTCCCTATGTCTTGGACTATTCCATAACATATCATTCCTTTCAGAACTGTGGTTCCTGAGACCCATTTACAGTGCTGGCCAGGCGTTTATCTGAAATTAACCCAAGACAATCTATTAACAGGAAAGTAAAAAAAAATAATCCAAAGGCAACTAAAAGAGTGATAAAAGTCTGTGGAAGTGTGTCTAAATCCAGAACATAAACAGGCCAACTCTCAGATGACCTGCTATTTTGGGACAGCTTCAAACTCCAATTCATTGCAAAATCTTATAATGGTGAATCTTCCCCATAGCTCCCCTGTTGAACTGAAATCCCTAAGGATTTGTGGGAGAGATATATTTCAAAATTGGATTTTTTGGGAGGTCTTGGGTGGAAAAAAAAGTCACATTTCCTGCAAAGCAAAAATTCAAAAAATTTTAATTTGCGACCACAGAAGCATTTTGTTAGTGTCTTGCAGCCAATTTGCAGAGACTTGAACAGTCCAGAAAATATTAGACAGACATAGCATATGCAGCACATTAAAATTGTATTGTAGTAGTAATATTCAATTTATATGTGCATGCATGTAGGTTAACACAACAATTCACCTTTAAAAAAACCCAACAAATTAATGCTATCATCATTCTCAGTGTCATTCAGCAGCAGTGAACTGGGCACATTAAGAAAAGTATACTCTGAGTTGCCTCCCCTCAAATAATAGTTCTTCCTCTGTTTCCCTCCTGCCTCTTGTTTTCAGTGGCCTCTCTGTGGCTGTGCCATGCTGCCCGTGTCTTCCAGAGGCACCTCCGAGTATCCCCACGAGAAGAAGTGGTTCTTTCTACGGGGAAAGAATACTTCACTTTCCAGTGGCCCGAATAACTTGTTTTAATTTTAGCAATTGACACTAAACTTCAGCATACAGATCCCTCCTGTGGCCGTGACTCCAGCTTTTGGACACAGGAAAGTATAATTTTACTGTCTGGCTGTGGTTTATGCTTTCTGTATAGTGGTAAGAATCATTTTGCCTACACAAAAGCCTAGTCTGGCTGGACTTTCAGCATTATTTAGAAGAGGATTAGTCAGGAGCACAGGACAGTATCTAAGCTCAGCACTGCTCTGATTTTTAAATTCAGTTTCTTTAACAGTAATACCCAGCTTCACCATTGCTTGAGTGTTTGCATGCTCAGTTTTAGCTGTGCTGTGCCCTTGTGAGGGTGGCTGCCTGTGGGCAAATGGCAGAGGCTGAGACACGTGTCACTTACCCTTCTACAGACCATTTCTTTTGCACCGCTTTGTGTTTGACCTGGTTTTAAATGCACGAGACCTATTTTTACCGGACTGCATAGGCAGTGCCTCTGCACTCTGAATTAGCTCATGAAGAAATTAGCCACTCATTTGGGATGTTAAGCAACCACAGCCTGGACTACTATTTGTGCATGTGTGAGCCTGGCTGAGGTAGGTTTGTCTCAGCATGTATCTATTGCTGCAGTTGCCAAGGCTAGCAGCAAGCATGGAAGACTTCCTCTTGTTTTTCCTTTAGTCTTTGAGATAAGGCAAGTGGTTCAATCCAGGACTCTACATGAAGATAATCAAAATGTCCATCTATCTCATAGATAAATCTCTTGAGATTTATCTGTGCATCCTTAGTGAGGAGGGGGGGGTCTACAGCTGTGGACCAGAGTTTGAGCTCACTGCTACCTCGGTTTTAGCCCACAACACCCAAGGTGCACTCTGGACACTGCTCACCAAGAGCAGCAGGAACCACTCCTCTGCCATGACCTCTCTTCCCTGTGGCTCCAGCTAGTTCCAAGCTCTGATTTTATGCTTTTCCTTACTCACCCTCCTCTCTTCAACGTGGGAAAGCTGTGCCCTTCCTTGGGTTGCTTGTGCAGGGCTGGAGTGAGCCATGCACAGCCCCGTCCCGCACACCATCGCTCCCAGCCCGGTGAGGTCTAATGTACAAAGTCAAAGTGTGGTTTTGGTTTTGGGCATGCAAAACACAGTTGCTTGCGTCTAGCCAAAACCACCTTTCCCTCTGCCTGTTTTAGCCTCCACTTTCATCTTGGCGTTCAAAAATGTGTCCCCTCTGGGATTTATTTAGAGACGTGCTGTTGGACTAAAAAAGACACAAAAGACCTCTCATTTTCTTAATGTAGTATTAGCTGAATAACAACCATAAGCAGACCAAAGTGTTCTGCTTGTCCTTTTCTTCTCTCCTGTTATAAGTGTTGCTTTTGGTGGTAGTTGTTGTTTATTAACCCCACAAATCTCAATTACAAAGTCTTGAGGACAAAAACCCAGCAGTTGTGAAATATCCAGAGCTGGCATTGTGTCCTTCTTGCCCACAGCACGTAGTGTTGCTTAACAATCAACCTAAATACTCCTTGTCCCTTCACTTCTGAATACATTACACCCATCTGATGGTTTGTCTCCTAGACCAGCTGGGAAGTTTAATTAACTCTATACTTAGGCAAATCATTGCAAAAAAGTCAGGAAGGATGAGCTTAGGTGGACCTGACGCTACCTCTGAAATTACTGCTGATCTGCTGAGGCTAACATCCACTGGGTAAAACTCAGTGTCTCCTCTTCCATGGTTAAGTAGATGCTTGGGCCTGATGGATGGTGGCTCTTTGTGGACTTTAATTCCAGTGACTTATGGAAACAGCGAAACTTGAGAAATCTGTCTGTGAATGTCCACCTTTCTCCTCCAGATTTGAGTGGTCCCATAGCGGGCTCTACTGGTAGCACTCACAGTGCCTGAAATGGAGCCTCTAAAAAAGGAAAATACAAACACAAACAGATTGCAAAATACATATATATTCCTCACTACTTTGTTGTTTTCCTATTTTTGCTAATAAATAAATAAATTAAAAATATGTAACTTTTTCTTTGTTTAGCAATGCAATTAATCCCCATAAAAGAAACAAATGATTCATTATAGCTCAATGCTTTACCTTCTGGACAAATGGTCTTCAGATTAGGAATGGGTAATTACTAAGAGACTAAATAACTGAGTATTTTTGAGAATAAACAGCCTTCTGAGAGACATGAAATATTGCTTTCCAGATTTTCCATCACCAGATCTTGGAAAAAACAAGCAGTCTCTTGCAAAGCTGCTGACATGATGCCATTATTTCAGGATTGTTGTAAGTGGAAAATCCATACTTGCTCAGAGGAAACAAATGCAGATTCCTCATGCAGAATATGAGCTGGATGTAAACAGTCTTTCGCCCTCTGACTAAACCTTCTGAGCCCAAAAAAAAATCCCAACTCCCCAAAAAAATCACAAAACAGTGTTTAAAAAGAAGAATGAAGAGGAAATTTTGCTACTGACATGAAAGAAAACTAATCCAAGGCTGAGATAACTTTCTGAGGTAACGTGCTTCCATGATTCCCAGATTACAATTTTTTTTAACAGAATTCTAATCAGAAGTTTTTTCTGTAGCCTGTCTTCTTAGAAGAGTAAATAGCTGAACGCAAGGACAAGAATCTGAAAAAGAAAAATAAGATCTTGCATAATTAATATTTATTAAATTTTATTTATGAACACGTATAATAAACTTTTTACTGTTTTCCCTGGTCAGTACTTCAGGGAAGGAAACGTAGTGCTCACAACAACTAGTTTTTGCTTCAAGTATTTCAAGGATTAAAAGAAATTTAAGGTACCTAATGAAAAGGAAATATAAAAATTTATTTGTTTCTCAAATCGTGGAACTGGGACATTGCAATTGTTCTTAAGAGCATTGTTCTCTCAAGCACCGAGTCTCAATATTTCATTTTTATTTGAAAATTTTCACTGATTTTTTTTAGAGACAAAAACCTGGGTTTTTTTCTAGGAATAAAACTAGTTTATGAGAAAATAAAAATAACTTTCATCCTTAATGTTTTCCTTTTGTGCCCAAAATGCAGGCTGTCGATTACTAGATTTCACAATACATTTTTAATGTTTTTTTTAAAATCCATATACTATATGATTACAGCCTTATTTAGATTTCAATGCATACTGAAATTTATATTCAAATTACTTCACTTAAAAAAAAAGTGGTGTTGGAGTGAGTCACATTTAGAGTCAGTGTAGTGAATCAGTCCAGATATTTATAATTTAACGTTCTTTCCTGGATTTTCAAAGTTTGTTTAAAAATATCTGCTTTTGTCTTGCAAGCTCTGTACTTTGTAAGCCTGCTCAACCCTTTAAGAATGAGGAACAAGAACATCGGCAGTTACTACATCTCAGTTTATCTTTGTTTATTAGTTAGGAATTAGCTTCTTTTGCATTTAGTGTTTCTTCTTTCAGTGTCATCATCACCTGCTTAACAACTTTGGACTTTCCCTGTTTGACTTACACCTTGCATATATTTAGATGCTACCATGTATTCTGACAGTTAAAATTCTTCCTGAAAAAAAATTTCCTATTTTTGTGGGGAAGCTCTTGGTTCCTTCTCCTGTGATGCTCTGGCTGCAAATGGGTGTTTTCTTTTGGAAAAGAACAACAGAGCAACACAAACTAAAACTAAAACAAATGCACAAGAATTAGACTTTTTTTTTCCCTGGCGCACGTCTCAGAGAACATTTGGATTTGAGTTATCATTGTGAAAGGGAAAAGACTAGCATAAAAATACGAAATGCAGTATTTTTATTTGAAAATGTGTCTTCTATACCTAACAGGGATTTAGTTTGTGTGCCCTTCATCTCTCAGGTTTTTAAATCTTTGATCTATGGTTCTCTTTTGCAGATTCTTGGACAACCGAAATACCAATAAGTTTAAGTTGGCCACCCAAGAGTCTGTGCCTCCACAGAGAGATTTGGTGGTGACCACACTGCTGAAGCTTAAAATAGCTGACAATAGCCTAGGACAGAAGTGATGGGCAGCCGCCCATCTGGAAATCACCTTCCAGCAGCTGAGACCGTCTCACCACTTGTCTGGATGCCAGGTAATTCTTACCTGGAATCTCATGAGCGTCTGGCACCACATTCACTCCTGCTGGTTTTCCAGGAAGGTGATGAGAGGAAATTCCCTGCAGCCTTCCCAAGGGCATGTATGAGTCATGGCATCCTACGACTGGGGTCAGAGCCTTGCAGACCATCTGTCTGTCTGTCTACAAATGTACTATAACCCAGATTGTATAACCCAGTCTGCTGCAACCATTCTATCACCCCAGGGAATATGAATGGGAAAATCCTTTGCAGTAAAGGACTGTGCAAAGATGCAAGTCTGGCCAAGAGAGTGAGAGGGTAGGTACAGGAGGAAAACCCCCTATCTGAGATAGAAACAGAAAGCAGTCTTTTGAGCTTCCTTCTCACATTGGATTTGAACACAGATGTTCTCGAAAACATCCTCAGAGAAATCCAAATGGACTTGAAATGTAAAGCCTTCTAATTGATAGCCTTTTAACTGCTCTTCAAGCATTTAAGTATGAATCAAAAACCCTTGGGGTTTTTTTAGTTTGAAAAACTTGCCTGAACTTCTGCTCTGTACAAAACTGTCTGAGGCTGAAGTGCCAAAAGTTTAGTGGAAAAAAAAAAAATCGTTAAAATGTTCACAACTTAACATACTCTGTGCTGAATCATTGTTTTGAATTGCAGGCAGTTACTGTGGGCTGAGACATGAGTATGACTTGTTTTCTCAGTGAAGTATTCATATATGAACAAAAACTACGTTGTGTTTTTGGCCTCTGTTGAATTGTGTTGTGATAGTTCAAAAATCATGCAATGTTTTCTCCACACTGCTTCAGCTGGAGCAACTAAAACTTCTTTTATCTTTGGTGGTAGCAAAGCTGTGAACGTACTCAAAATGCAAGTTCCCATGAAAAGACACTGTCACTGCAAAAAAGAAAGAGAACGAATTTATTTTTGGACTACATTGACTAAAAAAGGGCATGAATCTTCTGAGTTCTTTTGCTGTTTGTAAAATGCAACAATGACAGAATATCAGATGCCCTGTTTTACTGAAATTTTCAAAACCTTTCCCTCGAAAATTATGTGCTAGGGATAAATACATGGGAACCAAATTATGGATTACAAAGCAAACTGAGGAAATCACCTTCTACCCCTCCCCACCAATATCCTTTCTTAACACTATAACCTAAATTTTGAAAAGAAATATTTTTTCTGGCAATTTGAAGACTGTATTCTGCAGCACTCATTTTTCATTGAATTCTTTCTTGCTAAGCGGCAATTTGTGAGTGGAAATGCAAATAAACTTGTGGAGTGTGATTCCTGGGCTATGAACTCCAGCTGTGGCTCAAGAAGGTGCTTTTGTCAAGTGGGATGCTCCTCTCTTTATCTGTAGAGATTCCTCCGCTGTTTCACTGGCAACACCCCGAGTGTAATTGATAGCTGGCAGTCACTGTGGGCAAAAAGAGACCTTGTCATCAATTACACGACTATATTTGCACTGTTTACAGTGCAAAAAGACAAAAGAAACTAACAGACTATAGAGTTACCTCCAGTAATTCCTGCATCAACCCTCATAACCTGTGGCTGAATTAGAACATATCTTTTTTGAGAGAGCTGTAATCTTGATTTATTAGTTGCATTTGATTTCTTTGCCTTATTCCCTTGTGGTTTGAATTAGTTCTGGCTATGTTTTTTTGTCTGAAATGGAATTCTTAAATTCCAAAGTGAAGTCAATCAGGCAGCAAGATGTACTCTCAGGCGTATCTTGCACTGCTTGTCCTGGGCACAGACACTGTGTGAATTCTTGACCCTATCTATAACTTTTCCATATGCCCCAATATTGAAATGCAAATGGCTGACATGGCTGTGAGGAAACATAGTACTGCTGTGATCCAAATACATGGATTTCACTTTAAATTGTCTCTGGTTGCAAACAGTCGTAGTTGTAGGCCGCACCAGTGCGGTGGGGTCTCAGAACATGACAGATCACCACAGCTTACCTGAAGGTTCTTGAGATACACGGACCAAGTGGAAATCTCTTACTCTGTGCCCTTAGGGATATATGATGGTGCTAGGACTGCACTACCCAGAGTTGTCTAGCTCTGAAATTAGCTGCCACCGGAAACCCGCCTTCTGCAGGATAGGGTTCCTGAGAGTTACACAGGGTATTGTTATTTGATTTAGTTTTTCAGCTGATCTTTGCTGTTGGTATATTGACTCCTGCCATGGAAGTAAGACATATGGTGATACTATGCTCTATGAGTGATTTTATACAAGATTTGGCTTTTAAAACTCTCGGTGTATAGGTGTCCATTACAGCTGTAAACCATCTAATGCTACTTTACCATCTTGCTCCACTCATCTTTGCCCATTTTCCAGCCAGCAATATAGATGGGGGGATACTTCAGCAGTGCAGGTACCCACTGTTATGCTGTTTTCTCTGTCAGTTTCAGAGAAAGAATAATTTTGACACATACAGCATTCTTTTCTAGAGTCATATTTCTCACAATCTGATGTGAAATATTTTATCAATATATCTGTCTTCGGCTGTAAGAGAAGAAAGCAGAATAAAGCCAAGAAAGTGGTAAATAGGATACCCTTCCGAAACATTGAGAAATGCTGAGTGGGTGGGGGAAGGAAATGACTTCAGAGACTGAAGGAATGAAAAGAGGAAATTACTTCATTCCCCACGTTGTCATGCAATGTCTCAGCAACCAATCACAGGGAATAAGGCAGATAAACAAGAAAGGAGAAGAAGAAAAAGTAGGTCATTCCCCAGGGCAGTGGGAAAAGAGCACTATAAGAAACTGCTTAGAGTGGCTTCAGGAGATGTCCTGAATAGTTAAAGCAAGAAAGGATCCTTGCAGCCTACCTGAGATCAGTCATAACAGCTGCCTAAAATTCCTAGTAACCTACCTAGGGGACTGGAAAAGCTGTGGAGACTTCTTGCTGTTAAGTTTAGCCTTAATATTTGATTTTGGTTTAGTTTTAGAGACTTTATTTCATTATTATGAAAGTATATGCTTCAAATAAACCCATTCTTCCATTCCTAAATCTTCTGCCAAAGGTGACCCTGAACAAGATAACAAGTAACACATTTCCTTCCTACAGACATATTAATCTATAAAACCAGAACTACTGGCAGTCTCTTGCATGCCCTGTAGAGCTGAACTAGTCCGAAGAGGTAAGTTACCAGAAAATTAAGCCTGACCTGCTCTGTTCTCTGCCAGAAAGGCCACCAGCACAGCAAGAACCTGTTTGTCTCCAAAGCAAGACAGCTACACGATAACTGCCCACTGAGTATGGTCTCTGGCTGCCCTAACTTTCAGGTGGTGCAAGGGAATTGTTTGGCATGAGACATCACCATATGGCATAGGCCATTCCAACAAATTAAGAGAGGTTCAATTTTCAGTGCTTGGAAACATTTCCAGTTTTATTTGCTTGCATATATGGAACTGAAGTGCTCCTGCACTGAGCTGCATGATGTGGTTTAGGGGTCTAAAACCAAGGGTCTGTGTGCATGTAATCTCTTCCAATACCTAACATAATCTAGGGAAGTTTCTTTGGCAGACAGTAGTACAGTGGATTAGAGCCTGAACCACAAGTATCTCCAGGGAATAGGTAGCACATTTGCAAGGTTCTCTTTTGACCTAGCCCAGCTAGTGGCAAAGATCTAAAGGCTGATAGAAGGGCCGTGGTGCTGCCGCTGGCTTCTCTGCTCACCCCCTTGGTGACTTCTGCCTGAACAAGCCATCAGGAAGCAGCATTCTCTGACTTTGATTCTGCGCCAGCTTCTGCAGCCTCATCCTGTCCTTGCAGTGCAGCGTCGCTCACACTGCTGCAGCCTTACTTTTAAAGCATGGAGATTCATAATTTTTTAATTTTTTTTCTTGTTATATTCTGAGTCTTCCCTCATTTCCTCTGGGGAGTTTCCCAAAAGCTGGATCACCTGAATAACTTGGCTCGAAGGTGCTCTGTTTTGTACTGATTTCTGTGATTATAATGAAAAAAAGTTGAAGTATCAGGCAGTGTTTCACTAAGGTCCAGAGACCTATATGAAAGAACAGTTCTTTGGGGACTTCTAGTGCATGCAATGTATGATGCTGATGGCTGTGACCTCTTCTTGGCTGCTTTATATGGCTCCACAGACAGTCCAGGTTTATGAATGTTTTGTATCACCAAGACAATGCAAAGCATCCCAAGCATACCGGTGAATGTCGCCCGCTGATTACACCGTATTTCTTGATACCTGAGGGAGATCATTGTTCTTCAGACCGGAACACTCTTTGTGATCTTGAGTCCTTTCTGATTGCAAACATAGGAGCCAGTACAGGAAAAGCATCTTTAGGCCAAGTTATCCCACTCATCCAGCTGTTAAAAAAACCCCTAGAGGAAATGAGGGAAAACCCAGATTTCAGGAAAGCCTGAAGCTTTGTAATAGGGATGTATTAATAATTGATTTACTATCCCCTTTTGGCCAGTTCTGTGTTAACTTTCATTTGTTTTCTGACCCTAGGGCTCCTAGGCATTATAGGAGGCCTAAGCAGTCTGGCTTATGTGTCTCAGGTCTGGATAAGCCTCTGATCTTTGCAGAAGGGGCCTTATCCTGACTGAACCATTCTACTTTTTGATATTCATGTATCTCTGATCAACACCTTCTCAGAAGAAAACTATTTGTAAAGTACATGAAACAACTTGCTTGAGTATTTTAGATCAGCTTTAAAATGTGTGATAAGGTTACATCAAATAAACTATGAAAAAAAGAATGAATGTCCTTCCCCAAGTCAACCGGACAAATAATTTGCTGTAATCACCTGGCACTCTCAACTTGTGTCCACATGCTGAGGAACAAAAATCCTATTAAAACCACTCCATTGTTCAAGAAGGCTGTTTTACAAGGAAAACCAAAAACATTCTGAATCATATTAAACTCTTGACAAAATTGCTTGCTGGCTACACATTAGTTAAATATGCTCCCATCTCTTATATTTGAATGGTCGTGCTTTTGACTGTGTTTGCTTGATCTCATTTCTGTAAGCTCCATAACGAGGAGGAAGCTGTAATGACTGGCTTCAGCTAAGCAATATTTTTCTGAAGAAGTCTGAGCCTTTAATGCTTGAGACTTAGGTCCCAATGACGCCTGTAGCACATGGCTACAGAGGGAGGGCATGACCGCGCCAGGGCTCAGAAGGAAAACTGGCACAAACTAGACCTATGTTAAGGCCTGTTTTACTAAAATGCTGGGTTTGCTGACTAAGTCACATATTTTCAATGAAACACTCCAGTTCACAAGATCTGCAAGGCCATGTTCCCTTCCTTGGTGGCAGCTGAGGGATAAAACCTCTCTAGTATCCTTCCTTTTTCGCAGCCCACAATCTTGAATACGTCTCAGAGTTTCCTTGCTGAAATATGGAAGATGAGTCTCTCCGACTATCCTACTCTAAACAAAAACACATTTGAAAAAAGGATTCAGGGTGCTACAGTCCAATACAGAAAACTTTGGGAACAACAGCTCAGGCCATGAGGCAGTACTTTGATTTAAATTCATAAAAACACACCTGAAAAACTCCTGAGAGAGAAATGATGACCTGACCAGAAAACTGAAAGAGACATTAATGCATCTGGGGAGCAAGACTCAGTTTGCGTCCTACTTTTGTGTCATCCTGACAACCACCAAGGCAACAATTAAGTCATTAGTGCCACAGTTCTTTGGCACTAGTTTCCCCTGCAGCAGCATGCTGCCCCGAGTGTGCTTGTTATATTGATTTTAGTGTATGTCCTGTTCCAACCAATTGCTGTGGATGTTTGGAGTGTTTCTGTCAAACCACTGAAAAAAAACGAGCAGTTTACCATAATAAAGGGGTAGCGATGATTTCACTATACTCCGTATTTTAACAGTTGTCAAACATAATTATGAAAGGAAAAGAATTGCTGATGCTGATCTCTATGGACTTCTCCTTCACACTGTTCACAAACATATGGAAAATGTAAGACATTTCTGAAAAAAAAAAATAAAATAGTACATTTTATAAATATCACTTACCAAGAAAAAAAAAATAAATAAATCACCCTTGCTTGTCCAGCTGAACCAAACCCAGACTCAATCACACAGTAATGGCTGGCCTCTGTTTTTGTCCAGGGGATGTACGCATATTCCACCAGATCCCCCATGGACAGCGTTTCCCACTGGCTGCCTGCCCCAGGTTCCCCTTCAATTGTAGCAACTCACTCTGTGGAGAAAGCATTGGGGGAGTTTGGTGGAATTCAGCCCATATGAATGTAGCCCTTGAGCAATAAAGAAAAAGCTATGTTACTTGGGTTTCCACATCCAGAAGAGTTAATTGTGAGCATTCATTGAAGTAGGCAGGGTGTTTTCCTGTAGGAAGATACCCTGGATATGTACTGAACTCTGGCCACAGAAGGGTTGTGCTCCCCTAACTGAGAGCAGATTTGCTGTTCTCCTTGGAAAAAATCAACAACAGAAGCAATAAACAAATGGAGCTATTATCTTTAAAATAAAGGAAGGATTTCCAGTTGGCTGGTTTTCCCTTTTAAAACTATTTATGGTGCACATTTTTGTATACAGATAAGAATATTAACATAAAAATAAAGCAGTTCTCTGAAGAATGATAGAAAAAACCTTTTCTCATGTAATCATGGGTATTTTTCTTCTTTTTAAGTGGAAAAGGCAACACAAAATAGGATGGAAAGTGGTGGGGAAGGTGAAGAGTCTGAAGAAATTAAGTGACTATATATATTTCAATTCTATCTTCATATTTAGCTCTCTAGTAATATGAAATCCATATACCATGATCTTCTTTAGAGTATCCTGGCACTAAAACTCTTAATCCTGTTTTCAGCTGTGAGAGCCCAGATCTGGTTCTGGACTTGCCTGAAGCAGTAAAATTGCCATGGCTTGAGGTTTTAATTTGCCTTTTCCATGGGCCTCCAGATCGGTACTGGCAAGTGTTTCTATCACTTTTGGGAAGTAGCTGATCCAATGACACTTACTAGTAGCAGGAAGTCAAAGCCCACCTCATCCTTGGAGTCACTCTGCTGTTGATTAGAAATCAGCTGAAAACAAGTGTAAGCTAGTTATACTCTCATTTTGAAATTAGTTCTTCAAATTCCTGGTTCATTACAGCAAATAGGTTTCAGGAAAAAGAAAAGCTGTGAAGAGAATGAAATCCTTTAACAGTGAGAAGATGGATGGGCTGAGTAAGGTCACGGTGCCTTTGTCACTTGCAGCTCTCCCCACTCTATCTGAACATGCCTGCTCACACATTCCGTGACAGCTCTCTGTTCTTCTCACCTCACTTGGGGATGGGATTTTTTT
>VXAY01000340.1:126346-187557 GCA_013399855.1 Oxyruncus cristatus | reverse complement strand
TTTTTTTTTTTTTTTTTTAAGGCAGCTAATTTCAGCCACTCTTCTTAGCTGTAATAACAGTAGCTTCTGTGGCATCCTCAATGTTTTAGAACAGCCAGGACCAGTTCATCACTGTGTGAGTGTAACCCAAACTGTGTATTCTACACCCTCTACGTCATTTCCCAGGAACTGTTAACAGTAGACCCTTTGCAGCAGCTGCCCAGAGCACCCCTGACCCCTCAGGCTATCAGCTGGGTGTTAAGAGGCCTGTGAGATAGGAGAATGTTCCTGTCCTCACACCAGTGACTCAGGTGTGATAACTCCCCTCTGGGGTGTCAGTAGCACCTCCACAGTCAGCCTGAGGGGTCATGTCTGCTAATGGGCCATCAAGGATTCCAAAAATATCCCATGACTCACAATCACCCATTGTGGAACTCCCCGCCCTGGGGGAGGTACTGGGCATTCTTGCCTGAACCTGAGGGAATATAATCTTGTGGTCTTGGGAGTTCTGGTACCACTCATGCGATCCAGAGGAGGACCAGAACCTCAACTGGACTACGACCACCTCTCTCAACCAGACTGTGACCATCACTCGCACCAGCAGGTTTTCCCCTCCTTTTACTCTTGGACTCAGGGCAGGGGGGAGAATGCCACGTGAGGCTCAGCACTAAGGCCAATGAACACCACTCTGTTCATGCCCCAGGGTGCTGGGTTATACATCTGTTTTTTTGTGGGTTAGAACCAACTGTTCATCTGAATAATTGTATTTATTGTATCATTTTTAATACATTGTAATTCTGACTTATAATTTCTTTTGAGTTGCGTTCATTTCTCCTGATGGTTCACCTTTAAAGCAGCACACTCAAGCACCTTATGATCCTGAAGTCTTAGGAAAGAAAAAAACATTTTTTCCCCAATTTTACATCAACCTTACTTTAAGTCATTTTTGTGCTAGATGTAGCTTTAGTTGCTTCTGCCTTTTGACAGATATGTATTTTGCATTACTGGTTTAGCTGTCTTCTTTAGCTATGCACATGGATAGGAATATTAGCATACAGATAATAACTGTTTTTAACCTACCACAAATTCCCTTCAGGGTTTGCTAGAAAAAATGAATCAAAGCTCTTCTTTTCATGTCTTACTGGCTCCAGATATATGTGATTCTTCTATCCGTCTCATTCTTGCTTCCTTTTGTATTCTATCTTTTCCTGCAAATGACATTTTGGTTGAGCTGCTGGGCGTTGAAATGCTTAATTTTTGTTTGGACATGTATCTGGACATGTGCTCTGGATACGCATCTGTTTTATAGTATCCTTTACAGAATCACAGACCAGCTGAACTTGAAAGGGACCTCTAGAGATGGCCTAGTCTAATCTTTCTGCTCAGAGGAACATCAACAAGAGCAGGTTGCTCAGGGCCATGCCTGTCATTATTTAAGTATCTCCAAGAACGGAAACTCTAAAACATCTCTAGATAACTTGTTCCAGTGTTTGACCACCACCGCAGTAAAAAAAGGTTTTCCTTCCATTTAAATGGAATGCCCTGTATTTTAGTTTGTGCTTGTTGTCTCTTGTCCTGTCACTGGATATGACAGAGCAAAGCATGGTTTCCTGTTCTTTACTCCTGCCAATCCGGTATTTACACACACTGAACAAAATCCCCTGAACCTTCTCGTTTCCAGGTTGAAGAATCTCAGCTCTCTCAGCCTCTCCTCATAGGGCAGGTCTTACAGTCCCTTATTCATCCTTGTTGCCCATTGCTGCACTGGTTTTCTTGTAATAGGGAGGCTAGGGTTGCATCCAGCACTTCCGATGTATCCTTAATTTCAGATTATCTCAACACTTAATTTGAACAGTTGGGTAGCTTTCCATAGGCAAATGTAATTACAGGATATGTATTCTTAAATATTAGCAAAGATTCATATAGCAGAAAGCATTGCCAGTTGATGAGCTAAACATAAACCAAGAAACCCTTTGGACAGGTATTTCAAAGTGATCATATAGATCATGTGCTGGTTTACCATCTTGATTATGGATGTATAGAAGCCACCACGCCATTACAGAAAATACAAGTGATTTTACATCAAAGATCCAGTCACAATGTGTGTTCCATGACCCAGATGGCAAATAACTGAAGGTTTAAATCTACACACCACATTCCCATGCAAGTGTGTTCAACTCGCTCCCTAATGAGATTAGTAGCAAAGTTCTCTTCCATATACTGCGAGGTTTGTCAAAAAAGGATTGGAAAAGCCAAGGTCTGCTCTATGAGGACAATGATCAAGAAGATAAGACAGTAGATGACTGACAGAAAAAGAACAGTTACAGAGTTAAATTACTCCCCAAGGAGGAGGAGTTGCCTCTGATGTCCTCTCCTATAGACTTGGGTAGGTAAAGCTAAAAGAAAGATTCCTACTGGGATACTGTCCTATCAGACATAGGGATAATGAACTACCAGTTCCCCTAGCAGATATGATGGCCTTTATAATGAAATACACCTCTTACAGAGCAGCGATCTCCTCCTACAACAGACCCAAGATTCAGCTGCTCAGCCCACAGTCTCTTAGATGAATTTCCCAAATCCCAGCATTTGCCTGGGGTTGATTTGTTTGTAAACAAGGAAATAAGCAATACTTCATGCTCCCTTCCCAGGCCCCATGACTTCTGGTACATAACCTTTTGCTGCTGTCACCCAAATATTTGTGTGACTGAATTTCATTGCCTGAAACATTTGTGGCATTACTGTGCTTTAGCATGAAATGCATGTCAGATATTTTCCTCTTCTGCATATTCTGTGGACACTTACTGGCAACTGCTGCCTCTTCAACTTTATAGGAAAAGGAGATTTTACAATCTTCTGTTTGTTCATTGTCCAAATGTTCTTGAAGAACTTCATCACTTGACTAAGTGCCAAATGTGATAATGAACTTCTTCACCCTTCAAAGACCGCACACTTGGGAGATTCTGTAGCAACAAGTCCCTCTGAGAGATCCTCTTGCAGACTAACGATGAAAGTTTCACAAGCACAGACATCATATACTGATGTTGACACTTGCTAGTGACTAAAGAATAAATTACATGCAGTGCAGTTGTCTTGATATCCTGTATTCCGACCAGATTTAGCTCGTCTTCCTGCCTAATTTCCTTTGTCTTATTTGTAGTTCTTTTTCTCCTTAATTGCTGCTCTAGCCTGTCTTTATAAATTGCATTCCCACATGTTTACTCATCAGGGGCACACAGTCACCATGTGACAGGACGTGTGCGCTCAAAACTGACAACGTGTTTGGATCAAAGCCAGCAAGGCAAAGAAAAAGCTTCATAAACAATGCTGTAAATAACATCTGGGCTGTCCAAATATGGAAGAACCCGGTAGCTTTCCCCCTTTGTTGTTATTTTGTTTTGTCGTGGATATCTCCCTATAGACACAAACAAGTCTGAAGTCAGTAATTATGGTACAGATTATTTTAAGCTAATTCTCATCACCAAATGCATATAACAACACGTTGCAGACGGAAAAACCAGACAAGGTGAAGTGAAACTTCAGGAAGTGAATGAACCAGTGTAGGAGAACAAAGCCAGAAAAAAAGAAACCAAGCCAATTAAGAAACACATGGAAAATGATTAGAAGAATCTCAGCTTAAACATGCTCACTTCATCCTAATATGGAAGATATTGACACACAACTTTTCCAATTTATCTGAACAACACAAATTGGAACACAAACAAAGCAGAAATGTCCAAACCCACCAAACAATAGAGTTCAGGCAAAATCAGTCCTAGGTCTCCAAAATGCTCCTACTTTTATTATGTATTCTAAGTTGGAATGGATGCTGCTTTGCTGGGAATCCTGTTTGTGGGAGTTGAATCAAAGATGCTGCTGTTGCTTTGGCAAATTGGATAAAGAGGTGGATGAGAAATTCATTCACCCGCAGCCTCAAGGTTGCCAAACACTGTCTTTTTTTCTGGAATCAGTGGAGACAAATGTGATGTGCATATTAAGCCCATCCAGTCAGCAGTGGGCATGTGGTACTACTATAAAATGGGAATTATCATTCCTTCATTAATTCCATTTAAATTTTTAGCTTTTTCTATTGGTGACTTTCCCTTTCTTTGTGCAGGGTCCAGCTCTATAGATCCTGCTTTTCATTGGAAACTCATAAAGGCAATGTTTAAGCCAAATAACTGTAAATAGATAAATGAATTTGAATGCATGGATCGATAAATTCAAGAAGGCTTTAGTCTCCATTAAGATTTCTGAGTGTCCAAATAAGCTAGATGACACTGAAATATGCTCTGATGTTCAGTATCATCTCTTCAGAGAGATAAATGGATGTCTCTTGGATTGTGTTAGGACAGCCTAGGGTGGAGACAAAAAACCTGAAGGCTTTTGCTATACTTTTCGTTAGTCTTTGTGGTCTTATATAAATGGGAAACATAATTACACCTCTTTGTGTGTGAATATGAGATGCCATGTGTATTCCGAACAACCTACTCTTTTAGGACCTGATTAAATATACCATTATGTCTTCACAGAAATTTAAACAGAGTTGTTGCTGACTTCCAACAGACCTGACAAAATTTCAGAGTTTCCAAGGGAATGCAAGTCACTCATGACCTTGGTTCATTGCATAGATGCAGATGGAATTTCCAGTTGTCACACATTTCCTCCTACAGCTGGCAATATTTTTTATATTGAAATCCCTTCACTGCAGGCTGGCAGCAAGCTGTGCACAAGAGCCTCACCGAGGCTGTTAAAAGCTCTGCATAACTCTGGGGATCTGATGCCTGTCCCAGCTTCAACATAGAACAGGGATTAATAGTTCTACTCAAACTGATAATAAAAAGGTTAAAAATATTGGGTTTTCTTATAATCTAATCCAAATCTCAGTGAACTGCAACAGAGGATGGTTTCAGACTAGGTTTCAATGAATGTCCTCATCTTCTGTGAATCCAGTAGGTGATTATGAGTCCAGCAAAAACAATCTGTGGTTCTGGGAAATTCTGATGCTTTATGTTGGTGATTTTTGTGCAATTAATGCACGTGTTTGTAAATAATTCTCCAACCATTAAAACCACCTTGTCTCTTTTTTTTTTCTGCAGGCTATCAACACATTTGTAGGATGCCAATATGTATACAAATATGAATCTTAAATCACATGGTCAATCTGGTCTAGACTTCTTGAGCAGCATTTCTAACATTGTCAAGACAAAACTATGTGCTATTGAGACCATATTCATGCTAATAAAGGAGGACACATGTACTATCCCCTTAAATCTGCAGGCAAACACTGTTCAAGATTTATTTCTGCCATAGTACAGATGATGACTCTTGTAAAGATGTTATATTAAAACCAGGCATAAGGGAGTAAGTGGGACATTTTAGAAGTGCATGAGGACAACCTGCTGTGTTCTCCACAGGTAGTTAAAGATGTTAGAAGGCTGTGTAAGATGGCTATTTACCTGTTCATAAAATCAGATGGATGCAGCTCAATAATTTCAGGAGCATTTGATGCTACTAGATGACAACTGGGATGACAAAGAGTTGCATCATGTACCATACATTTAGAAGCATCTGGATAGAACAAGTATTTATTACCAAAATGACTCCATAATGTGGAGTGTTCTGTCATACTACCTACCTATAGATACAGGGAATTTATACGCCAAAGCCTGCAGCCCTTCCCAAAGTTTTCCCATTCTGTTGTGAACATTTTGCTTTTTTTCCCATTCTGAACAGAGTAAACCAGTTCTCAATTAAACAACAATTTACATGAGTCTTCAAAGTGAAGCAGAGTTAGGGAGAAGTACCACACAACACTTTTTGAGAAACGCAGATCCGAACTTGAATGCTAAGGAGGAGATAATGTTCCTGTCATTTGAAGCGCCGTGGCAGCTTTCCAACCACGAGCTGTTCAAAGTCCTCCTGGCACAGATAATTGAGAGAGGCCTGTGAGCAACCAAAGATGTGAGATCCTTCTCCATCCTCTTGAGGACTTCCAGTGCTTCCTGGGGTGCTGCTGGACTGCTCTATGGCCCCCAAAAGCCCATCTCTGCCAAGGGCCTGAGCTTGGCCCACCACAAATGCCAGAGCAAGAGGTGTAGCCTCAGGAGGCAGTTTTAGGGCTGTCTTTCAAAGCCTGTACAAAAGAATCATTTTTGGGGAGAGATTCTGGTGTTATAGCTCTTCAGTATGACTCCAGCTGGTGTGGAGGACTTACAAGAAGATGTATACGGGACCAAGGTGGGGAGCGAACTCAGTCTTGGGATTTAGCATTCAGACACTGGATTTGCACTTTTTTACTGACTTTATATTATCTATTTTATGGTACCACAGGGAGAGGAATTTCTGAGGAGCATTGCAAGGAGATGGCTGTGTTTGGGAACCATCAGATGCAAAGAGCTCATCCCCAGGTTTTCTTCATGTCAATGACACAATTTTAGTAAGGGGTCCTTGTCTTACTCCTCCAGTTTCCAACTGACCATGGAGGAGCTATGATACTTCACAAGACAGGAATAGTGATCAAACTCACCTTTTACATTAACAAAAAAAAAAATAAAATGATTATTGGCATCACATAAAAAGAAATTCTACAATCAGAGTAATTATGTTCATTTTTAAGCTGCGAAACAGTAAATTTCCGGTGTAGATAGAAAAGTGTTGAGTAATAAAAATGATAAAATCTTTTTTTGCAAGACTTTTATTTTATTTGTTACCAGCCTGATATTGGTACATATCTTGATCAAGGCACTGTTTGTGCATTTTCTTTCATCTTTGAGCCCAAATGACATGTCCCTGGAAACACGCAATGAAGACAAAACAGGAGGGTACCATTCCATGTTATACCTAGAGTACCTGTCTTATTTGGCGGCTCCATGAGTGCTTCCCTGCATGAGGAGAGACTGGCCTTCATTAAAGATTTAAATAAGAAAAACTACAGAGGAGTGGTTGTGTGAGAGATTTATTCTTCAGTAACAAACCAGAAAACTTTAAAATATTTTGTCCCAAAAAGAGACTTTTAAAATTATGTGCCCGCTAATCTTGCCAGTTTTTTCAGTTTCCTTTTTGGAGGAATGCCGACGGGAAGATTGTGGCAGGATAGTTATCTCCCCAAAATATTGATTTCCTTAAAATTATTGATTTAGCTTATAAGCCTGACAATTAAACAAAAGTGTCATCAGTTACAATCTTTAGATTTGTTCTAGTCTTTGATATCAGTGTTTTGAAGATATATTAATTTCTCTACTCCAGAAGAGGAGAATTTCATTGGTGTTAAATAGCTTAGTTCCCATTTTCTCCAAGGTAATGACCAGAAAACTCACAATTTTGTCCCTGAGGCAGGCTACTTCAGGCATCTGTTTTTTAGCTTTTTTACACTTCATGTGCAGACAACTACCACGAGAACAAGTAAGGAGAAGACATATTTTCTAAAGTAGCCATTTTGCTGATAACTTCCAAATAATTTTTTCTACATCATTTATCTGGTGAGGCAGCAGGTATAAAGCAGGTAGCTGGGGCAAGAGTTATTTAGACTGAGTCTTAGGTAAGTGATAGAAGACTTTTATGTTCATGAGTGTATGCCCCACTTGCACTGCAGTCACAAAATCCGGTCTTGGCAGTGTGGGCTTCCTGGCTTTTTTTTTCTTTTTTTGCTCTGAACACCTGTACGCAGACACTTATAAAAATAAGGAGAAGAGTGTTTTCCTTAAAAAACATGTGTGCACGGTCTCTTTCTCCTCACTCTAGGTTTGCTGCTGTAGACTCTTTCCCCATCCTGCCTGGTTTCCTGCTACTTGTTTAAAGAAACAGAACATATATACTCACAAAAATAATATCAAGTCATTGCTTCAGAAGAAAGAATGTCACCACTTGAGTTTGCAAGAAATATTTCCTTCTGCATCAAGATGCCTGACTGAGGCAGACACGTCTGACTTGGGATTCAGTGTTGTCCAAGCAGATGTAGTTTTGACTTTAAGATGTTAAAAATAAGCTGGTGATAACAGGATAACTGTGTATTTTGAAACAGTTGTTTCCTTGGATACAGAGACACACAGTGTATGTTCTTCTGACATCTGCACTTTTTCTTATTCGTGAGCACATGAAAACAGGAAAATAGTATGAAAGACCTGAAGTGGAATTTTTGCTGTATCACAATTCTGCCAATGAACTTCCACTGGAAAGAAACTGACAGTTTTAATTGTGTTTTCTAAGCGTGTAATATACAATTCATTATTGTGTCACACATCCTATGATTGTGAGATACTCTTTATTGCTCATTGTTATATCAGGCAACATTTCTCTCATGCATACATCTGGTTTTATGTAGATCCTAGCAATGGAACAAAAACACAGTGCATACTTTGTGGCATCCCTTCACAGCTGAGTTTCCTTTGCTTGCTTCTTTAGAGGGTACTTAGCATTTGCTTGGAACTTGATAGTTTTGAAGCAAGTCTTTATTTACAAGTGATGACATTAAAGATGAATAACACAAAGAGAATCAGTTCAGCAATATAATTTTGAATCAAGAAACTCTCAGTAATTAATAGATACTTCATTTTAATCTCTTGCAACAGATGCATGTGCTTCTCTTGGCAGTTAACTGCTTGCAGACACTAATTTGACACCATATGGGTGTCAGATTTCTGATCTCAACAACTGCTTAATTAATTGATGTTTTTATTTTTGAATGGGTTGTGTCTGCTCAGATCAAAAACCTAAGCATGCTATAAAATTGTAAATAGAGAGAGCTTTCCTTAGAGATTAATGCAGTATAACACCCAAAATTTGGACATGTTATGTTTATGATTGATTTCACTTGGATATCATGTTGCTCTAAGTGTGAGAAAGAGAGAGGAGCCAGAAACCAAAGACAGTATGAGAAGCACATACATAAAGTATTGCTAACCCCAAAATCATTAATTACTCTGCCTAATAAAAACAACTAAACAAAAGCAAAATCCAGAGATGGTCCTGAAAGTGGTAGAAACAGATAAAGAGAAACTTCAGGTTTTAAATTTTTTTCTGGTCCATTCTAACAATTGGAGCTTAGTCTGGCATTCAGGAAAACCTACAGTGTAAGTATGTGGTTTAAACATTACGCGTTCCAAGACTGTTCCCGTAGCTGTTGCAGTCCCCTGCAGTTCTGGTGACTCCACCTCTAGAAGATACAGTAGAGTGAAAATTATGTAGACAAAATGTTAATAAAGGTGATGAGAGGTATGGAATCAGTAAACAAACTATAACTCTTCAGTTGGTAAAAGATACAATTAATACAGCAAATCTCCTATATTGACTGATATAAGGAAGGTGAATAGGCCCAATATAGGTGACGGGCACCATTTATTCACTATTTCTTGTACCCTTCTTATACCCCTTGCAAGAGGGTACACTATTTGAAATTTCGAGGCATGGTGTTTAAAATAAAGGAAGCAAGCAATTTTTTTTACTCAAAGTATAGTTAACTCACTGTCACAGGATGTTGTGGAAGCCAAGAGATATAAATGGATTCAAAATGGCAATAAAGAATTTTGCAAAGAATAGGTCCATTGATGAACATCGAAAACAATAGCCCAGATGCAATGTCTGGCTCAAAAATTCTCTGACCTCTTGATTGTTGGCAACTATCTGGCCTTACCCAAGGAAGGATCATTCTCTGTTCTTTGCTTAGCCAACCTCAGCTGGCTAGTGTCAAAGAAAGGCTACTGAGTTAGATGGAGTTGGCTGTCCCTATCATGGTATTTCCATTTTAGAAAGGAGATAATAGAAAAGCAGAGTTTTGCAAAAATTCCGTATATCCCACCTCTGTCAGTTGTGTCCTACTGTAATCACAAAGGGACAAAGAAAAATTTAAGGATCTGGAATGGGGAGGGAAATTTTGCTGAGAAAAAGGCTGTTATTCTGTCATTTTGCACAGACTCTGCATATTCACAACAAAGAAATATGAATTCCATCAGCAGAACCAGAAGAACTATGCTCTGATCAGAAATTATTACAAATGTTCTTTCAAAAATGTTCATTTCAAACATTCTTCCTTAAAAAAAAAGAAATTGTTAATTGTAATTGAAAATAAAAAAGATTATGTTGTTTCTTGCAGCTGCATCAGAAAGGGAATTCCCTGTCTCTGTGAGGCACACAGAGATTTCTTCTAAGTCAAACATGTTTCTTATACCACAGTCTGAGGACAATAAAATTTAACTTGCACTTTCAAGTATGGTTTTAGTTCCAGTTTGAAGGGAGTTTTCTGGGTTCAGAGTCTGAGTTCTTGGTTGTTGTCTACCAAAAATTTCTAGCCAATCCTCAGAATCACCTTGCCTACCATCATGCCCAGGAACATCCATCTCTGCTCACCTGCTGTGTCGCCATCCCGTGGGCCTGCATTACAGGCTGCATTACAGCCACGGGCAGCTAACAGCAAACAACATATTGAGTCTAGCAGCCATATCCTGCTGACTATAAACTTAATCATGCTCTTTGCCAACAGTTCACTGCCACAGAGGAAAGGGATCAATGGAAGTATCCTACACCATTTGGCTACTGTCATTTCTCCACCAGCTGGAATTCATGAGCTTCCAGAGGTATCCCGTTGCCGGAGGATGACCCTTGCCTGAGGTAGGTAAAGGCCTGTAGTGCTTGTGTGTGACACTGCTGGAAGGACTCTCAAAACTCTCAATGTATCCTAAAGGTCAGGTCAGGAGTGACAGAGCCACAGCAGAACAGCATAGAGATCATCAGCTCATATCCTTGGTCAGAGACAGAAAAGGAATGACACCACCCTGCATACGTAGTTTTCAGCTTCTTTTTTCCTGGAGATGTGATGTGGAAACATGGAAAACAACTTTTTAAGTAAAAGTGAATAACTCAAATGTAACTTGCCTGACAAAGTGTCACCAGAAATTCGTGCAGGCCAAAGGGGTGTCTTAGGTCAGCTCTTCAGGCTCCTTAGTATGACCTCTCTTATGACTTACCACATTAGAAAATATGGCCTAAATATATGCTCAAACAATCAGGTGATCTTTACCACATAAGGAGTAGTAACAAAAAACGAAAATGAAATTTTGGGCTCGTGAGAAAATGAAAAAGGAACATCCAAGTTAAATGCCAGTTACTATAAAGTATTCAGTCCAAATGATGGCATTTGGTGAAATCTGAACTCTTCAGGTTTGTGGTTTCATTTGTATTAGCTATCAGTAATGCAAAGAAAAAAAAAGCAGAAGTGTTTTCTTAAAGTAAGACTTTCTTATTGACACCTGACACTTGTCAGTGAGAACTGACCTCTGGCTGACAGAAGTCATGAATCATAATTATTGGAAAGCCCTAGAAATGTACTTGTCCCTTCCTCTACTCTTTCTCCTGGAAAAATGCTTCCTTTATAGTTCTTATCAAGCTAAATGGCAGTAACTGGTCAGGTGCAGACTGTCAGCAGTTGTCATGCACGCTGTAACTGGAAATCTAAAAATGCACCACCGAAACCTAATAGTGAAACTGTGGGCTCAGACAACTGATGAAGCAGAAAGGGTGGGTGTGAGTTTCTAGCACAGCCTGCCTGCTGACATCAATCCATTTCCTGCTCACCTTACTGACATGAGAAGCACTAATGAGAAGAGCTAAGTCAACTGAGCAAGTAAAAGAGCTCTTGGACCTCTTGCTTCTCTGCAGAGATCTCCTAAACTGAAAGAAGCTGGCTGATGATTTCATGTGCAAAGGTGCTTTCTACCATCCCTATAGAATCTTACCCCAGTTTTTAGAAGTCTGTTGTTTCCCCTTCATGTAGCATTCCCCATCTCACTCTCACCCATCTGTCTGCTGAGTGCAAGTGGGACAGTGGTTTCTGGCCCCTCAAACTAAGCAATGTGCTAAAAACAGGTGCTTATACACAGTGTAAGCAACTAAATATGATACAAATACTTAAAGGTGAAAAACAGAATTCAAAACATACAAAGTAGACATATATTGCAATGACTGCACAGGAAACATTATTACACAGCTCCAGCAAACACAGATGACTGATTGCATTTGGCCTTTTGCTTGGACTTGTTCCAGACATACAGCCACACACATTCTGCTCAGTATCTCAGTACAGAATCTTAAAAAGGTGCTGCAGAAGTTGCAAAATTGTTGTCCAGTCTGATGCAATCTCTTCTAATCATTTTCCCACAGCCGTACATTGCAGTTCATGTTTCCTGAGTCCCACGATCGTGTCTCTCCTTCCCTTCCCCTTTTATCTCCATCTTTCTCCCCCTCACTTCCTTTTTCATCTAACTCTTCTGCACCATTACCCTATCCCCCTCTTTTTCCAGACGCATATTCATCAGTGGGTGTAAATCAACATTCGTGCTTTTGTGTCAATGGGAGCGATGTCAGCTAAAAACTTGGTTGACAACACTTGTTTGAAATGCAGAAATTCAATCTTGCACCCCTGCCTCTTGCTGTGAATGCTTTGGCTCTGTGCTGGATGTCTGTGCCTGGCACCCCCCCCACTCCTTGCCACCTCACCCTGTTAAAGATCCTGTAAGAAATCCTGTGAACCATTCACTGGGCAATATCTGATGGCAAGATGTAAGGTGCTGGGGCAAGAAGGACCTGACATCCCCACAAGAATAACTTTGTGTTGCTGTAACACTGCTACTAAGGAATAATGATGACTCACTCAGGCTGCTGTTCTGCAGTGGCGGAGTGGCTACATCAGGGACTTAAATCTCTGCTCAGCAAGATGCCCAAGTTCTCAATATTGGTGATAGTATTCCCATAATTTCTGAAGTCCCTAGCAGCCCTTTTTTATGCATGCTCATCAAACACTGCTTGCCGGTTGGCAGTCTCGTCATGTTAAGGAAACAATGGCTTAGGTCCAAGCTACAGTGTTTTTCTTTCTGTGGGATGATCAAACGGCTCTAAACAAAGGACAGACAAGGTCTCCCAAACAAGTTTCTGCAGTGATTGCACTGAGGTTGCAGGCAATGGGCAAAGTACAGTAAAGTCAGTGAAAGTGAAAAAGGACTGGCAGGGAAAACGACCCTTTTCAGAGGCTCAGAGAAGCCAGTCAGCTAATGCAAAGGTGATTTAGTCAGGTGTAACCAGCCCCCTCTGATTTCTGATTAACTCACCGACATGCCTCATCAAGAGAGTTTGGGCTAGCCTGTTTCATTTTGATCTGTTTATCTCTTTTACATTATGACACTATTGCTCCAGTCTGCAGCCCCAGAGAGATCCCACTCATTCCTCCCTGAACCATTTTAAGAAGACTGGTGGATCCAAGAGTGATGGAAAAGCCTGCGGCATTGTTTTGCTGTCATGCAAACCTGGCTACCTTACTGTTATTATCATAGACTGACATCTTTCATTGCCTTTTCTGTTTTCCAAGACAAAAGAGCCAGCTGAGACTGGAACAAAGGAGAATACAGGGAAAGGGAGAGAATATGTCAAGCAAGAATAGTTTGGAAAGGGCCAAAAGTGGAAAAGGAAGTCTAATTCTAGCCTCATCCAGGGGAAAAAAAGGTTTTTTTGAGAAATGTAAACAAATCAGGAAATCCTGGCACTTACTCCAGTTCCGATTTGGCAAAACACACCAGTTCTTTCCCTATGTATGAGCTGCTGTTTGTGAATGAAATCCAGATTAGGTTATTCATTGAGCCCTGCCAGTCCCACAGTTTCCAGGTTTCCTTTTGCTTATGGCATAGCTTAAACCTTAAAATAATAATAATAAAAAAACCCATATGCATGTTATTAACTCTCCATATTCAAATGGAAATACAATGCTATCATAAATCTCTATTTTTTTCTAATGTAAATTCCTCTCTCCAGCATGAAGCTGCAGGAAAGCCATTGTATCTGCACAATCTAAACTTGAAAGGGAATTTTTGTTAAACTAGTTACGATAGGGGAAACATGTTTTTCACTGAGTTGAAAGATTAAAGTTGGCCATAAAAAGGGGTGGAGGGGCTGGAGAAGGATTATTGGTTGCTCAACTAATGATTAGATACAGGACTTCAAGGACAAATTAAGGAGCACAAAAAGAAAGATTTCTGAAGATAAGTGAAACCAGTTCCAATAATATCAAATAAAAGATGCCTTGTTTATCACAGATTTTAATCTCTTCCAGTTCTATTCTACCTCTATTAGTCTAATTAGACAAAGAGAGTGTAAACCCCAGAAGAGACAACCAATCTTTTGTAGACCTTGAAGTCTGCCCAGCATATCTGTCTCCCAACTTGCCCTTCTTTTGCCTGTCTCCCAGCATGGGTAATTTCCCTCTCTCTTGTGATTTTGATTCCTTACAGAAATAGGACTCCAGTTGCCAAAATTCCCTTTTTCCTGATTAAAAACGGTTTCTGGCTCATTAACACTGTCTCTTTAGGGCAGGGAGGGAGAGCAGGAACAAGGGAGAGGATTGAATACGGTTGCTCTTACCTCAGAGGGGGCTTATCAGTGCAGCAGTGTGGGGACTGTTGGGAGCTAAACTGAAGGATACATCAGAAGCCAGAAAAATGAAGGACCTAAATGGCCAAACCAGTGTACCTTGTCCATGGAGACATGAGAAAAAGAGTTTCATTAATGCCAAGTAGTAGTAGAGATGAGCTCTCATTTAAAGTCTGTCAGCACAATGAATTGCAAGGAGTCAAGGAAAAAATCCCCATCCACTCTGACTGGGCCTTATGGGTGGCTTTGGCTAAGCACAATAACAACTTCAACCTTGCTCTGAGCTGGACACACATGGAAAGATGCAACTGCACTGCTGCTTCTGTGTTGCTGGCATGCTCTCAGTCAAATCCTTGTGAAATAGGAATGTTGGAAGAGCTGTTTGAATTGCTGAAGACCTGGAGTAGTTCTTGTTTCCATCAAGAGCCTTGCTTGCATATTTATTTGTTTCACGAATGAGCGTATGTACTGTTTGAGAAAGAAAAGACAGGGAAGGTAGTATTCGCACAATCATCTTTTCTCCATAAAAATGATTGCATCTTCTACGTGGAGATAGTCAATGGTTGTGAGCCCTGATGAGCTAAAATCACAGTGAAAGGAGGGTGTCTTCATTATACTGTGATTTTACTGTAGCGTCTTGAGCCTCTTTTCCTTGTAGAAGCTGGACCTAATTGGGATTTACATGATGGTAAAACTAAAGTGACCGTGTTTGATTTTGTTCCTTTTTTTTTCCAGGTGGATGTATTTTTTTAGAGGTAGGAGCTAGAGCTCCATTTAAAAGTGACATGGCCTAAAATAAAATTCTGCAAAGTTTCTCAAATTTTATTTTTCTGACAGTTTTTTTTCAAATACTTAGATTTTCTTAGCACAAATATTTCTGTTACCAGAAACAGGAAAATATTGCTATCCACCCAAATTTCCCTAAATTAAAAAAAAAAAAAAAAAGGTCCATAAAGTGGTTAGTTGTTTATGTTCTCCATTGCTTTAAACTCATTTCTTCATTTAAAGAATTACTACAGTCCACAGCATAGTACAAATGGGGGTTGCAGTTGCTGTATCAGACACAGTCCTCACAGACTGTGAAAGGCTGGTTCCTTCCATATGGTTTGACACCCACCTTAACACACAAAAGCTGCAGCTGAAGCCGTGCTCTTCTTCCATCCCTGAAGAGTGATGTTTTCGGCGAGTGGGAGGTGGGAAGGAGCAGATAAAAGTGGGCTGAGGCCAGGGAGGGCTCATTACAATCCATCATGCTGGAGTCTGGAGTTCCCAACTGATCTCCTGATCACCAGCCATGCAAGCCACAGGGACTGTCAAATGGAGAAAGGAGAACTTATTTAGGGTTATTATTTTGGGGACCATTTCTTGAAGGATTACTACTGCATTTCAGAATAGGCAGGATCTCAACTCCTTTCCCATTGGTGCAGGGCTTTCCATCACCTGCAGAGGTGGTAGCAGTGAGACAACTGTCCTGAGCACATTGGATATACATTTCTGCATTCAACAGAGACAGTCGTGGAATTTGTAAAAATGGTTATAAAACATAGATTAATTTTTTTGTTCAATTTTACTGCCATCAGGACTATAAAAAACAGCTTTTTTTTTCATGCCAGGGCATGGTTAATCACAAATAAAATAATCTGGAAAGAAATTAAGTTATAGACCCACCTCTGGCTGCATTCTGTTGGTCTGGGAAAAAAAAAAAAAATCCAGCACGTGTCTGAGCACTCAAAGGAGAGCTTGCAAAAGCTGTAGATGGTACATCTCTGTTACCCTGTCAAGGGAAAACTGCAGCAGCAGAGCAATTAATGTCAGGCTGTTTCTGTAGCCTACATAGTGCAGTATTCTCCAGTGCAGAAAAGAAGGGAAACAGGTGCTCCATCTTCTCGGCATCTGGTTTGGATGACCACAATACTCCAAACACCTGCAATTTGCAGTCCTGCCAAGCCTTGCCTGCTATTGTATTAGGCAGGACTGTCTGCCTACAGCAATAAAAGACATTGTTTATCAGTGGTACCGGAGGAACATGGATTGTGAGGAGGGGACAGAACAAACAAACCTGGAAAAAACCCCTCTATTAGTCTGTAGCTTGAATGCTTTTGACCATGAAAGGTTGGGGGGTTGATTGCTTTTCTTTTTTTTTGCAGAGACTGGAAACCTTGTGGCAGGTTTTTCTGTCTGAACAGACAACAGGCACTTGTGTTAAGAGCGTGATAATTTTTTAGTATCAGCTCTCAGGTTTTAGGGCTTGAAGAGGAACTGCAGTTTCACATTTTAACAGAATTGTTTTTACAGGCTGTGCTGAGTTTTATCTCTCTAGCTCTGACTCTAAACATGATGATTCACATCTTACTTAGAGTGGATTTAGGACTATTTAGGATTAAAGCTGAAACTTTGCCCAGAACCTTAGATACTGAAGTTTATTCTATTTTAGGTTTCCTCTTCAGGGACGGCAAAGCCATTTCACTGGATGTGAAACAACCAAGACATTCAGAAAACTAAATCAGGGCAGCACATTTCAGAAGATGCCACAGCATGGGCCATCTCAGTGAAATCACTTGTATCATTTACATCCTTCGAACAGCACACAGATTTTAAGACCTTTTTAAGATGACAAATTATTTGTTTCTGAAGCAAAGGACTGGCAGATGGCCTGTCTAGATCCTGTTCTGGAAACCCTAATAGTCTTATTTCCTGCCCTTGAGAAAGCTGCTTAATTTAGGAGCATTTTCCTTTTCCCTACCTGCAAAGCCGGGACGGCAGCGGGTAGCTAGCTACCTCCTACGTGGGCTTTTTAGTGGGAGGCGCACGGAGCCGTGGAGCTTCCCAAGGGAAAGCCCTTCCAGGAGCGGCAGGCCCTGCTGCCGTGGCGGGAGGTGCCGCACCAGCCAGCCCCGGCTGTCCGGCGGGGAGGGGGCCGGGACGGCGACCGCGGTCCCGGGAGATGAGCCGGGCTCGTCCCTTTGCCGTGAGCCCCAACTAGCGACCGGCCGAGGAACGGCAGCGGTCAGCGCTCGGTGCCTTCGGTGGGGTCACTCGTGGTGGGGAAAAAGCTTGAAAATCTTGTCTTGGCCCCCTGAACACCGGCCTAAAAATGTCTGTGACGTCGAACTTAGCTGTCAGGGCACGCTGGCAGCGCAGAGCGCCAACCGCGCCCTGGGCTGCTCAGGTGCAGCGTGACCGGCAGGGCGAGGGAAGTGATTCTGCCCCTCTACTCCATTATGGTGAGACCTCCCCTGAAGTGCTGTGCCCAGCTCTGGGGACCCCCAACATAAGAAGGGTGTGGACCTGCTGGAGTGGGTCCAGAGGAGCGACACGAGATGATCAGAGGGCTGGAGCACCTCTCCTGTAAAGATGGGCTGAGAGACATGGGGTTGTTCAGCCTGGAGAAGAGAATGTTCTGGGGAGATCTTAGAGCAGCCCTCCAGTACCTAGAATGGGCTTATAAGAAAGATGGGGACAGACTTTTTAGCAGGTTCTGTAGTGATAGGATGAGGGATAATGGTTAAACTAAAAGAACAGAGATTTAGACTAGATATTAGGAGGAAGACTTTTTGCAATTAGGAGGGTAAAACACAGGAACAGGTCGCCCTGAGAGGTGGTGGATGCCCCATCCACTGGAATATTCAAGTTCAGGTTGGACAGAGCTCTGAGCAATCTGATCTTGTTGAAGATGTCCTTCTTCACTGCAGGGAGGTTTGACTGGATCCCCTTGAAAGATCCCTTCCAACCCAAACTATTCTACGATTCTATGAAGATTAATATCTTTTCTCTCAACTTTTTGAAAAATGTTTCAGGATGGGAGGGGATTTCATACTTCACAACTATGGCTTTGCTGAGAAAAACCTCTCCTCTCACTGGTATGAGGAGCACTTTGCTCACAGGAAATACTTTTGTGGAGTTTTGGACGTGACAATATAAACAGGTAAAGAAAATCTGACAGTGCTTATGCAAAAAGTAGAACGCTTAAGTACTCAGCTCAAGAACATAAAGGGACACCTGCAAGACAACATATGGAGCACTGGATTTTGTTAGATAACAGCTTTTTTCTTTTTGTCTGCAATGATCCATCTAACTTCCCAGTTTGCTACATCTCACACATAAATGCCAGTGTTTAAGATCCACAGCTCTGGTGGAATCATGGTGTGAGACATAAACCTGAAATAGGCTGAAACACAGAGTGGGAAAATGAGAATAGATGGAAACTATCATTATACTAGTCAAGGAGTTGATATATAGCACATGCGCTCACACACTGCTGCACTGCATGGATATGGTTAAAGAGAAAAACTCATGCTCAGAGAACTTCCTTGTTGCTACACTAGTGAAATTACATGAGAAAAAAAGTACTTCCAGTTCCTTGGGACTTTTTTTTTTCTGTCTAAGCAGATGCATCTTCTCAGATCCACTCTTTTTACAATAACTGCTATAACTAAATGCGTATTTGGATAAAGAGTGGGGAATCTTATTTCCAGCATATAAAGGATGGTGATTAGCCTTCATTGAATTAAGTTCCAATCCTGGATTAAGTTATGCTTTTATTGGCCCCTATGCACAAATGCTGAAATTTAAGGTTAAGAAGATATATATCCATATATTTTACATGGAGAGAAAGAAAGATATATAAAGATATACGTTTAACAGGTAGGATTCATATTCTGAATCAGCAGTTTGCAGAACGTTCATGGTAATAAAACTGTGATTGGTGGCTGCTAAACCTGTGGTATCGTTTTTCGAATTGGTTAAATGATGCAGTTGCACTCAAAAAAGTAGTTAAACCAACTTTTGCTCCCTAAGGGTTGAGCACACTGACTATTGCTTGTGCAGCCAGGAAAATCCAGTTCATAGCAATGACCACTTATTCCTGGTAATGATTAAATAGGTCCCACAAGATCATTTGAAAAGTGGTTTGTTTAAATACCATTTATTTGAAGGCCATTAAGTCTCTGGAGTTCAAGGGTAGGGGCGGAGATAATGTCAAGGCAATGATATCACGTCTCTATTTTATGACACCAACTGCACCACAAATCATACTCCATACATGATTTAGGTGTGGAGAGAACCCATTTTATTAATTCGTCTTATCCTTTACCTTCTATCAAGACAGTTCATATTAAGAAGGGAGGGTGGGAAGATAAGGAAGTTAGGACATTAGCCATAAGCTGTCTCTGTTGAAAGCTGCAGTCACTGCACCGTGAGATCTTTTCTGCAGAGAATTTTCTTGTCAGAGTGTCATTATGCCACACACCCTTGATTCACCTTCTCCTAGAAAAATGATTTGTGTATTGACTTAAAATCAGTCACCTGCTCTCTGGCAATATTTTGAGGCTGTTTCAAGGCTCACTCCAGAGATGCTGTTCTCAGAGGTACCACAACTTATCTAGCAAAACCCAGAATGGGTGGATGCCTGGCTTCACGGAAGCGGGTGGTGGAGCTCCAGTTGTATGAATTGAAACCAGGATCTTTTTCCCATCATGTTCCCATAAAGTGAATTTTAAAAAATAATGTGAAAGTACAGAGTAGAGCTCTTCAGGATCATAAATTTGCACCACATCCTGCCATTCATACACAGGCACCAATGCCTTTGAAATCACTGAGTCAATGGGAGACTTGCCTGACAAAGAACTACAGGATTACATCCTCAAATTGTTGAAGTTTCGTGTACCTAACCCAATAGAATTTCCTTTGAAATAAAGACAAAACCTCCTCTAAGGTTAAAAAGTGAATTTGAATTTTGTATATTTCTGAGTCTATAGTTCTTTCATTGTGTCCCATTTTTGGAAACACAGACTTGGAAGTGACCCAGAACTTTTTCAGCACCTCATCATTATTAACTCAGTGTTTCTATGTGAATGTATATTTTCCAGGGCTCACTGACTAGACAGGCAGACAAAGCTAAATCAGTCAGGGCATGCTTGCCACATCTATGACAGCAAAGGAAGAAGAGTAGAGGAACTTTAAAATTGGGCCTCAATACACAACATAACTAAAATAAATGCACTCACTCTACCAAGAAAAAATAATAGAATCGATTAAAATGATGCTTGATAAGATGTCTATAGGAATCAACAGTGAAAATGAGACATTGGAAAGCAATGGGATTTACTATAAACAGCATTTGGGTTTACCAGAAGCCACGTGAACAGAAACAGCTGCTATGTATGAGAATGATACTCATCTAAATAGATGGTTTACTATGGGTTTCCTTAGCTTGCCAGGATTTTACTCTGTTTAGTTTTGCTGTGATGGTCATATAATTTCTGACCAGAGCATTTTATGGAGTCAAATTTAATCCACAAAAACAAATCTTCACCAACAGATATATATTTCTGCCATACAGAGTCAGACAGAAATGAGCTTCTGTTTCTTTTTCACCTTCCTGTCTTCCTCAGATCTTGAGGACTAAGAAGTTCAACAACCCAGGCAACTCTGTATTTTAGGTGGGATTATGGCCTGGAACTCTCCCAGTTCCCATTAATTTGTTGCAACTGCCAGGCTTTACAGCCTTCCCTGGGGACAAAATGTATGGAACCGAGCAGGGAGTGGGAACAGTAGCTGGTAGAAAGCCTGACAGTCCCCTTTCAACTCTTAGTCTCCTTTTTGCAACTCTTGCCATCTAGGTTTCCATTTGCTTAAAGGTGCCTTTATCTGAGAAGAAAGCAATGTCCGTAAGGGAGGGTTCTTCGTGCTTGTTATATTCCAGCTCTGGCAAGGACGCGCCTTCTCTCAGAGAAACAACCCTTGCTCCAGCCCAGTCCTTGTACCTGACAGGTAGCCACAGGCTTGCCCACAGGCTTGCCCATGAGTACATGTGAACACACACTGTCTAGACTCAGTCAGTGAACTTTGTTTGGGGACTATTGTTTAACTTTTCCAGATGTGTGTTTTTATAGTGCAGGCTCATCACCAGCTGCCAGAAAGCAGCTGCTGGAGGAAGCTGCTGAGCTGCCATCCTGCCCCAGACCACCCTTCATGCCCTGGGCTGTCCCCTTCCTTCTGTCAGCACGAGCATTTTTTGGGGACCTGGTTCAGGGACCCAGATCACATCACAGATGATCTGGCCCACTCAATTGACCCGACCCACTGGCCTTTTTAACTAATTTTTTCTGGACAACTCAGTTCTTTGCTCTGGTCCCATGAAAGCCTCCAGGAAGCGGAAAGTATGGGGTGGGAAGAAATGATTGTAGCATACACGCAATCAATTTAAGTCAAATTTGTTAGCTGTAGAGAGGTCTCAAAGGGTCAGGAGGAGAGATTAAAGAAAAGAAAACCTATTTCCAAGAAATCCAGTTCCAAAAAATCAATGTGGCATGAGTTCAGAGAATTCATGTGAGAGACAGCAATGGTGAATGAGTGCTGCTCTTGTGTGTAAAGCTTCAAGAAAAACTCACACCTTATTAGGCATCATGGAACACAACCATAAGACACAATTCCCCAGAGATCAGTCTGCATTGGCTCTGCTGTTCACAGGCCTACTCATTGAATTTTTCTCTATGATAAGATCTGGTGGTTCACTGCAGTCTAACCTCTGTGCAGCGAATGAGCAAAAATGAACCAGGTGATCAGAGTATTTTCTGCTCTTGAGTAACAAAGCACAGTAATTTTTGTTGAAATGTCAGCACGGATAACCTAGTGGTCAGGCTGCCACTCCAGTAGTTTGGAAAAGGTCCTGATAGCACCTTCTGCCTTTGTTTTCACCTATTTCTAACCTGTCTGTGTCAGATTTGCAATGATAGTTCCCTTGCTTCACTTTGAAAACAAAACGAGCTCTTTGTGGGAGGAAATTCACAAAAGAAAAAAATTATCAATATTATGAAAATGCAGGGTTGACCTGGGGCCTGGTATGTGGTCAGATCTAACAAAAATGACTGTTTTTTCACCAGCTACTGTGAGAGACAATTCCACAGGGAATTGTGGATCCCACTTAAAGAGATTTTCCTGCGTATTTCTTCCCCTTTATTGATCTACTTTATACTGCACTATATAAAGTTCTCAATTATTAGAAATGGTCCTCCTTTAAAAATACATTTAACACCTCTTATCTAAATCTTGTCTCATGAATTAATCCTTCCAGACTCCACATAATTTTTCCTGTAGTTTAATCCTTTTGCAGTATGTGGTTTTCGTTAGCAGAAAAAGGCATAATTTTAATAATATGTGTGTTCCCCATGGCCAAAACTTGAGTTGGTCCTTTCTTATGACTCTATTCTTGAAAAATCATGTTTAATGTTTTGTCCATGAGAGCTAGCCAAAAAATGGTAGTAATTCATGGTAATTTTGGGGAAGACATGGTGACTAATTTCTGAGCTTTTGATCACCTCAGATTAAATTTTGGGAAAGACTTGGTTTAAGATTTTCTTCCTGTCATCTCTACTCCTTTCCATCTCATTCTTTTTTTCCAGAGAAGAAAAGCTAGAAAGGGAAATCAGCTGTTGAATTACTTATTTGTAGTGTCGTTGTCCTTTTCTTCTTCGGAGGGACTCAGTTCAGAGACTAGAGTCTATATTAAAGTCTTCTCTAATATACTAGAGTCTTCTTTTCCCTCACAGATGTAGTTACTAATCCAGACACATTTTACCTCTACAGTCCCTTTAAAACTAAATTATTATTCATTTTGCTCGTGGAGAAAACTGTTCACAAGACCAGACTGGTTTTCACTCTAATTACTACAGTCCTCTCCTCTTGGATCTTCTGGGCATTCATCTTAGCCTGTTTCAAATTATCCAAAATACATCCACAGGACACATCAAAAAGCAAATGGGGAATTGAAAAGCTAATTTCTAAGAATGAAAAGTTTACTTAATGCTACCTGGAAATTACTGGTTCCTGTTCAAATTGGCAAGAGAGGTGACAGATGTGCTATCAGGGTCCTAGAAAGCTGATGGAGAAGTAGGCAAAACCAATGCTGGCCTGCCTCATGAAGCAGGCTAAACCTGATGCTACCTTGAGTTAGTGAGTTTCTTAAGTTAGTGAGCGATCTCTATAATTTCAATTAAGCCTCAACTGTGAAGCTGAAATGCAAATATACTATTCATTAGGCATGCTGAATTCAATACATGGACTTGGATTATGTCTACTAAAACACTCGTGAAGGTCACCAATTGTCATTATGTTCTCCAACACCTGGCTCTCAATCTGGTGAATGAACTAAGTTCAGCCCTGGCTTGGTTTTGGTATTTGAGTCGTCTGTCACAGGGTGGAAGATTTGCAAGGAGAACCTGTAGCTACCGTAAATTTTGCTCATGTCATTGCTCCCTGTCTGCACCTACATCATGGGCTAGCTTGGTGTCAGAATCGGCTTTTCTACTGGAGCTTGCACTGCTCTGACCATCTCTGACAGTAAAGGCCACCAGAACATTTTGTGTAAAACATTTATGTCAGCCAAGATTCCCAGCCAGAGGCTTATTCACTCTCTAAGTATTCCTATTCCCCTTCTTACTGATTATTCCTCCTGACCTTTCATTTCAATTACTGACAGAGGGGAAAAAAAATAAATAAAGGAGAATAAAACCCCAACCACAAAATCAAAACACCTATAGTCCCCAAGAGAAATGCAACAGACCACATAAGCACTGCCTGAGTCACAACATTATCCCCGAGTA
The DNA here is from genome assembly GCA_013399855.1 of Oxyruncus cristatus. Classification (NCBI taxonomy): domain Eukaryota; kingdom Metazoa; phylum Chordata; class Aves; order Passeriformes; family Cotingidae; genus Oxyruncus; species Oxyruncus cristatus. The sequence goes on along the minus strand of VXAY01000340.1, from coordinate 163,567 downwards.
CCTTCTAGCAAAAGCAGGGGATAGGGAAAAAACGCTGTCCAGACAAGAGAGTTCTGGGCCAGCTGCCTTTGTGCCCTTTCCCCAGGGCTGTCTGTGCCTCTGCCCAACAACCTACAGAGGACACGGCAGCCAGATTCCACCTACACACAGTTGGCCCGTCTGGTTGCCTACAAGCATTGAGAAGGCTTCTCCCTTTTCTTCCCTCCAGACTTCAGAGCCAGGATGCATGAGCATGGGCTCTCTTTTGTCATCACTGATTGGTGGCGGTAGCCCTCACTGGGACTGCACACACACCTTGGCATGAGAGGAATTCTTATTCATCCTTTCTCACCTCACCAAGTTGGGAGATGAGATGTGGAGATGGGAGATGACATAGCTTCACAACCCAGAGGCAAAGCCTGTTAAAACATATATGTTTTCTCAAGTAGCACAGGCTGGGAGCAACGAACTGGCTTTGTAGCCTGTCCTCATGGGTCAGGACATTTGTGAGTGATGCTTTGCAGTCCTCCAGGATTCACAACAATACTCAGAAAGGAGGAAATTGCCTTCAGCTTCCAGGACTTTCACAGGAGAGTGTTGCAGAGGACAGGCAAGAGAAGTTGTTCTTCCATGCTGCAATGTGCCAACTGCACCCACAGCATTTAGTCCAGCACTAGCTCAGGCCAGTCTTCAAATAAGGACTGGTAATTTAGTCAACAGACCTGAAAAAAGGCATTAGGCAATGCATCTTTGAATACCTTCTTCAAAAAATAATGCCTCCAAGCCCTCCGTATGGCTTATGTTGTTGGACCTAGTCTCCTAACTAGCTCAAGCTCCTAGCCCATCAAAAAACTGGGAGCACAAAGAAACTCGCTTTGCAGGTGGTCTGAGGCAGCTCTGGGAACAACTCAGACACACTACAGAACAAAATCAGCAATCATTTAAATTATTCCCAGGACACCCTGGGTGACATTTGTTTCAAATAGAAACAGTGATGGAAGAGATGAAACTCCCAGGGTGTTCCTTGGGCTCAGGCTCTCTGTCTTCTAAGACAACTTCCCAAGGTATCTCTCAGCATGTCTCCAAAGAGATGTCTACTAGAAACCAGAAGAGCACAGAAGTGACTCCTTCTCTTGCCAACACAGCAGCCTGAGCAGGTTAGAGGCCCTCAGAGGCACTGGGAAAGGGCAGTTCAGATGAAGGTATCCAGGGAGCGTTTTGGTTGTAATTTTAAGAAGTGGAAGAAATGGGGAGAAAGGTAAGGCCAGAAAGTGAGCAAAAAATAGGTCCAGACCAACTGGCTACAAAGGTTACAGCAATTCTGGAGCATATTTCTTAGCCTTTTTAACCATCCCCACCCTCTGATCACCAGATACGTGCCCCAGCATCCTGTGGGTTTCAGGAGGAGCTGAGACCAGTCTCCTCATGCTGGCAGCAGGAGGCCAGCTGGCTTGTAGTTCACCTCTCTTGAGATGAGCCTCAAACCTACCTCAGCCCCAGCAGGGCCTTTCCAGAAACATTAGCATCACTTTCGCCACTTCACTACCTGCCAGCCTTGGTAAGGCTGATGCCTACACTGTGACTACCCACGTGCATGCACTGCAAGCCAGGAGCCATCGGCAGCACCCTGCCCCACGCCCTGGAAGTTGTTCTCCTCATCAGCTCTCTATCTCTCTGCAGCACAGACAGCTTCACAGCCTGCTTTTCCTGAAGTGGTAGAATCTAGTCTTGGCTCGCTGTTTGAGAATACAGGAGGCAGAAAGGGGGAACCACTACCTAGGCATGTTTTACTGGACCTGGGATAAAAAGAGTGCAAAGGTCCTGCACTCTCTGGCAAGGAGTGATGGTGTCAGGTCAGGGTGCTATGGCATGTGTTTATGATGAATGGTTGACCCTCAGGACCTGGACAATCAGGCTGGAGCACACAAGTGGGGACAAAAGTTGTCTCACCCCTCTCTATACCATTCTTGCTGCTGTTCTGGGGATGAGCTGGAGGGGAGGGAACCAACAAGTCAGGAGGACACCACATGTCCCAAAATCCATACCTCAGTGCAGGTATTTTGCATCCAAAGAAAGACCACACCTTTTTATGCTTTTTGTTTGCTGTCTGCCTGCTTGCACACCGTGGCTGTAGACGGTGCCCATTCAGAACACCGGGCCAATGGGACCAGTGTGAGCTTCTGCTGGGTGTGAGCAGAGGATGGAGGAGTGTGCCTGACCAGCCCATGCTAGTGTAGCTGCACCAACACACCAAGGTGACCCCAAGAGAGTCATCCTCATCTCAATCCTGATGTGGCCAATGGCTCATCAAAATTTGAAAGCCTGGGACTGCCACAGTAGGGTGTCAGGGTATCTTTGCAAACCAGGGTCCCGGAGAAGAACCTCTAGCTGTGCAGCTGAATGGCAGTGAGGGTGAGAAGAACCCTGCCCTTAAACACAGATTGCCTCTGGGATGAGACTGGGGATGCAAGAAATAAAGGGGGCTGTCAGGGTGACGGTGGTTTCTGGGATGCTGACAGGGACCCTGTAACAGAACAACAGGGACAAAGTCTGTACAGATGAAAATAGCCAATGGTAGACATGAGCTCAACAGCATCTTGGCCGTGAATTCACAACAAATAAATCTCCTTTCACTCAAGGGAGAAACTCTTTTGTTTTCAGAGAGGATGAAAATCTATCTATAGCCAAGGCCAAGTAAATATGCATTGACTTTCCACTTTTCAGAAAGATATTTCAAAAATCATGTTTGAAAGTACCTAAGAACTTGTGTCAAGAAATTTCCACAGGGAAAACATTGCTTCATTCATTCTTTTAAATTCTAATAATACATATGCCATAAGTTTAATTTATAAATACAACTGATGAACCCTAACATAACATTATGTGAACTTTGGCATACATCTGTTGGAGACCTGGAACTTAGCTCCTCACACTAGTGATGAGTGGATGGGTAAAACATTTAAGAATATCCCTTCTTCTTACTTCACACCATTACAAAACTTCTGCCTGGATTACCAGTTTATAGCATACTCTAATTGCTCTGATGATTAGCATTTGAGTAAGGATTTGCCTGTTAGGGGAGAGAGCAAAGGCTAATGTGCTGACTCATCTCCTGAGGTCCCTTTTCCAGGCAAGTATTTTTTTTATTTTCCAGTGACTAATTGCCCACTGAAAGCAAATTCTGGAAACACTAGATCCAAGCATTAACAGCACTGTTTCATTTTCACGTGGATATATTGAAGTCAAGAAAGACACTGTACATTGATCAGAGTTCCCCACTACCTCTCTTGATGACAGCTGAGCCCAGCCTGGCTTTTGACCAAAGGTCGAGCAAATGGTTTCCAGTATTATAGACAAAAAAAATGTAAGGCCAACTTCACAAAACAATTGGCTGATAATGCTTCATGTTGACCATGCCCTGATTTGGGCCCTTAGGAGGCCTTTTGAACAGTGGCTTAAGAATTTTAATGGCAACAGGGGGTTCCTATGAGACCCCTGAGCAAACCCGCTCCGGGAGGCAGAGGAGGCTGTGCCCCACGTGCCCCCTCACCGCCACTGCATTTGCAGCACAAAGGAGGCCAAGCAGGTTCAGCGTGGGTTTCTACCTCCAGTCCCAGAGTGCCTTACAGCACTAACAAACAGCCCTCCTTGGAAAAGCCAGTCAGAGCATGCTCCGCAATGGAAAGGCCCATGTTGTAGGCAGTCAGGTCCTCTGGGGAGGACAGGGTGCCTGGATATTGAGCTGCCCTGAGAACAACATGGCACTGTGTAACACCCACACCCTGGCATTCCAGGGCCAGACATATAGCCTTTAATCATCCCCTGACCTGTGTCTCACCTTACAGCAGTCATTTACCTTAAGAAACTTTGGTTTGATCTGCTAGGACATACTATACCCAACTAAACAAGGGCTGTCAAAATAAATGCAACTTCTTCTGAAGGATTTGGGGAAATTATGGTTGAAATTTGTTGCCAAGCTGTCAAACAAAGAGTAAACACTAGCTTATTTGTATGTTGCTGGGTCAACAACTTGTTGGTTTTGCCCCCAGGGCTAAGTTTCTAGTTGTTCTTTCAGAGCGGGATGAACGAATTTCTGAAGGCAAGAAATTGTCCATATGGATCTGAACTGGGAGGTTACAGAGACTCTGAAGAAGAACAACATGGAGAGTTACACCATCTTAAATGACATGAAGTTGTACTCTTTGGCTTATGTAACCCTACTTTTAGTGATCTCTGTGGCATTTACTTGCTACACTGGTGAAAAGTTGTTCAAAAACTGCAAGACTGATACGAAAAAGTTGGATATATCCAGGGACATACATAAAGTGGCCTTAGGAGGGAGAATCAATGAAGGAAAAAAATGTGTCCTATACAGAAGAGGAAATTGTTTCCCATAAATAGCCTTTGGTGGAAGTGTAGATGTTGCGTCTTGTGCTTAGTCCTTCTGGCTGTGCACTGCCAGTCGGAAAAACCTGGGGTGTTTATAAAAATGTTATTCTTCTTCACCAGGAAAATAACCTGCTATTTCCATTAAAAGGCTGAATTGTGAGAGGTTTGAATAGTACTGTTTCCACAGGTGAATGAAATAAATCATAGATGGAGGCAGGCTGCTGGTTTGGATTCGGATACTTTTATAGGCACATACTCTGATGGTGGTTATCCAGGCAGCCAAAGAAGACAAGAGAGACTGTTCAATAACACACCTCTTTCAAATGTATTTGAACAACCTTCTTTGACCCTTTATATTTGTAATGAGAGAGATTTGTTAAGCGGACTTTAACATTGACAGATAAAAAACCCCAACTTTAAAATATGCCTGGTATTAGGATTATCTGGTCATCAGTCAGCATGAAGGATGTCACACAAAAACTCTGTTGTCCAGGTAGAGGGAAATAGAAGGTGCCTTTATAACATGAAAATTTGTGTAAAAATCAAATAGAGACCAAGGGCTGTATGGCTGGTGCTGACACCTTCCAAAGCCACCCTTTTTTTCACTTCCATGCAGCTGAGATCTGCTAAAAGTATTCCCTCAGAATAAAATAAACCCCTCTTTCAGCAGATTTTTTTAGATGCACTGGGTTACCTTGTTTGAACCATTGTCAAGAACTGCTGTAGATCAAATAAATCTACATAACAGGGTGTTTCACAGAAGAGATGTGCTAATTACTAGATCAGACATATGGAACTAGGTAGTGTGAACAGGTTTTTAAAATATTATTCTTTTAAACGTGGTGAGAAGTGTCTGACACACCACAATCAGTTTATTCATTTGGAAGGTTTAAATCTCATGCTGGATAGCTGCTGAAAGCCTGCAAACATTTTCTAACCTAAGGTTGTGCTGGCCATTTTCCCGCAAAAAAAACCTGATTGAGACATATTGGCTGCTGACACAGCCATCCTCCACTTCATTGGAGCTCCAAGAAGGGAGGAGACCTCCGTTTCTAGGACCTCTTCATCACTAAGAACATTATTTTCCTTTACCATTACATTAGCTCACTACTCTTGTGATCAGTGACAGGACTTGAAGAAACAGCATGAAGCTGAGTCAGGGGTGGTTTAATTTAGATATCAGGAAAAAGTTTTTCACTCAGAGGGTGAAAAACCCAGAGAGCCTATAGGGTAGCTGGGCACTGGAACAGGACCCCGAGGGAAGTGGTCACAGCACCAAGACTGTCTGAGTTCAAGAACCATTTGGACAATGCCCTCAGGCCCATGGTGGAATTCTTGGGGTGTCCTGTGCAGGACCAGGAGTTGGACTCCATGATCCCTATGGGTCCCTTCCAACTCAGCATATTCTATGATTCTGCAGTTCTATGATTTAGGGGGAACTGAACACCATTGGCTTGTTAAAACCATGCCTGTGTATGCTGCTTTAGTCTGCCCCCTTATAGCATATCAACATAAGTCAAACAGGTGTAAATTTAGCTTAGGCCAATGAATTTCAGGATCTGTCCTTCCTGCCACTGAAGATCTCTGGAGTAGCATTTGCAGCCCCAGGGTGACAATTGCTGAGCTGGTGATACATGAAGCCTCTCTAGGAGCAGAAGGCTGTGCTCAGGGCACAGTGGCTGGGCTCATCCAGGCCACTGAGAAGCAAGACTGGCACTGTACTGCCCTGCCATTTGCAGAAGTACCTGTTTGCCTGCAGATAGCTTGAGAGTCTGTAGGTTGACACAGGATTGTAGCATTATAGTTTCATCATGTGAAAGCAGTCATCAAACCAGCCCTAACCTAGTTACTCCTGCACAGCCACAAGGACAACAGCACCAAAATAAGGCTAAGGATTTATTTAGAGCAAAGGCAATACAGAAAAGAAAACCCCTCCAGTAGCCAGGAGGTGGCACGGCTAGGACAAGGAGGTTATTCTATACCACCTCACACCATTGCTGGGGGCAGGGGAAAGGGACTCTCTTCCAAGGAGAATGGGTTCCTTCTGCTTGAGTAAGCATAGCACTGGTCCTGAGCCAGAGGGAGTGGTTGGGTGGCACCAGTTCCAAGCTGGAGGGGGTGGCGGGGTGGCGTGGCTCAGGTCAGGTGGGGTCAGGCTTGGTGAGCATTTTGCGTGTGAATCACTCTCTCTTTTGTACACTTTTGTTATGAATACTATTGCTGTTAGGGTTTGCTTTCTTATCTCATTGCAGTTTTCAGTAAATTGTTCGTATTAAACCCCCTAATCTCTGCCTTTTGTGCCTACAATTCTCCTCTCCAGCCACCCACAGGACAAGGAAGAAGGGGAGATAACGAGCAGCATCGTGGTTTGGGAGTCTCAGTGGGAGAACTAAATTGGAGAGTACCATTCCTAAACCACAACAGACAACTATCTTCAAGCTTACTGGCTGTCTAGTCACCTTCCTCATGACAACCTTCATGGATTGCGTCTTCCCACCCAGATCAGTAAATCTCCTCTCGTGGTCACTTCTCTAAATTGAAAATTCATCTTCTTCTCCAGTTTCACAGACAGCGTCTTTTAAAGGCCACTTAGTTCACTTAGTCTCACTCATTTTTTTCAAGTTTGTTTGGAGATGCTCTTATCTGGGACAGCATGGCACTGCTTTCCTGGTTGTTCTTCCAGCAGCCCTCAATAAATTACAGCAGGAGATGCATACAGCAAATACTAGGCAACATAATGATTTGATCTGTCTCCAAAACAGAATTTTGCAGTAATGTCCTTGAAAATACTAGGCTTTACTATCCATAGGCACATATCTTCACTTCTCACCATGGCCATGGATCCATGTGGCTATAGCATCTCTCTTTTACTTTAATCAGCACAGCTTTCATGTGTTATCAAGCCCAAGATGCAGCCATCTATGAAGGTGGTCGGAGATCACCCCACCTAAGTTTGCGCACCTGCACACATAATTCCGATGTATTTTATATATTTTAGGTACATAACTCCAAATGAAAGGAACTGAACCCCAGATGTGCCCATTTCTCTTCACGGCTTCTAAAAAGAAGCCTTGAGAACTAACTCAGATACAGACATCTACTCGGTAGACATCTAATTTTGGACCAGAAGTCCCAGCCAATATAGCAACGCAGCAGATTCTTACATGACTCTGTTCCAAGCTAGTCAGACAAACACCAGGTCTACTTTGAAAATCATGTGGCTGTGCTATCATGGCAGCAAGCCCAGGCTAATTAACCACATTGCTGGAAGTGTATGCGGCAATAATAAAGTGGCTACTGACTTCTGAAACAAAGTAAGCTAGGCAGGGTACTCTCTGCTCTAATTATAAACAGAGTGAAAAGCCAGCTGTCTGCACTTGCTTGTGTACCTTTTCTGCGCTGTTTAGTCTTTATAAAAACTTGTGATTGGCACTGGATCTGTTACGGATTCAAGATTTTGATTTAAGCATCTGAACAAAGTGCCTTCTCCAGTATGCTCATTAGGCAAATTCTACTGTATCACATTAGTGCAGAGCAAGGCAAGAAACCTACACCTTGCCAACCAAAATCTTATCCAACCTACGACTGAATAACTGTAAAAAGTCTTGCCAGCTTTGCTGTGATGTGTGAAAAACTCACCTGAAGCACATAGTCATGCCAAAACGACTCCAATGTAGATAGATCAACAAAAAAATATCCTTCAGCAACTGTAGTTTATTTACGTTAATAAAACTCATAGTTGTTTATAATTATATTTAATATGCATCCCTGTGTACACACACTTTTATATATCATACATATATCAGCTGCTGTGGTATAGGTAGACATAGAGCAGACTATCATAGTGAATACAAAAACTCTGCTGAGGGAAGGTTTCTGGGTATTCTTTTTGCCAGGTTTGAAATGTGCATTGTGTCTGCGGAAAGATTTTATGCTTTTCCTATTCTTTCTTAACAGGATATAGGTATAGTATTCCCAGGGTAGGTTTTTGACTTGTGAGGGCTTTTCCTATAAAATAATTCAGTTAAATTTTCCTAAATGAAGGTATGTAAGTTATTCATGGCTTTACTAGAAAACATAGAATGAAAACAAAGTGTGGTTTGAGACTCAACATACAACAATTTGAGTATTTGAGTTTATTGGTTTGCCCAAGACTAATTAGGACCTGGTCCAAAGTCCATCGGAAGACAGTGGGAGTCTTTCCATTGGATTTTTTTCCAAGGAAACAAAAAGAAAGAAAAGAATGCTGTCACTATTCAGCCAAATAAATAAAAGCATCTGTCACTTTATCATGATTTGAAACTAATTGCATGGAAAATGAGATCTATGCCCCTTAGAGATCTGATCCAGATTCAAGCACTCTCTTTCTCTTGTAGTTTAAAATATTTCATTTTTAGTTTGTTAGCTCATTTTCAAGACATTATCTCCACCCCTTCCTGCAAAAAGAACAGCTTCATCTCATAAGAGCCAAAACCAGAACTGATATTCAAGGTTTTACAGAAAAGAAATTCAATTCCAGCTTTCTTATTGTGATAATTGCAAGCTTGGCTTGGCGTGTGAAGAGAGGGAGAGAGCTGAGTAAACAATGGACAGGGGTGGGCTTTAGCTGCTCTTGCTTGCAGTGGTATAGCACTGGCCCTTCTGACCCCTGTCCCCTCCCTGTGGGGCCTTGCTTTGCCACAGGCAGGAACCCCTCCAGTCTGGGAACACACTGCTGCTCCCCACTGCATGGAAGCCCCCCTGTCAAGGGTCTCTCACTGCTGCCTGTAGCCCTGCCACCCTGGGGGCACAGCGGAAAGTACCTCCTCCTGATATCTCAGACTCCAGCACACTGACTTTGCTCTTACTTACACTTACATGTTTAAATGACTTACTAAGTAAATCAAATACATTTTTGACCCAGCTTGGAAGTGATATTTAGAGACAATAAAGGGATTGTGCGTGCCTTTCTTAGGCAGCCTTGAGAAATAGTTTATAAAAAGCAAGAAAATAAAAACTAGGAGCTCTTTTTAATTTTGTTTTCTTGCTCAAGAAAACAAAGCTCTATTCAGTTGTTTGGGATAGATTTTCAACTTGGGCTAAGTAGATTTGCCAACTTGTCTATTCTCTACTGCAAAAAATTGCTCCACTTAAGCAATCAACAAGACTCATCCTGCCAATTCCATGTGCTCACTATCAAACAAGGTGAGCTGAAAAACCCTGAGTATGAGATGTGTGTAGGGAATCCAGGGTGTCCTTCTAACAAACCATGTTACAACAGGCTTTTTGGTACCCAGCCACATTCCAGTGTTTCCCTTATGAAAGGGAGACATGCAGCAGCACATCCTTCTGCACACTAAACCCAGGAGCTATAGCAAGCTGTTCATCAGGGTGCTAAACAAGGGATGGGTGAAATTGTTTTGTCTGATTTCCAACTCACTTGAATGTAATGGGTTTTAAAGTTCACCAGTCTTGAATGGTTATTTGGTTTGCATTCCTCCAAGGTGAGGCTGTGAGGGTGGGGTGAAGCAGAGAAAGGTCCAGGATTAAAAATGGGGCAGAGGAGACAAACAAAAACAGAGAGACAGTAAAAACAGGAGCAGAAAAAAGGAAGCAAAATAGATTAAAAAATGAAGCTTGGTCTATGGGTATGTTCTGTAGGACATCTTATTGTATGGGGCTGATACGTACTTCACAGCCAAATGCAATTGTATTTATAAGACTCAGGGCCTTAGGGGCAGTTAGAGGATGAGAGAAGGAAAGAAAAGAGATGGAAGAGACTTCATAGAAACAGGGAATAATAGGCTTTCCCCACCTCAACAGTCAAGGTTTTTTTTAAGTTAGGTAAACAAACTAGAGATGGGATAAGGGAAAATTAAAACATAAGAGCAGGAAGAGTAGTGATTAACTGATTTAGGAGTTTAGTTCTTCAGACAGAGTTTAATTAGGAGGAGATAAGTTACATGGAAAGACAAGGAAGAGAGAGGAATCACAGGAGAAACTCCAGTGGCAAGGGAAAGAGAAGTAGGGAAAAAGGAGGTAAAAGTAGTGAGGGCAATGGCTGGAAGCAGCTGCAGTGAATTGCCTGCCAGTCAATTACAGTGTCCCAATTTCTCCTGCAAATTCTACTGTCATGTAATAAGTGTTGCCAGTTTGGGGACATCCTAAGGACTCTTCCATGGAAGCATTTTTCCTGTAGATCTTCTTCCTCATCTTCTGCAGGGGGAATGAAAGTTTGTTCTTCACCAGATGAACAAACGAGGTCAATCCAAGCTTGCGGTAATGTGGTTTCAAATTCTAGAAGAGGAGAGCTCTAACTCAGTGTCCTGAGAAAGCCCCAAGAACTAATTCCCGGTGGCTCTTGTTCTCCCTCCACCATGAACTGGATTCTCCAGAAAGAACCCTCAAAGAGTAGTGAAATATCTTTCTCCTGTTCCTGGGGGACTCTGGAGAGCAGAGCCACGGAGACGGCAGAGCTGTCCTATTGTCATCTTCCCTTTGACTTTCCTGCTTGGTAAGACCAGTGCAACAGGAGTGAAGGGACAGAGCTGTAGCCCCAGTTGGGTCACCCTTGGCCCCTCCTGCAGCCCAATATTCGTGGGAGGATCCTCACATCTCCTGTCTCCCTTCCCTGAGCTGCCCCAGGGCCAGTGGATCTCTACACCACCCTTATTGTCAGCCTATGTTTAGAGAGCACATTGAGTTCTTAGCTATTAAAGAATGGTCTGGATGTGTTGTGTGTGCTCTGGGACACATGCACTGTGCTAAATCACTTTTCAATAGAAGGAGTACCATTAGCAGCTGAAAAGGTGGTGTGAGGCAATGAAACATTGAATGAACACACACTTTTTTTGGCAGGACCTGACAGCATTTGGCTTTGCTGGGGAGGGCGGATCAGGCACCTCTCTGCAGCCTCACCTGCAGCTTGCAGTTTTCCTTGGCCTATGACTGCCCTGACTGAGATGGAGCCATCGGCACCTTCCTCCCTTCTGAAGGAGTGGCTGGCTACAGAGAGGTGCTGGAGTCATCAGCTAGTCTGTAGCTTTCTGGTAGGATGATAATGAGAACCTACAGCAAAGTGGGTGCAGTAACAGAACAAATGTTAATGGGATAATGTCCTACTTTCATTATATCCACCTGCCTTCTATATTCACTTACCTTCAGAGATAATACCTAGCATTTAATTTAATGAGCTTTTGTGTATGCTTGCTAGCTTTCCATTGTATTTTTAAAGCAGAAAAACCCACTTATCAGGCAGGATTTTTTAAGTCTCTTGCAGCTGCAATTCAAGTGTTTGCAGAAGAAAAGGAATAACTATGTGGTAAGTTTCTGATTATATAGTTGTGGTCTGTATTTCTTTCTGGATTAAAAAAACCCACCACTCTCACCTCACATTGTAAAACCTGACAGACAAGAGCATCTTTATACAATGCCTTCCACAAATTCTCCAGAGCAGAAGTTGGAAAGCACTTCATTGTTTGGTTTTTTTTAATCTAGTCTCTTGAACGAAAGTTTTTAGATTACCTTCACTTAGTAGAAACATTTTAGGAGGGATGTAAAAAAATGACACTGCAGAGATACCCTCTCTTATCTTTGTCCTGCTCGATCAGTGGATATTTGCATAGTATATCTATTGGGCTCTCTGTGCTTTCCATCTCTGACATTTCTGTGCCTTCAACTAAGGCCTTTTTTTTTCTAATCATTAACTTTCATCTAGAAATTAGACAGCCTGGCAAATGTCCGTCACCAAAAAAGAAACTTATCATTCTACAGATCTATAGCTTGATAGATAAATTCATTAATTATCAGTAAGGCAAATGGACTCAGGAGTCTCTCTCTGTTATTGTTATGGCAGCCTGAAACCTGCCACTGCTGTGCCACGCACGGTACCTACAGCCAGTGTGAGACAGTACCTGCCACAAACCCTGTGCAGCTGAATGTATCATTGAAAGGACAAGGAGAAAGGAAGCAACACTAGTCACAGGCGGAAAGCTGAGACATCCAAGGATGCAGTGTAAGTCTGAGTCAACACAAAGGCCGGGACAAGTCCTCTAAGTTCCCAGTCAGGGCATTTGGCTTAAGGTCATGTTTTTTTTGTTCCCCGCCAATTAATATTGCTTTAATGATTTGGGGGATGGCAACAAGAATTCTACCAAACACTTTGACATACTAAAAGCAGACCTAAGCAATCATGTAAATTATCTGAAGATGCTTTCTGCAGTCCATGATACCTCCTGGAGTTATTTTTCTGACCAAAGGCGTTGCCTCAGACAACCCAGGGAGAGGAAAGTGCTCTCTGCTCCTCAAGGGAGCAGACGTCACTTACTGCTGCTCTCTTTGCCCGCTTCCTATTTCTCACAGCAAATTGCTGAGGATCACTCCTGACCTATCAGGATGTGTCTGTGGCAGCATTCCAGGCAAGTAAACAACACTGGACAGTTTGGGAATATCAAACCAGGAAGGGTTTAGAAGCACCATCATGGGCTGTCTCCTTCATTGTGTTAGCGACTGAACCACCCAGTGCTTATTTCCTCCAAATAACAGCCCTATAATTGTTTCCTCTTGTCTAGTTCATTTTTAGAACTGTTTTAATTTTGGCTATTGTTGATCCTTCTAGTTTAGTCTATTAAGCTTTACATACACATGGAAAAAAATAACAGCACCTAACTTCCTGCCTTCCACTAGCCTTAAGAGTAACTCTCAGGGCAACAGACATAAGGAACTGGGAAAAATATATTTTGGGCTGTGATATGACCACTGTCACAATTTAGAAGGTTAAGATAGGCAAAATTTAAGGTATGAAAGGGCAGCTCATCACGTGTGATGTGTGTCACACACTCTGCAGAGGCAATGCATCAGGGCTCACTAGCTGCTGTTTGAGATGCTGCCCAAGGACGGGCTTGCTGCAGCATTATATTACAGATTTATCAGTTTGCTCTGGTTTTGTTTCACACTTCCTTTTTCCCCCAGACAAAAATCCAGGCTCTTGGTAAAATTCTTGGCAGATGCTGCCTATTCGAAAGTGTTATAATACGTCATATTTTATCCAAGCTCTCTGATAATTTCTTTTAAAGTGTGTTCTTATCTCTATGTTTAGTGTAGTGTAGTGTCTCCACTTTAAACCATATCTAAAGAATTTCATCTGATTTCCCAACAATTTTCATGTTAGTCCATTCTAAAGTTTTAACAGTGAAGTGGCTCAATATTGCCTTTGAATAGCTGGCCTGTGCTGGAAAGAAGAGCTCATTTTTTTTCATGCAGCTAATAGAGTAGCTCCTTAACATTGAAAGACATCAATATCACAGTGTCTATCCTATAGGCTAGAATTGGATCCCAGTTACTGCAGATCTAAGAGTCTCTTGCTAGTGGTCTGTGGCCACCTGCATCCATAGCTGGACTCATTCACACCCAAATGCCCACTGAGGTAACCTCCTGGTGACCTTCAGCACTTGACAGCATGTGTTGTTCACGACAGAATGAGAATGTACTGAAGGAGCTGGCTCACACCAATGCTAAGCATCTATTACAGAAGAAGAACTTTGTTGAGGCCAAGGCACCAGAAGGAATTTCAGCCTTGCAATAACCCACATCACAGGCTGGAGCTGAGGAGGAGAACTTCATGATGCTGGGTGAGTTACCTAGGAGGCTGAATGGAGAGAGGTGAGCACCCAAGAATGAATTCTTGTCTGAGTGCTCTATTCAGCATGACAGGACTTTCAAATTAAACTACAATAAGCACTGAAAAAAGAGGAGTCACGAACATTTTTCTCTTGCTTGGATTTGGCACCCTTGTGAAACTGGGCTTCAGAGCTACAAATGGTTTTCTGTGCTGAGGGAAGCAGTGTTATGCCCTATATTTCCTTAAGCTTGGATGAAAAAGAAATTACCTGTGCTCGTGTTGTGCATGATGCCATAGTCCCTTCATCCAGGAAGCAGGAAATGTGGCTTGTATCCTCAGCCTCAGAGTGTTTGACTCCAAAATTCCCGCAACACAGAAGTACCCTACAACAGGTTGGTTCTCCTGGGAGAGATAAGCCTTCACCCTTCCTGCTGGCAATGAGTCGGGGTGAGCTATGACAGGTCAAGCCAAATGTCCAAAAGGAGATTAAATAAGTAAACACCTGATGCTGTGCTCTCATGAGGAGGACATGCAGCAGGGGAGACGGGGTGTTCCCACCTGCCAAAGAGTCTTAGGTACACGGTCCCATAGCAAGAGACACACCGCAGCAGGGGTTCACTGAGAACCTTCCTTTTCAGTTCAGAGGACTAACTCCAAAGCAGAAGCATTTCAGTTGCAAACACTGTAGTGGGTTTTGTTTTCTTTTTCCAAGTAAAATCTGTTTTCAACTAACTTTACATAAAAATTGTAGAAGAAGCTGTAAATTTTAGGGGTTTATTATACTCAAATGAGCAAGCATATATTATTTAGACAGAAAGAGCAGGAGATGATATATTCTATATTTATATACTTAGTTCTTTTGTTGCCAAAGCAATTTTATCACCAAGAAGAACTGTCAGGACTTGTAACCTTAATGACTTTCCTTTTGTATACAGTAGGGTGACAAGAAATATACACAAACCCTTGACTTCAGTTTTCTATACATATTTATCTTTTTACAGTTTCATGTCTTGTTGCTTTCCCAAAACCGGAAAGTGGACTGAAGTCTCCAGGTCTTTTCAACCACATTTTCCTGATTCCAATTTAATTTCTCATTTTGTTTTTAAAAGGCATCACAAAAAAGCACCATGAATATATAAAAATAATCAAGGTCAAATTGAGGTACTCTCAGTGAGCAAAGGCATGGATAGAAAAGTGGGACCCATGTCTCTCTTCCATCTGACACACCCACTGCTGGAATCATGGTTCACTGGCAGTGGGAAGGAGGCTTAGCATCATTAGCTGTCAAGAGGAACAGAGAAAATATTCTGTCACTGCTTTGATTATGAAACGCAGCAAGTTTCATTCATTCATTCACTGGCTATCTAGCGCTCTTTGGTTTGCCGCAGCTACAAGCTCTACAGCATTTTCAGAACACAGTTCCAAAAATATTCCTGTAGAAGAAAAAAGGATACTTCCTTCATGTGTTCCATTGGTATTTATGCCAAGCTCTGATTCAACAGTAATGCAAGCACATTTCTGTGAACTGGAGCTTTATTTGTTTCTATTTCATGGTGCTGCATTAATTTATCATCAAGCATCACCAACATTTACTTGAAGTACAAGACCAAATCTAATTCTCAAGTGCATTGAGCTATCTTCTCTTTTTATTTTTCTGTATTCACAAAATACAGGTACTACTTAATAATTTTTCCACTATTTAGACTTGAATGAAACATAGCAACAAATTCTAAGTCAACTCTGAACATACATTTTGCTGTTATTAAACAATGTGTTAGAAACAATAGCAACGCATCTCAACAATGAAATAAAAATCTGGAAACTTTCAAGTATTTTAAAACCAAATTCACTAGGCCTCATATTAAAATAAGGGCATATGGTTTCTATGCTCACTAGGCATGCTTTTACTTTCATTCTAACTATACAGCTCTTAAGAAATCAAGACCTCTTAAGCTCTTCATAAAGACACTTTATAATAGGTAGATATTTCATCTATTTGAAAAATTGCAAGCACTAACTGAACTGCAACTCATTAGCACTCCTGAAACTCCAGGGCTTTGTCTACTGCCCTGAACAATGTGAGTGATGTAGCAAGTAGACTAGGGTGACAGTGTTTGCTGACATTCTCATTTGTAGAAAGCAAGAGGAAACCTAATCCTAAAAAAACCCTGACAACACTGGTTGCCATACTTCATAATTTTCAAGGAAGAGAGAACTAGCAGGTGTGAAATTGCATATGTTTGCATGCTGTTGCTTAGAGAGTAATGCATGGGAGAAAACTCATTTGTCAAGACTCCAGTTGCAGGTTAGTGTGCCCTAAAAGTAAATACACGACAGCTTCTCTCTACTCCCTGTGCCAGTTGGTACAACTACAATACTGTTCATCAATCTGCACGTGGCTCAGCATGTTCAATAGCCTATGCCA
Organism: Oxyruncus cristatus; assembly: GCA_013399855.1. Classification (NCBI taxonomy): domain Eukaryota; kingdom Metazoa; phylum Chordata; class Aves; order Passeriformes; family Cotingidae; genus Oxyruncus; species Oxyruncus cristatus. Next base: position 147,176 of record VXAY01000340.1, on the reverse strand, counting down.
TGATATCATAGCTGGTGCTGTGTCACTTGAATGTCATTCAGTGCATTAAATGACACAATGAAATGAAGCAGAAAGACTGATGTGACATTTCTCAATAGGAAGTGTTTATCTGTGTTCCATCAGTGGTTTAATTGACTTGCAAACCACTCAGGACTCTACAAACATTAGGTGAAGAGATCTTTAGCAGACAGTAACACTTTACTCTAAAGTGTCTTCAAGTACACTTACTCATAATATAAATGTTCAATAAATAATATATTTTTGGCACACACACTGTGAATATTAACAATTACATTTACCTTTGTGTTCCCCATCTATATAATTGAAGGAAATTTATGCTTAGCATACTAAAAATATTTATGGTGTTACACAGTGAAATTTCTACCAACCCATATTACTTTCCCTTACGTTATTCCAGTCTATTAGAGTCTTACAGCTCAATCATCAAAAGTTTGCAAGAAATTGTCATTAATGAATTAAGTAGCACTGTTAGTGTCTACCATGCACATAAAAAATGTTTGTTTTCTTATCTTCTTCCCAAAAGGAGAGGCATGAAGTGAATTGTTTGGGCTTGGTGCAGAGTTCTGGATTTTTTCCCTCAGTTCTTTTTTTCTTCTTTTTAATATATTGTGGAATCTAAGACTATCACACAGACTGGGATACAGACAACACTCCAAAAAGGATGCTAAGCACATGTATTCCACATCTCCATCTACCACAAGCCATATAATTCCCAGCATACCATCAGAAAAAAGATTTGTGAAGGTTCTTGTGGGACTGTGTAGTGGCACAATGATAGAGCAAGAGAAATCAAGACCACTGGCAATGTCCTGTTTATGTTGCTTGCTCACAGGATTGCAGGAAATGATTTGTTTGCACCTCTGTAAAGAAGCCCTCACTGTCTTCCAGACAGCCATGGGCCTCAACAAAGGGGGCATGAGGGAAAATGAGAGATTCCTTATTCCAAATCTGGTGATAACTTTATGCATCCAAGATAGCAGGGAGGACCCCCAGCAAATCCTATGTGATATCTTTGTTCTTACTGTAGACAATTTATTGCTGCAGAAGGGAGCAAGAAGAAATTATCTTAAAAAACAAGCAAACAAAAAAAACCCAAAAAAACCCCAACAAAACAAATTGGGAGTCAAGTTTGATATCAAAGAACAGAGAAAAAAATCTTTCATCTCTTCAAGTGGCTAGCAGAAACATGAAGCCTTTTGTTAATGTGACACAACTTATCTCATGAACTAGGATCACATATACTTTTAGTGCTGATTAGAAGGCCCAAACATGAAACTATCAAAGACTGATGGCTCAAACGTTAAACTTTATGCTGGGTTCGTTGTATCTTGCCATTTAAACCCATCTGCAAATGTATCTTAGAAGTAATTTTGTATTCTTTCTCCCACAACTCTCTTAGGTATTTCAGAACCCGCTGTTTCAATGGCTGAAAAATATTTTGTAATTTCTGTTCTAAATATTATTACTGTAAGGCAAGCAAGGTCCAAGAAATGGACCCCAACATTCAAGGCGCTTGATGAAATTTATGAGACTCTTTGTTTTCTGCAAAGATCATCATCTTATTACACAAAGTTTCATTACAGCAGAGGAAGGCTTTTGCTGGCCATGGTCTTCACCCAAGAGCTTGAGGAGCTCTTGGTTTGCACACATAACGATTTTTTAGAAGCTGAAAAAGAAAAACTTTTCAGTAGCTTTAGATGACCTATCCAAACACCACCTATGTGGTGTAGTGTCCTGTGCTTTTTGAAGTTTCTTCGGCTTCAAAAGCCTGTATACATCACATTGCTGCACCACAGCAAAAGGACATAAATAAGCAAAGCCAGGTCGTCATTTACCAAGATTAGATGAAAACTCTCCAAAGGCCAGAGATCACAGAAAAGTGGCAGCTGTGATGCCATATAGGATGAGGGGGACTTATAACAATATTTCTAGATTGCAGTCCAAATGAACCTATCAAAGCAAAGAGAATTGTTCACTATGGCTACAAAGTCACCAAATACTTACTACCATCCACTCACACAGTCTGTGTTATGACTTTATTTCAGATCAATCACTCTTTACCATAATTTTACCTGTCAAATAAATGGGCTATTTTGGTAGCAATAGTATGAAAGAAAGGTATAAGAGGTGTAAAGATTAGGACTTCCTTCAGGTACATATCAGTTTAATTCATTGGCCTGAAATCCTACTACCTATCTCAGTGGAGACAACAATGTCTTGGTCATTGTTTTTAAAAGATAAACACATGGTTTGAGTTACAGAAATGCACGCATATCGCCATAAGTATCTCTATTCTTTAGAACTATGGAATAATTCATAATTTTAACAAATTACCACTTGAAAAAGTAGTTTTTAATGGATCTAAAATATTACTTTTAATTAGATGTTCTCGTAAATGGCATATAATTCCACTAGATGTATGAGTGGAGTGTTTATCTAATGGTATTTGACAATGGTACAGTCAGATGTCTATGCATTTATTAAGGGCAAAGAATACTTGTTCTCTGAGTGAAATATTGGCAATCTCAGACCAGACGTCTCTCAGTGGAACTTTCGTTCACAAATCAGGAAGGATCCACCACGTCTGTAAGTCCTGAGCTGAGATTGGTTGTTAGGAGCTGCAAAACTAAAGTAAAGAACGAACAATGCAAATGAACCACTGATTAATAGATACCATGATGTCTGAGAAGGTAAAATGTATGTGTACAGTATTTTTTAGAATTAAGCTTATATATGTGTTTAGAGCACTCTGTAAATAATTTGGTCCTGAAATAGGCTGCAGGTACTCACGGTTGAGGAAGACATTAGTTATCTTCAGTAGAGTGTTTTATAAGGATGCCCCTAAACTGTAAAGTAGCTTCAGCAATCAGAGTTTATTTTGATACCTCTGCCTGTACAAGTTTACATATCTTTTTGAAACCATGAACAGCATCATGGCAAAGTGCATGGAAGTTTTTAGAAATAATCTGTCAGGCCTAGGAACATTTTCAAGCTATGTTACTACAAATACTTTCCTTTTAAGTAGGCCCTACTGTCTTCTTTATTTAATCATAACTGATTTTCCTTTGAGAGCCTGGTCAAGTATTTCAGCAGACACTGGGGAACATTTAATGACAAAGTCTGTAAAATCATGTGTACTGCTCATGATATTTCTATTATTTTAATAATTTTTGCCTAGTTTACTTGCTTGCTCTTCTCAAATGTGAAATATTCTTCAGGTAGGAACTGGATTTGGATGCCACAGATTTTTCCTTGTGCTTATGCTATATTGCAGCAAAACAATTTAGCAATGCAAGGAAGAGAAGAAGTTGCTCTTACCCCTCAATACCATCAGTATAGCAGTGACAGACGCAGGGCACTTTGGATGCTACACGTACATTGAGAAAAGGAACTCAGGTTCTCACCAATGCCTGTCTCTGCAGACAGCTGTTTAATTTGCACAGAACTGACGTCTGTGAACACCAAAGCCTGTCTCCCCCTCCCCTGCCAGTTACCAGGCTGATGCCCCACCTGAGTAGGTGTCGAGGAGGCCCTGCTAGTGACAAACACTCCCAGCAGAAAAAGACTCACTGCTGGCACATCTGTGGCAAACGCCTGGGAAGAGGAGCAGCATGTGGCCCTGCAGACCCAGGTAGAGCTCTTTCAGCAGGGACACTTTCCTCATTTCTGAAGAAAATTTAAGCAAGGTTTTATGTCCGAAAAGCATGTAAGAAATTACTTTTCTACTCCAAGTTCCAGTTTCTGGTTAATGAAGTTTCTTAGTACAGTGCATATTTTTTAGTACCCAGTCTATCACATAATATCACATAATATGGCATATTATAGCAGCAATCTCATTCTATCAGATACACTGGTCACTCTGAAATAATTTGCACTGCAAACCTAAACAATTACTTTATTATTACCTGAAATTCCCCTTTCAGCTTTCATTGTCATGAAGGCAAAATGGCTTCAAACAAAAAAATCCTTTTAAAATAAACAAACAAATGAAGGGTCATGAATCCTCAAAAATAACAATGCTGCAGGTCTATTTTGGTAATTCACTTGGCAGAGTAATATGGAAGCTTCTCTCAAATGAACTGCTTCCAAGTTTCAAGGGTACAGGTCATAAATAGATTGTTCAGGAAATTCACAAAGTTTGGGTATGGTAATGAGAGAGTAGATAATTAAAGGCAAATTCTGAATTTACCTATCTGACTGAGTTACAGAGGCAGTGGACTTGTCCCCCAAACAGGGCACCAACATGTTTCTTTTTCTTAACCCTTTATGGTGTTGGATTTTTTTTTCTAAATGAAATCTCCATTCTTTTCTTAGCAGAGGCTCTATCTCCGTAGCCAGAGATAGCCTTTGAGCCAGGCAATGAGAGGACACAGTACAATAAAGGACATAGAGGTCTTTGTGATGACAACAGGAAGAGCTCAAGGAAGAAAAGAGAGTGGCGCTGAAGGATGTGTGACAGAGAAGAACTGGGAGGGGATGCCGGGGCTTGAGAGGGAAGAAGGTGAAGGAGTCCTGGAAGTCGCTGTTATTTCAAGAGATGGCACAGATAGGCAGAGAGCAGACTACAGAGCGCCGCCGCTGACCTTTCACAAGCTTCATGTTACCCAGCCATCGTCTGCAAGCACTGACAGAGCTGGTCCATCCTCAGTGGTACCCCGAAACAGCCCCTCACTGCCTTGCCTTGGCTCCTCTCTCCCTTAAGGACAAAACTTGCCCTCTACAGCTTATTTTATTTTAAACCCCTGTGAACCTCCCGATTACTCACGGAGGCTGGGTTCGCTCAGCATAGGGTTGGCAAAAATTTCACACCACAGGATAAAAGGAGGAAAGGATGGCTTGATTTCTTTACCAAAACATACCAGTTTAATCACTGTCAAAGAAGTAAAAATGGAAGTCTGAAGCATTTCCAACTTCCCTTTTCTTATCAAGGTGAAAATGCACACAGAAATGATTCCATCATCAGGAAATAACTTAAAATGGCCAGAAATTATTTGGAAAGATGTTCACTTTCAAGACATTTTTTAGCTGAAGAAAATAAGTTCATGTATTTTAAACTTTTTTTCTTTTTTTGGTAAAATTATGGAAAATAGGCATTGCTCCATTAATTCTCTATTTTAAATTTTATCTGAGTAAGAAAGACTAACTTTTGTCTGGCCATTTCTCCCCATACATGCATATTAAAGCAGGAAAAGACACAAAATGATTGGCATTTTTGCATTAGTATTTTGACAGAATTTTTGACAGATTTTTGCATTAGTAATAAAAAGAAAATAGCAGATTCAAAGTTGTAATTTTATTAATAATGAAAAAATTTGCATTAACCAGGATACTTCCTCTGAAAGGGTCCTAATGCATTTTAGAAAAAAACTCTGAAGGAGAAAGGATGTGCTATTAATAGTCAGTCATTCTTCTGTTGAATCTCAGCCCCTTCTTGGCAACAATACTATGCAGTTATTTAAGACAGGAAGTGAAATGTATTTCATTTAATTGCAGGAATCATGTATGTGGCTAGAGCAGTACATGATATGGTATTTGATCACGTCACACATTTAATAGCTGCGTTATTGTGACAAATGCTCTGCAATTCTAAAGAGCCCAAGTGGTCAGCATCATTTTATCTGAATGATGGCCTTCAACAGTATAGCACTACCCTAAACATCAGTTGGGACACAGATTCAGTGCTGATTCAAAGGGGATATGGTAACATGTAAATTACAAACATTGTTCTCTACACAGTGGTTACTTGGACATTTTCTCCTCAAAGCAGGATTCTTGTTAAACTTACTAGTTTTGAAAACAGAAAGACTAGTAGGTAGAGTGTGAAAGACTCCTTCAGAGAACTGGAGTTACTCTTCATTCTTTGCTCTTCTGGTAGGCTGCAAAGCGAAACTGAGAATAGAGAAACAGTGCAAGTTCTGTGAGATTTCAGCACACTTTTTATTGAAGTCTGGACATACCCTCAAAACAACTTTCCCTGTTTTCCAGAAATGTTTTAGATAGTTTGCTTTCTTTAAACGCGTGATAAATATGAAATTAAATTCTGCAACTAGACTTGTTCGAACTGGTATACAACTGTTCATTTCCAGTGAATACATACACAGGCACTGCAGAAGATATCACATCAAGAAGGTGCAGTACATTTTCTTTTCTCAATAGAAATCCTATTGTGCTTGTTGTTTAGAAGTTTTTTGTGTCTTTTGGCTTCTCCTGGAACTGTTTTCTGAGGTATGTGAAGAAGTATGGCCTCTTAGTTACCTCCCCCAGCCCATTTTGTGAGAGTAAGACAATTTAATTGTGCTTGACGATATGGATGACCCTTTCAAGTCATGTAAAATGATACTGCTCTACTTATCACAGGTAGATAACCATTAATATTACGTGTACTGTCTACGGGAAGAGAAAGGGTCTTGTTTGTTTTGAATGTTTTCAAAGGTAGGAAACAAAGGGTCCTATGGGGACACCAGCACACAGCAGACAGTGCAGCCATACAAATTGAAGTTAAAAGACAGGAACCTGCAATTAAAATGGGTGAAAGACAAAAACCTGTCTGTTTCTTTATAAGGCTAACCCATTTCACTGAGGTATATAGCCGTGCAGAAGTAAAATAATACTACACTTAACTCAAGCAGAGCTCCTAACTGGAGCTCACTCCTGGTCAGTCACTATTTTTGCTGAATGAACTCCCCAGCTCCAACCCATTTTTAACCGGGTTTATGTGTGTTCATAAAACACCTCAAAATGATGGGTGTCTCTCAGAGTATGGGTCAGAAAATATTTTGTCCTTTTGTTCATATAAGACCCAAAGAAAAGTGGGTCTAGAGCCTGAAACCTTAGTGTAATTGTAACATTAATCATTACAGTTTAGGAGTACAGGTCACAGTCCTTAAATCTAACCATAAACAATTTGTCTCAGTACAAGGGTCTTTCTTTGCAAACATGGGCACCACTCAGTTTACATTCAATAGAGGGGCAAAGCAGGATGAGGAAGAAACTTGTCAGGTGGGTAAGTGATGGGTGTATTTATGAGCTGAATTTTATCTTGGTGAAATATTTAACCCTCACAGAACACAATTTTCAGCTTGATTCAGCCTTCTGAGACCAGTGAACTTTGGAATTAGCCTTTAAACTGATTGTTTAAAAAAACCTCCACACCACAACTCCCTAAAAAGCCTGAAAGTGAAATGCATCTATTTCTTTGTAACATGCAACATGTATTGCACGCTGAGGAATCACGTTCTTAAGACAGTAGAAAACATCTCATTAGTTTGAGCTGGCTTTGGATCAAGCTCCTGAATGTTTTTGAAAGACATTGCCAGTGTGTGAGGGCTTCAGACAGCCTTATTTTTGGAAGCAGAATAGTTTCTAGAGCTACTTTAAAATTGTATAACATGCACTGCATCATTTGCGGTAAAACAAAATGATAGCAAAGATGAAGTTTATGTTTCATTTGACAGATTTCATGCTGTCTGTAAAACAAGAATATAAAATATAAACTTACTGGGCAGGCAAAGAGCTGTTTGAGGAAAGGGATCTCTCAACAGAGCTCAGTAGAAACACTGCATTTCAGAGAGTAATGAATATCCCAGATCCCCAGTACCTCAGTTGCATGGAATAATTAGGGGGTCACTTACTGAGGGTCAGATCATCTTGTTGACCTCTAAACTTTCTTATCTTTAAGAAGCTCCCCAAAAGAGGCAGAAATCAAACAAGAAAGTACTATCTTTTTAAGTGAGTCTTCGGGAAATAAAAAAATAATAATTCCTCTGAAGTTAATTAAAACATTCCAAATATTTTTGGGTTTGAAGCCTTTCAAAAAAGCAACTGCTGCCTTGGTTGAGTGAAAACCTACACCTTACAAAGAGGAAATTTTTTTTTAAATGACTCCAAAGGAAAATTAGCTTTGCTAGTTACAAAGCAACACTTCTTTTTGGGCAATTTTTTTTTTTACATTTTGACATTTGGTTTTTATTGTAGAAAAGCTGTCAATTTGAAATTTCTTGGAACAACAGAAGTTTGTAGGGAAACAATCAAAGTCTTGGGGCTGATTTGTTTTTAAAACACTGGTGGAATATCACAGTATTAGTTAGTAGATTTTAAATAATAAGCACATATAAAATGTATGGTTAATAAAATATGTCATGTAATGAAAATTGATTAGGATGGGGAAGTGGCAACAAATGGGTAAGTCAAAAGATTCAGTATAACATTTACCTTGCAAATACAGTCATTGAAATGCTCTGAATCCTTTTGAATCCAACAAAAGACTTACAATTATTTTTTACCAATAATAGAGAACCTCAGCATCATGGTTCTTGAACATGGTTCTTGTAGCATATCTGTGAAAAAACAGACATAAAAAATTACAAAGTTGAAAATTAATGTTTTGTTAATGCTACAAATGCAGAAAAAAAATTATGTACTTGTTAATGAATACTATGTCTTCACTTGATTTACATAAGGTTGCAAAAAAACTGTCACAAAGGACCTACAGTGCAGTAGAATTCAATATTGGTACCACTGTGTTGCATTTGAGTGTTAACTTACTGTAATGGCTACATGATTTAAGGGCACTTGTAGCATGAGACAATAAAGATTTTAATTAGAAAGAAAATTATACCACTGTATGCTTATTTTTTCCTGTGTTTTACAGAACAAATGGATCTTCTGACTCTCATTGGATAGCCCTGATACTACCATGACACATCTCTTTAAAATATTTCAGGAAAACTTCCTTCCTTACAAAAAGAAATCTTATCATTTTAAGAATTGGTGTAACAATGTCTTACCTTCCTCTCCTAATAAAACAGAGTATTAAACTAGCAACTTCAGATAAATTAGCAATTTCTCTGCTGCTCAGAGAAAGTCTCTCACAAAAAGAAGAAGTATCAGAAACATCATAAAAACCCCTTGACCTTGCTACTGCCCTTGATTTTATGTAGAGGGCACCAAGATTTCAAAGATGTTCATGCACCCAATTTCTTTGAAATCATTATACTTGTTAGGTACTGAAATACCTTGAAGCATTTAAGCTTTACACTGCAGTGACAGGCTGTAGGATGAAATTCTTAGGCAAACAGCAGTGCTCTTTCAAATTCAATTCAACAGTAATAGGAATACTTGTTCACTTTGGTATTCTGAAGTAAAACTCCTCTTTAGAGCAGTTTTCATGTAAGGTTTCATTTTATCTACATGAAAATCCTCAGATATTTTGCTGAATCCTTTAGGAAAGGCTCTATTGACCTACATGGAAAATAATTTGCAAGAAAACACTGCAAGCATAAATTTTAGAGCTCTCATAAAACATTATGCATGGGACAAGTGAGGCCATATTACATAGAAGAATGGACTCTGTCCATAGAGTTATCAGTTAGGTTAGTGGTTAATATGTAATCTTCAATCTACAAACCCTGAAAAATGAACTCTCTGCACTCCATATCGCCTCAAAAATGTGAGGGTATAGTCACTTTCCATGATCTCATAACTTTATTACTGATTTTGTTAACTTCAAGCTATTAAGTTGAGCAAAAGGTCTCCTTACATCTACTTTTTCTGCCCAACAGAAAGGTTTGATGCTAAAAAGCTACTTTAATCATTCTCCTGATACAGACAGTTTTGTTATAGCATTTTTTATGTAGATTGACATTGAAACTATTTTATGCTTTCCTAAATTACATGATCCAAAACTATAGCTCATAAATACATGAACATCTAGAAGATGTATTTTACTTAGCTTATCCAAGGGCCTAATACATCATCTTATACTGAGATCCTCACCATTTAACAAAATTGATCAAGCAAGGTGCCACTAACTTTAAAATTTGAGGGGGTTTTTTTAGTAACTTTTTAAAAGTTAACCTATATTATACCAGACTAGTGTCTATGTCAAGCCTGATTTAAATGCTGAGATTTTTTTTACCGCATTCTCTTCTCCTCACAAGCCACAGGATAGACGCACAGAGCAGAGCTATATAGATATGTTTATAACTATTTTGATTGTTGCTACTGCACACTAGAACTAGAAGTCCCACAGAAATATTTGTGCTAGGCAAGAATGGATTTGGCTTCATTATTTTCCTTTAGTACCATCCATACCCAGAGGAAACTGTTACTCAAATAGAAACGAGACATATACTCCAAGTTTCAGGGGGACATTGTGTTCCCTAAAAACCCTAAATAAAGTCCTTTTCCCTAAATTAAGATCTTGTTCCCTAAAGACCCAACTTACGGAAGTGACTGAACTTTAATTGAACCTCAAAGTATTGACTTATCTCTTGGGCAATGGCTGGGCTGGTTCTTATTTATATCCCTATTTAAAACAAGCAGATTAATTCTTGGGTTTGCTTTCAAATTTAGTCACACATGGAATGTCTTAATTGTTTGTTAAAGGATCAGCAGGTTATGGTCAGGGTCAGATGCCCTTGTGCTCAACAGAGTTTAACTTTGCGTAGTACTAACTCTTGAGACTATGATAAGCAAGCCTAGAGGAAGATCATGCTTTATGTGAGGGAAGTGCTGAGTCCGCAGGTATGCAAGGGCAGGGAAAAGGAGGAGGGAACCTGAGTCCACGGGACTGGGCATTTTTTACCATACTGGACAGCATAGTAGGTACTGGTAAATGAACTTTCAGAGAGTGTGTTTTGGGAAGTATGAGATTCTGCAAGATCTGTAGTAAAACAATGCGAGGTGTCTCCACTGCTCAGTTAAATTGGATGTTGGCAGAAAAGTTTAGGTATATGGCTAGAAATTTGGTTATGTGTTCACTCCTGCTAGTAACTCAGCACCTGCTTTGTAGGTGTAGGCTGGGTAACAGACCTGCTGATGGCCCTCCGGTGATGCCATTCCAGAATTCCCTGTTTGTGTATATGAGGTAGGGTACTCCCTGAGTCACCAGAGAAGGATCTTCCATAGTTTTCTCAACACAGTATAAGGTAACATGAGGTTTACTGTCACATATGATGAAGATGTCCTCTGATGTACTTGAGGAAAGGTGAGGAACTGGTGCAGGGACTGAACCATGAGGTACCACAGAAGGCATGAGCCCACCAGTTGGACTAGTGCAGCCATGAGGGTCATGGACTGTTTAAGCGGTTTCTAAGGCAGACTACCAGGGAGCTGGGGAATTAAGGCTCTACTCATTTCCTCACTGTCCTTCCAAAACTGATCTTGCCCATTCTGGGTAGATTATGAGGGGGACCGGAGTGGTTGAATGGCAGTGGGGAAGACACAGATAAATCTCTTTTTTTATGTGACCTGTGAAGTGTCAGGCTCAGACCCTGTGATCATTGGGTCCCTCTCTCCACTGGTGAGTAAAACCTTCTGAAAAGGAGAAGTTAACAGGAGTTAACTGGCTGTAGTGGGCTGTGGGAAGTGGATGGTTCAGCAGGCAAACCACCTGTTCCAGACTGGTGGTTGGCACAGCATCTTTCCTGCATATCAGGCAGCCTCAAGTGAAGAAAAAAAGGGTTGTTTTAATTCACACAACCATGGTTTCAGCTTTGTGTTCTGCTAAGAGAAAAGGGAAGGCTGCAAAGAGAAAAGGGAAGGCTGTCCTAAGTTTGGGACTAATTCTGTTTGATTTCCTGTGGAGAAGACTGATTGCCAGCTTTCCCACTCCCTGGAACAAGAGGTCTGGCTTAATTTATTTACAGCCCTCTCCAGGAAACAAGGCTGTTAGGTTTATTATCCTGAAGCTAGAAGACAATTTCAATTTCTTTAGTAGGTGTAGGGACATGGTTACTAAATATACTGTGCTTTACCCAAAGGTTTGAGCCTTGGAGCAAGTCTGTTATTCCCAGTAACTACCTGATAGCCCAGTGTGTCTTCGGCTGAAACCTGCCAGCTCAAATTGTGACCTGCCACCATGAGCAAAGAGCTTACACAAACAGTCACCTTCAGTTGGCTCTGGTAAAAGAGATATCCTAAGAGCTGCGTTTACCTCCATGTGAGGGCAGCAAGTGGTATCAGTTCAGGACAGTGAGTGCACAAGTGATTAAGGAGGCTGGTTTACAGCAACATGCCAGTCTCCTACAAGACAAAAAGAAAATCCAGGTAGCATTACACAAGAGAAAGGTACATTTCTTTCTCTGATCTCTTTAGTGCTTACAAGATTTAGATAACATGCTTATCATGAAGCAAACGGAGATATTTTGCAAGTTTTCCTTGGTGTGGTAACAACTGTTACCCTTTATACCTTTGTAAATACCCTAGAGTTCACAAGAGTAAGCGCATAAGTAAAGTGAACAAACACAGTCTAACTCCAAATACCTCTTGGCTTTTCACATATATCTCTAAGTAAGTATAAGGATGGATTTTTTGAAGTAGTAATAAAATACAATTATTTAAATAAATATCTGACAAAATAGTCATATGGCCAGAATAAATTACCATGATATTTTTAATTACTGAAGTAAGTTTTGGTAGGAGGGAATGGATGATATTAAAAGATTTAATTAGCGAATTCAGAGAGGGAGTATTTACAGCCCTAACACCACCAACAAAAAAATCTAACATAATTAGAGATCAAAGAAAGGCTACCAGACAAGCAAGACCCTTCTTGCAGAATAAGATGTGGTCTCCTAGTTTTTAATTCTTGCTTTTCTCTCCTTTGAGTTTGTTTCCCAAGGACTTTTATTTCCTCTAGAATATTTAACCATAGGTAATTAAATAATTTTTGTAAGGGATCAAATAACATGCAGCAGTTGTCTGTTGGTTCTACAGAAGCTAAACATCAGCAAAGGCTGAAGAATACTGACTTCACAATCCCACTACATGTGAGAGCAATAGGGCAAGGGGAGCTAAATAACATCGCTATTATTTAACACAAATGCTCGTTTAAATTTTTTTCTTGAGATGTATAAAGGGTCCTTCTGACCTGGGTAATTTCAGCAGTGCTTTGAAATGGTTGGTCTACGAAGTTATAGGGCAGAGGCCATGTTCTGCCTTGGCCTTGTCCTACCTTGGCCTTGTTCTGTGCCTTTTGATGACTCTCAGGCATGTGCAGAGTTTAGAAGAGGAAACCCACCAAGAGGCAAAAATTACTTAGATTAATTAGATGCAATGAGTTAGAGGGAAGTTTTTGAGGATTTTTTTTGTGCGTGGAAGAATTTTCTTCCACCCAAATATGTCATACTTACTTCTGCAATTTCTCTGACTTGTTCCATGTTTCCTGTCTGCACTCAAGAACCTGTTCCAGACACTGAAAAGGATCCCTGTTCTGTCTAGACTGAAGGCAAATGGAGTATATCTAATAAAAATATTTAGAAGAGGAATTTATTTTCATGAAATTTGTCTCCATTTCTCCTTCCCCACATTTTCTGTCAGAATTTGAAACCATATGGATAGAAAATATGAAAAAATGAAGTTTATAAAAAGTCAATTAAAATTTCCAGATGAAGAAAAATGTTAAACTTGTTCCAATACAAATTGGATCTTTGAAATTCCTACACACTCCTCCAGGAGAAGGAAATAACAAAACGCATAAAAGACATTCCTCTTCAGTAATATATTTGTAACTTGACAAACTTAAAATTCATCTACAGAAGTGACTGTTTACTGAGTAAACCATGTAGAGCTTCTGTATCAGCCCCACACTACATTAGAATCTGCCTCTAAAAGTTTTTTGTGGTACAGTTTAAAATTAGTGATTAAAAGTATTTATTATCAACAAATTACATGTTGGAACAGGAGAATAACATGCCCTCATTTTTCTCCAGATTTCTGTGAGCTCCAAAGGGCTCTGTCCTTGGCCACCTTCCCTCTTCCCTCTGGAGAGGGCACCTGCTCTCTGGGGAAGGTCGTCTGTAAACACAAGCTCAACTGCTGAGGACTCAAATCCACCCGTCTGCTACCTCCTGTCCAAGCCCAAAGATCAGCCTGCTTCTTTCTGTGTGTCTCGCCATCGGCTCAAGCTCAGTATGGCTCCCCAGAGCTCTTAATCTGTCTTCTAAGCTCTCTTTGCTACTGCTTTTCCCAATCTGTGGCTAGCATCATTGGCTCATCCATTGTCTGGGCCTTGAATTTGCCCAGTACCTTCAGTCTAGGATTTTCTCCACCTCAGCTTCTCATATCAAGGCTCTGTGTAAATTTTGACACACAAAAATTTAAAGCTTTGACCTTCCTCATACTTCCACACACCTAAAATTACCAGTCCACCTTTCACCCTTCCACCACAAGATGTTTCTCCCTGGTTTTGACAGAGTCCATTTCCTGCTCATCCCCCCATGCCCACAGCTGTAAGCAGATTTTCTGTCTCCTCCCATCTTGCCACCAGCTCCCCTGTCATCAACTACAACATAATTCTCCTCTGTGTAGATTTCAGCCCCACTGCCATTTTGGACAACCCATGGCACCAGTTGTCATCACACATTTGTAAACCTCATCACATCAGTAATGTTCTCTTCCTACACTGCTCTGCCAATCAGGGAGAAGCTCTCTGTAAAAATACACAGCACTCTGCCACTACGCACCTTCAACATTTTCCAGTGAGCTTTCATTTTTCACAGTTTGCAAAAAATGGGTTGCTGGCAATCTGCAAGTATTACATGCAAAATGACCAGTAACATCATACTGTTTTCCTCCGTGTCTCTGAATGTAGCTACCTGTTGTTTTGTGTTTCGTTTTTTTGATTGAAAGCATTAGATCATAAATGCGTAGAGTGTCTCTACCACTTGGGCATGTGAAAAATGGCACAGTGAAGCCCTGATCCACATCTGAATTACACAGGCTCTGCAGTACTAAAAATACAAAAATTTCACATTCAGCTACACAGATCTTTGGAGTGCATTATTCAGTTTCAGGACTACATTTGAGTCATACTCCATTAGAGAAGAGCTAAAGTTATCACTAAATGTTAAAAAGCCCCCATGAATTATTTACAAATGTAATTATTTTGTGTCTACCAAAATCAGACGCCTTTCTTAAAGGCACTTCTGAAATTGAATTTTCTTTAATTCTTCTTAGTTTTGTCTTCACTGTAGAATTGTAGCAATATTTTAAACGAATTATTATCCAGGGTGACTAGAGCACTACTGTGTGTGATAAACTTACACAGTCTCCAATGTAGTTTGAATTTCAAATTTGGTGGTCACTGAATTGCATACACTTTTCTTGCTTTTTTTTTTTTCCCATGTATTGAGATGTTCTCAAAGACATGTGCCAGTCTCTCTTGGAAGCACATTTCTGCAGGGATCTATAGTTGCTATAGTGTTATAATCCAAACCAAATGTTTTCTGAGGCACAACAGAAAGCTCTATTTCTAAGCCATTTGAACGCATATATTCAAAATGTATTAAACATGGGCCGACGATGACTGCAGAAGAAGGTATTTCTAGATGTTGAGTCTTTCAAAAGGAGCTAAAATTGTTTTTCTTTCCAAGAAAAATATATCAGTTTTCCTACGTTTAGTAGGTTTCAAATTCTGTCAACAAGTTAGAAGCTGTTAACAGGAAGCTGCCTTCTGTTCTTCTCACTGCCAAGATTAGGGGTGACATTTCTACCTTCTTGAAATCAGTGACAAAACTTTGTTTGACTTCAACAGGCAAAAGATTTCATCCAAAGCAATAAAATTATTATCCTTAAGTTTTCAGAACAGAAAAGAATGAAAAGCTTCCTTCCAATTCATACTTAACTCCATTTTCAGATACTGCCGTGCAAGAATTATTTATACTGTCATCCTTTTCAATAGAAACATTAGCTTAGTTGATTTTGATGCCTGAAGATGGGAATCAGCTTACAAAGTGTTTTACAGCATACAACAACAACGACAGATACTTTGCAAAGGCAAAAGTAAATGCAGAAAAGTAAACACTTATCTTTCCATTTTATTAATACGGATTTGCTACCTTTCCACACAAAAGAATTAATATAATTTCTTTATATAGAAAATTATACTTATAAAGATAGTTCTTTTTGCAGAGTGATGTTTGGTGGGAGAAGGTGGAGGAAGGGCTGATTCAAGGATCAGTGAAATGAGGGGGAAAAGTAGACATGAAAACTTCTATTGACTTTGCTGGACTTTATGTCGCATCCTTCTCCCTCGTTAAATACTGTGTAGGAATAAAAGTTTAAATCCTTCTAACTTTTCTGCAAGAGCTTTCTTAAGAAGGACAGAAAAATGCATGAGCCAGGGAGTCCCATCTGAATTGTATAAGATTAGGATAAATTTCCAGAAATACTTAAGTAAGTATAATATAGGCGTCAAGAATACACAGTGATTTGGTGCATAAGTAGGCACCAGACCTACAAACCTTGCAAACACTGGAGATCTCTGTGATAACTTAATAAATGACCCAAGCTCCCCAAATTCAATGAGAGCTGAGACTGAGTGTCTACCCAGGGACACAAGAGCACAGATTTTACCATGTGATCTCTGGTTTTTGGCAAATCCTTATTTTAATGGCAAATTATCTGATGCAAATTAAAGGATTTTTAAAAAAGGGTGTAACTAAAAAAATTTGGTCTTCAGTCTCTTCTAGGATTAGAATTTAGTTCATTCTTCACCTTACAATAAAGGTCACTCCAGAAGGAAAAGATGAGCTTATAAACACCTTAAAAATTCCTTTAAAGAAAAGTTATTTTTAATTGGGTGTACTGATACTATGATCTGTGTGTTCATCCTCATACATTGGTTTAGGTAAGTTTATCATACCATAAATATGGTTTAGATTGCCTAACTGATGAAATACTATTTAATACTACTTTGCAATTTCTATTCCATACTAGCACTTCACAGATTTAACTAGTCACTTAACTGACTCCATAGCACCCGCAGTGTAAGCACACCAACACACAACCCCAGGGCAAGCTGGAATACGATTCTGCAGCATAACACTGACTTCAATGCACCCATCCTGTTCCATGGTGTGCAGAGTAGTTTACCACAAGGAAATATTGCTTCACTTGATTGTACATTCAAATATTGACCAGACCTATGTCATGTAGTAGTTTCCGTAGCTGAGATAATAAATCCACATTTTGCCATGCAAGCCACTTCGTAATTCAGCTCAAAAAACAAGCAACCCTTTAATTATCCATAAACAATGTACAATGATCATAATTAATATGTGCACTAGATTAACATAATTTAGGAATCAAAGATTCACTGAAAATCAACAGGATTTAGACTCTTGAGTCAGTGCTTCCAAAACAGAAACCCATCAGGGCAGATATTTTGAGAGTCACATTCCTCTGAAACTCGCGTTATTTGCACACCTCAGCACATGCTCATCGTAGCACAAGACTGAGGTTCTGCTGACACCTGTTGATAAATGTCTGAACAGCAGAACTGCTATCTTACGATTAAGTAAATGAAATAAAAAACTTGTAAGAAAACGGGAGTAAAGGTACAGACCTGTCTTCATTCTGTAACAGAAAAGTTTCCAGTCATTGCTAAGTCATAATGGGAGTGAGGTTGGGGAAAGGACGAAAAGGAAAGGTAAAAACAAAATTTGCTGCTAGATTTTCTGTCAGATCTGACAGGATGATGAGGTCACTTCCTACTGAGTCAATATACTACTTGCAGTTAGTCATTGTGGAGAGGCTGACTAAGCTGAAAGAGATTTTCTAATGACTGGATGATCAGCAGAAGTACAATTAATATCAGCAGAGACCAGTATCTGTTTTTCAAATGATCAGAATCATGTTAATATGGGAGTGCGATGACATAGACTACTGAGAGATTTTCAAACTTTCTGTTTTAAATATAGGAAGATTATTTTTGGCTTACTCAGCAGCTTATCCTCAAAACTCAGTAAATATCATATCTGAACCCTGTTGGTTTTGGTTAGGCCCAAGAAAAGGGAAATTTTTAGTAGAAACTTACTTTTTGCTACAACACTAAACAATTAAGATAGACTTCGAATTTTCAGTTACAGCACAGTTCTATCATGAATCAATTTTAATTTTGTGTTAAGCAAACATACCGTAAAAGGGAGAAGATTGCTATAGCTTTCATTATAAGGATTTTTGTTACCGGAGTGCGCAGTGCACTCCCTTTTATCTGAATACAGAGTGCATGCTGTCAGGTAAGAAAAACATGTTTTGGGCAGTGTTTTAGACACTATGTAAATCTGTGTTAACTGCTTTTCTGATAAGAAAAGATCAGACAGTGTAGATCTGCTGCTTTTGCTGTTGTTCATGTGTGATCCCTCTTTCCTTCTCAAGCCCCTCTTCATCCCCCCTCCACTCCCCGCAAGAAACAAAGGAGAAATTTACAGTATAGAGAAAATTCACTTTCAGTCCCTGGTGCTCACCTTTAGAAGAAAATTACTGCTTGTAAAATACAAGTCCAAAGATCTTATCTTGGACAACTGCGTACTTGGGTTTCTTTGTACATTACCTCCTTCTCTATAACCAGGATGAATTGGACGGTATCATAACGGATAATTGCTATGCTTACTGGATGCTTGCCAGCCCATTCAGGAATTACCCTGCTCTGCACTGACAGGGCTCCTGAAGCCTGAAAAACCACGGGTGCTGCCATGTGCCAGCTGCCATCTGTGCAGCAGCGTGCAACCAGGCTGCCCTCTCCCGCCAGCTCAGGGCTCTCCAACTGTGTGAAGCACAGCTGCCCAAAACTTCCAGCATGCCTCAGACTGGCTGCTTTTACAGCATAAAGCTCATCTGTGCTGATGTTGCAGGAATGCCCAGGATATTGGGAGGTACAGCTGCTCAGTCAGAGGTACTCAGAAGCCTTGACCGAACTGCTAAACATCCAGAAATTCTTGACAAATGTAAAATACATTCATCCAGGACAACACCTTCAGGCTGAAAAAGACACTTTCATCAGGCAAACTGCAGCTCTGAATCAGATGCAAGGCCTTCGCTCTCTGTGAAGTTGCAGTCGAGACTGCTCAAAACTCCCAGACATACTGTATGTCTGTGTAGCCCACAGGCAAGCTGAGTGCTTGACAGAGGTATTGAGCTAATAATTCTCCATATGATGCAAATTTTTGTGCATATACAATTCTGTCTGGGAAGCTTTAGACAGAAACAGCCTTTGCCTGCATTTACCTGAGCAAGTTGCTTAGACAACAAGCTTTTATCAGCTTTGGGCACATCGAGGCATTGGTACTAACCACCTTGCTGATGGCATGATATTGAGGTCTGGAACAAAAGGTGTAGTTGCCAGCTGTCCTGATGCCTTGCAAAGGGAGATGATGAACAGAGAAAAACGTTCAGAAGGAGAAATGGCCAACAGAGAACAGATGAGAGACAAAAAGCCATGTAGATGTTGTTTAGGGTGTAAGCAGAGCTGATGAACGCAGTTATGTCACTTAGGAACAGTTATCATAATTTCCTAGCATATTTCCTCATATTTACACAACCATCAGCCTCCCCACAGGATGTCCAATTAGAGACAAGCAATTCTGTTCATTAAGAGTAGGCAATCAAGCCACAGTTCTGAGCTGAAAGGTTTCATGCCATTTCTGAAATGCTTTAGATCATTGTCATTTCAGGCAGTTACTTTATTTGCAACCATGAGCGTTCTTCGGGCTGATCAGACTTTAAACACCAACACACGCAAACCTCCATGTCTCCAGCTGGTGCCATGCACCACATGTACACATGAGTTCAACCTGGATGAGGAGCTGGGGTGAAGTCCTCCCCAGGCTGACAGGACAGCATGGCAAAGGCTCCCGGCAGCAATTTCATTTGGAAGAAAAGCAGTTCAGCCATGTCACTAGCCAAACCATCATCTGCCCCCTGCATGTTTCCGGTGTATGGGAGGAGTGCACTGGGTCTCTCCCTTGGATGTAAAATGTTTGCAAGTTTTCTGACCCAGGAAACCCTATTGCAAAATAACCATCCTGTGGATGAGCCTGGGGTCACCGACTTGCAACACCTTTACTGTGTACACGTTCATCCAGGCCTGCTGCGCAGGTCAGAGCCTGCAGTGGTGCCAGACTGCAGCCCCTGACAGCAGCAGTGAGGAGGGTGAGCACCAGCCAGCTGGGCTGGGCACCTGGAGTGGCCATCGTCACTGGGGCCGGGTGGCCAACTTGTCCTTTGCTTTTAGGGTGAAGAGGAGTGTCTGGCAGCTTGTAGAAACATGTTGGATGGAAACGTGCTAAAGGTTTGGATGGACCAAGCCAGGTTTAGCTTGGAGGAGGCTCAGGGGTGACCTTACCGCTCTCTACAGCTACCTGAAAGGAGGTTGTAACCAGGTGGGGGTCGGGCTCTTCCAGCAGTGATAGGACAAGAGAACATAGTCTTAAGCTGCACCAGGAGATATTTAGATGGAACATCAGAAAGAATTTCTTCACAGAAAGGGTGATTAGACATTGGAATGCGCTGCCCCAGTTGGTGATGGAGACACTGTCCCTGGAGGTGTTTAAGGAGAGACTGGACGTGGCACTTAGTGCAATGGTCTAGTTGACACGGTGGTGTTCGGTCATAGGTTAGACTCGATGACCTCAGAGGTCTTTTCCAACACAGTCGATTCTATGATTCTCTGCCCCGTCTTAGATGCCCGAGCCCCTTCCCGGGAAGCAGCTGCTGTTTTCGGGGCAGCTCTGCAGCTGAGACCCTCTGCCAACGCTGAGGAACTGAAAGGAAAAAGAATGAAAATCTAAGACTTTTTTTTTTTTTTTGAAACGTTTATTATGAGGAGGTTGAGACCCGACTGGCGACGAGCACACAGCCCCGCCGCAGGGCGGTGAGCAGGCGGGGTTAGCAGCGGCCACGGGCGGTGGTGACGGGCGGGACGGGCCTCGCCCCGGCCCTCGGCCCGGCCCCCGCTGTGCCGGCCGTGCGCCGCGTGGCCGGCAGGGGGCGCACCGTATGGCGGCGGCGTTCCGGCCCTACCGCGCTG
>VXAY01000340.1:98359-126119 GCA_013399855.1 Oxyruncus cristatus | reverse complement strand
CGCCGGGCCCGGGCGCGGGGCTCCCGGCTCGCGGGGCCGCCTGGGGGCGGGGGTTGGTGCCCCGGCTCTCGGGGCTTTGTTCGGCTCCGGCGTGCTCCGTGCGGAAGGTCTCGGGCTTGTCACGCCTGCGGGCCGCGATTCGGGGCCTGGCGCCGGTGGCCCCGGGGACGTCCCGCGTGTGCGAGGCTAGCCGGGGCCGCAGGGGCAGCCGAGCCCACGGCGGATCCCGGGGCCTCGGCACCGCCGCATGTGGCAGGGAAAGCCCAGGCCTCCGCCGGGGCTAGAGCAGCGTCAGCAGAGGAACAGATAGTCTATTTATACAGGATGGCACATCTGTAACATAGTCCTGTCTCCTTGTGTTCCAGCCGTAACTGGATACACAAGGATTACGGTGTTAGTTTGGGTACAATGGGTTCGGGGTTTTTTGCCTTCCGCAAAGCGCTGTGCTTTGGGCACCGGCCCGGTAATTATTTACAGAACTAACATCGCATTTAAACCAACATGTTTGCCGACATGAGCCAAAGCTGGAAAAACTGAAGTATTTATTTTCGTAGTTGGCTAAAAGGCTGAACTGTGCAAGTCCTTACAGCAGGTATCTAGTCCTGTTTAGTATTCTGCAGGAAGGAAGCAGGTAATTTCAGCCACGTGGATTAGTCTTTTGTGGGTTTATTTGCCTGCTTGTTGTTTTGGGGGTGGGTTTTTGGTGGGAGGTTTTTTTAGGTATTATTTATATATGTACATTATGCACGTTTGTGGGCAGCAATAGTAGGGAGGGCTAAACTAGAGACTGTTCGTGTAACCAGGAACCACATTTGGGGTACATCCAGTAATCAGGTTTGATAATTTGGCTCGAACACCTGGATTTAGAGGAAGGTTTAGGTTGTTTGATTTTTTTAGGGGTATTGGTTTAGGGAGGTATATTTTTTACTTACTAATCTATCTTGGACTTTATGTTCATTTCACCTTTTTCTGGTGCTCTGTGTTTTTTCTGAGGACTACTCTGCTGCCTTAGTGCCATCACCGAAGAATGGTTATATTTGCAACTCATCTGGGAGTAATATGTTGCTTTTCTCTTTCTTTGCTCCTTAGCACTGTATGTTTTTGTGAAGTTCCAAATCCCCTTCATCGTGATGACTGTCATTCCTTGATGGATAGAGTTTGCTTGTGTGTATGTCTCTTTTAAAATTATTGTCTTTTATGAATTCAGGTGCAGGATTACCATGGATGTAAAATAAGCGACCCGTACTGCTGGCTTGAAGATCCCGATAGTGAACAGACAAAGGTAACCTTTCTTTGTAGGGGAATAACTGTTTTCACATGATTCTCCTTTATAGAGTAGGTGCACAGGTACTCTGTTTCGAAGAATGTGCCAGTACTTTTTGAAGTTACGTAGTGAATCATAGTGAATGGAGGTGTAGTTCATGTGATACCTCATGGCACCAAGAGCAATGCTGTTATTTTGTCCCTGTGTTTTACTGGATGGGGCTTGGAGCAACCTGGACTACTGGAAAGTGTCTATGTCCCTGGCAGGAGACTTGGAACTAGATTATTTTTAAGGTCCCTTCTAACCCAAACCATTCTGTGGTTTTATGAAAGACTGGAACACTTTGTATAACCAGATTTTGCAAAATTAAGGCCTTGTTTATCTTGCATCCATTTTTCTTTTACAATTTGAATGCTCAAGGTGGTGTTGTCACACTGAAGAGAAACACTCAGATTTTAGAGCGCTTTATGCACTGTCCCAAGTACATCTAATATTGCCATAATAAAATAGTTGGGAAGGGTAGAAAGAAAACTTCTTTGGCTTGCTTTTTATGCGGTGATCAAGTGCGTGAGAACATTTTTTTGTTTAATCCTTTCTAAAAGCAAAATAAAACCAAAAACATTTTCCTCCTGAAGTTAGGCTTTGTTAGTGTCTGCTAGTACAGATTGCAGGTGTTGCAGTGTTTTCAGCCTGCAGTCTGGTATAGTTAGAATGTGCTGTTGGAATTGGTCTTTCGCTGTGAGAGAATCCTGAAAAGTGATAAGAATGATTGTGAGCCAGTTCCTCTGATATTAATGGCATGGGGACTTACAGGGGTGATGGGTGATGGCCTGAAAGTGGTAGGTGACCTTGTGGAGGAGGTTTCCTCTGTAATGGCTAGTAACTTTGTGATAATTGTAGTTCCAGATCTAAAACACTTGTGTCTATCCAGTATGCATGATTTTGTCAGGAAGATGATGGAGAGCAGGATCTCCCTTCAGAAATATCCCACAGTGTAGCTTTCCATTAGTGAGATTCCTTCTAGGTTCTCTCGTGTGCGTGCTTAATACATCTTGATGAGCCTGAGGTTGGTCAAATTGAACTTATTGTAACTGTCAAGAAAAAGATAAAATGTGTACAGTTAGGAACTCATTCCCTACTTATAAATCTGTCAGCATATTTAAAGACTCAAGGGGATTAAAAAGCTTGGTTTGCAATCAGGTTTTAGTGAAAAACTCTGCTATGGACGTTAATATTGAAAATTATGTATTTAGAAAGTTGGGAGAATTTTGATTTTTTTTAATTCTGGTATCTTTAAGAAACAGTAGACATGGGATAGTCGTGTGCCAAATTGAGGGGGATGTATGTGTGGGAGGTACGGTTACATCTTTTTTTTCTATAGATGCCTTACAAATACCTATTAAAGTGTTTTTGGGGATCCTGTAAAAGAGTTGTGATTGAGAAAATGCCAAGACCTGACTTTTTGTGTCCCTGTGTTCCATACTGTAGCCACATACTGTGAACAGGTTGGGTGAGTGTCATGGTTTAGCCCATCCCCCTCAGTATTAGAGTAGAATACTGTTGGAGTAGAAAACAGTTGGAGGACAGTGAACCACATTCTCTAAAGGATGTAGTTTATATAGGAGGCGAAATAAGGAGTAAGGGATTAGAACATCCTCAGAACAGTGCAGCAGCCCGGACACAAGATGTCATATCGGTGGAATGAAGATCTTGTTATATCTTACGTGCCTACACTAAAAAATGCACGCCTTGGCAGAATTTGGCAGTGCAGTAATAGTATGACACAGAATGGAGAGAGTTCCTGTGTGTGTTAAGTATGCAAGGATGTGGTCTTATTCCAAAGTTTCAGGAGTTACGGGACAAAAGGGAGTAAAAGTGTTTTGCTGTTTTACTTCTTTCTTAGAAGAGGTCAGAAAAAAAATGGTCTTGAAGTGCTAAACTCCTTGCATCTGCTTTATCACTCACTTTGTGCTCTGCAGCAGAGGTTGCTGATGACCACTCTTTCTTGCTAGCTTTTAATAGTTTTATCTCCAAGTTCTTGAGATAGTTTGTGGGACTCGTGCAGAACAACCATTCTGCACCTATCAGATCAAAAAATATCCAGACACTATAGAGACAGTTGAATGACCGTATGTGCTTCAGAAAGAATATGGAGCATGCTTTGTAGGCTTTTCAGACCTTCATGTCACTGACTTTGAGACATTTGTCCTTCCCATTCTTCTTCCAAGTCACTATCTCTCCTTATATAATCCTTTGTATCCCAAATCTGCATTTGTTTCTTGGAAAAGCAAAAATACCCTCTGTACACCTCCAAAACTAGGCTACCTTTAATTTTCTACATATTAAGTACTGAACTAGAGGAAGAATTCCTTGGGCATTTATGCTCATCTGTAGTGAAAGAGCCCCTATTCAGTTCCTGTTCACAACATGCTTGCTTGATTTGAGTAGGTGTAACTTGATTTATGCCAAGAGGGAAGAATGAACATCAGTCATTTATTAAGTTAGCAGTCTTTTCTCATATGCGAACAGTCAAAATTATTTGGATACATGCTGTCAAATAGATATGAAAATGTGTTGGAATTTTAATTTTCTGCATGTAGCAGAAATAGTTGTGTCAACCATTGGTGTACTCACAGAAAACAAACGAGTAGGCTTTACTTAGTTTCTGTGTTGAGTCAGTGAAACATAAAGTTTGCTATTCCCTGAAGTATGCGGAAAGAAGCACAAGCAGGTGAGATTGACTTTGATTCTGAGATATTCACAGTAGTTTTACCCGATGTCCACTGTGGCTAAGACTGAAGGAAATTAGAACAGTTAGGAGTTCCAATTGCTTCAGCTAGTCCAAATGATCTTGTGGACCTTGATAGTTAGCAGTTGACAAACAAGTGAACATAAAAGGGTAGAATGTTCTTGTAATTGGCTTAATTGGATATCAGACTGTGCTGTACCTGGTTCATTATAGTTTGAAGGTTTCCATTAAGCCAAGTGGCTCTGTAGTTGCCCTCCCTATCTTGTGCTGACATGAATACTTCTGTTCCTCCCTTGCATGGGTATAGCCATCACAAGGTGATGTTTTGTGAAGGAAGACTTTAGTGGATTAGTTTTCTATTGACATACATGGTTCATATAGGTCACCCCAAGGGCACATGATAGTTGGATCTAAGATGGTTCAAGAACAGGATCTTTCCTTTTCTAGCTGCCCACACTCTACTTTTAATTAGATGAAAGTCAAATAGATCTAGACATTTTTCAGCCAGGTCACCAGGATAATCTTATTCTGTATGAGGTGCATTTATCTGCTACAAAAAGGAGGTTATTGAAATCTGCAGGTCGCTAAGCAGGACTGTTTCTTGTCAAATGTGCAGTCCTAAGAGTTTATTAAGCCAATCATCAAGTCACATCCTCAGTCTTTCGTGGAAAAGCTGTTATTCAAGAAGTGTGGACTTCCATTTTAACAATCTATGTTCTTTATCACTTTTTTTCCCCTGTGTGTGCTTGGTTGGAGCAACCAAGGGCAGCTATAAGCAAACAAAACCCCCTTCTGCAGATTCTCAAGTGAAAATTAACCCCTGGACAGATGGGGAAGTTCCTATCACACTTTGGAGAAAGGAAGTGTAGAATGTTGGTTCATGCTCTGCTACTTTTTGGCCACTGACTTTTAAGACAGACTGAGGAAACATCCCTGGCATAGACCACAACTACATAGGCCACAACTACAAAACCACACTTTCACTGTTGTTTTGGGTTTGACTTGGCTGGACTTTTCAGCTTCTTGGTTTGTTTTAACACTCTTGGGGAAATAAGCTTTTTTTTGGACTACAGCAAAGTCTTTTGCTACTATGTCAGTCATATATAGCACCCTAACTCACTGATGGTGGAGGCAGCAAATGCTTAGCTAGGTCCTGAGATAAGGGATGGACAAGGGATGAGAAAACAGGGACTGTGTAGGGTCAGGTTGTACTATTATGAACACATGTATGTTTGGATTAAGACTAGAATCAAAACTCTCAAAAATACAACTAAATGGATTTTTAGTTGCTATAGACCAGTGTTTAGTTCACATTTTGATACATTTCCAATTGCACTTAATTTTTCTTTGTTAAATACCAAAAAAGTAGATTCTAAGAGGCAAACCACAAGAAGTCTGATTAGTTTTAATTTGTAATACTTAGCAAAGGTATGTGTCCTCTTGTAGGAGTTGCACTGAACTACCTTTTACTGAAAATGAACTGTAAATACTTTGCAGACAAATAACAAAGACTGGTAATGTTGAAACGGTTTGTATTCTGAGACTTCCCTTTGGAAAGTATGCTATGAGTGGAAATCATTTTGAGAGAGTAGGTAAGTGGAATGTAGAAAGCTGGTATGTTTTAAAAAGGCGTGGTCAAAAAAAGTTTGTGCCATGTGTTTCTTAGATGAAATGTAATTATTCTTTTTTTAAAAAAAAATAACAGTTGGCCTGCTCAAGTAATAGCCAAACACTTCAGCATCAAGTAGACCATCTCTACTCTTAGTACAATGCTTTAGAAATTGTTTTGCTTCTCAAATTACATTATTATCCCATAAGGATTTGCCTTACTTGGACCCTTACTCTGTCCTTCCTTCTGCTAGCAAATTCTGTCCTGGTTCAAAGCTTATGACAGATTGTCAGATGCAGATATCTACAGGTATAATAAAAATCTTTCTCTTTAGATTTGTGAAGTTGTACAGTTACTGTTAGCCCTGTAGCATTAGAGGCACATGTTTAGCTCACCATGGTGGATGGAGTTGTTTACTGTGGGAGTTTCTGGTGACATGTTCCTGTACTTCACCTAGAGCAATATTTCAGTTAGGTATTGCTTTTTGAACATGGGTGCAACCTCATGCTCAAAGGTGTAAGAACAGAAAGTTGCCAAACTGGACCGGATTCTTCTCAGTAGAACGCTTTCAAAAACCTGTAATTCCATCCTCCTTTTTCAGACAGCAGTGGCATTGCCTTTTTCATATAATCTTGGAATTTTTGGTGCATATTAAGTGGAAATGAGAAAAATACGTCAAGTTTCTGTAAAAGCAAAATTATGAGTGATTCAGTTGTAAGTGCAATAATTAGTATGTAACCATGCTGTTGTGCAATGAAGGCTTGTAAGGAAAAGTTTGCGTCTCCTCCTTGAACACCAGTAATGAAAGCAGTTGTGGTAAGGTGTGTCTGCAGTTAAAAGTGAGTAATGCACAGTTCCAGTATACCCTTGCAGTGGTGTTATGATTTCGGTCATGTTACTGATTGATGGGAAAAAAAACGTGTGCCAGTTTCTGTCCACTGAATGCAACTAAAAAGTGCTTTTGCCCATCCAGTAGAATGGATGGTTTTATATGTTTTTGTAAGCCATCTTTTCTCTGAAAATGTCACAGCACTTGGAGAAGTTAGTTTGTTTGTGTAGGATCTGCTGTCAAGATTTTTTTGTGTATGTAGTCCTTGAAATTCATGTGTTTCCATTTAGAGAAAACAAATTCAGAGACACATAATTCTTGGGTAGATTTGATTAAATTCTTTCATCATCTGATGGGGAGAACGGTTATAGCAGTACAATGTGGAGGCTGCATGCTGTTTTGACTTACCACTGGGATGTGCTGTGCACATATTAATTCTTCACCTGAAGAACTAATAAATGACTGAACATTGATAGCAGTTGGTATGTGTGCCAGGTACTCTCTCTGAAGCTAACTGGCTTTTCTGAAGAACTGTGAAACACATTTGTAGCCCTGCTGTCCTGTGGTTCCTGCCCTGCGGTGAAGTGTAACTCAGATGTTACAATGCATTGATCTGATTTCTGTGTAACAGATTTGGGACAAGTAGAAACAATAACCTCTTTCAAAGCAACTGAGAAAGAGACCTGTGTATGCAAGATATGAATGGACAAGGTTTCATGCTCTAGGCAGGAGGCTGGAGTCCAAGAGTGATACTGCTGCTGTCACTGTGACCTTTGGCTGTGTATTACCACCACAAACAGTGTCCTGTCCTACCTACTTCATGTTAGAGACAGAAAGGCCTGTGTTAATGTACCATGCTATAAATAGGGATGGCGAAACACCAGTAGAGCACCCCGTTTTCCATGCATGCCATGGGAGTGGCAACCTCTAACAAACAGATGGAGTGGTAATGGTTTTGGCCACTGGCCCAAAGTGTTTGTGGCAAGGAGCTGGAGTGTTTTATAGAAACCAGACTTCTCAAAGTTTTCAGAGATTGTGTGGTTTTGCCTTTTATAGCTAAGAATTGATCTGTGGACAGCACTTTGGCCTTCTCAGGAAATACTGGCTGGGACTAATTCTGTGTGTTATGTTAATAATATGAACAGATGATGCATGTGACATTTTGTATCATCTTCCCAGCTCCCGAAATGGTAGTGCAGTCTGTGGGCAGTATTTACCATTTAGGCAAATAAAAAGAGAGTTTTTAAAAGCATGGGATGTTTTTTGGGTTATGTTTTTAGATTTTTTTGGTTTGTTTTGTTTGTGGTTGTGGTTTGTTTGGTTTTGGTTTGTTTGTTTTTATTTGTTTGGAGTTTCTCTGGTTGTTGGGTTTTTGGTTTTTTTTTGCTTTTAAGGGGAATGACAGGAATGTCTTGTCTTTTGACTGGTTACCCCAGTGCATGCCCTGGAGAGACATTATTCAAGATATAAGTTCAGTCTTATTACAGAGTTGTGGTATAATGCAAATAAGCATGTAGGATTCTTCAGGTATGGCACTGCACAACGTATGTAGGCAGAAGGATGTCTGTGGTGTATTGCTTCTGAAAATGTTTCCTGTAGAAAATGTGCATTTCTGCTTGAGTTCATATATTTGGGGGGGGGAATTGTTTTCTTTCAGGCATTTGTGGATGCTCAGAACAAGCTTACAGTACCCTTTCTCGAAAAGTGTCCTGTCAGAGGATTGTTCAAAGAACGAATGACTGAACTCTATGATTATCCTAAGTACGGATGCCACTTCAAGAGAGGAAAAAGGTATGTGAGGAATGTCTTTGTTGTGAATGTGAAGCAAGTCAGAAGCAACTACTAATTAGAAAAACAAATTATAAATTGTATTTGTATTTATTCTTTTGTAGTTCAGAAGTAGGAAAGGTAAGCCGATGTTAACGTGTGGTTACATGAAGGCGAGCACAAGATGCTTGATTGTCTCCGGTTCCCAATCATATTATCTCTTGTTCTTTTGTTGTCTTTTCTATAGGAAGAATTGTGAGTTTATCAGAACTCAGACAACTTTGTAGAATAATTGTAGTAAAAGTAAAGCTTTGAGGAGTTCCTTTCAGGCTTAGTCATCCTAAAAACAGCGTAAGTCTGTCATGTGCATAGTTCCAAATATTTGCTAAAACACTGCTCTTGTTTTGATCATTCTTTTAGAAGCTGGTAGTTTTTTTTGTTTTTTTTTTTTAGTCATAGTCAGTGAAAAGCAGTGGGAATTCCCTTGGGAAAAATTGCTTCTTTATTTGAATCGTGATAAGGGAAGAATAATTTGGAGTATTTAAAAGTACTGATGCTAAAAGATCTGTTTTTTAAGAAACAATCAAATCCTGCTGTATTCCAATGCCTAGTCTACTTGCATCCCTGTTTTAATTCTGTGGCTGGGTGGAAAGATGGTGCATCTATGGCTTACGGAAGGTTAGGAGACTACGGCTGCTACTGAATTCTGTGTGACTTGTATTAGAAACAGTATCAAGCTTCTAGAGAAAGGGAGTAAAGGTTTGAAACTGCTTGTTAACTTAGTAACATCTAAAGATTGTGTTAGCAACTGAAAAAGAAAGAGGTAGAGGGAACAAGCAGCCATTTTTAATCATGGCAAACACAAATAAGGTTTTTCAATATTTTCGATTTGTTTGATCCTGGCTGAGTGGTGTGCCAGTTATGTTTTCACCATCATCCATGGATCATGAGAAAGAGCAGAAGATGTCTCATTGCCTTAAGATTTCTGCACAGATATTGAGGGAAATTTGCTTTAGTTATCTGTGCTGTGAGGAAGGTGTAGACATAGATAGAGGGAGGGAAATTTGCTATGATAGGGGATTTTGTGAAAGGATAATGTGGGCACTGAACCCAAGCTGATGTTGATTTCAATTGTCACAGATGTGGCTCAGCATGTCATTGTATAGAGGTCTCAGGATTAAGCCCAGAATCATTGCAGATGTTTAGGACAGTGCTGCGTCCAGGGAACTATGCCTTATTGAGAGAGTCAGGCAAAGCTTATCAGTTTGAATGTGATGCTCATGCAGATGTAGCTATGCTGTAACAGATTCTAGAGCAGGCCTGGTCTATGACTGCTCTGGATTCTCTGCAGTGCAAACATGCCTGGATGTCGTTACCTTCAGTGCTGTTAAGGCTTGATGTTGCAGATGTGTTCATGGCAGTAGTCTCCACTACAAGGTACAAAGTCTTAATTTGATGCAGCTGACTCTCCTCCAGGAAAAACATTTATGTCAGGAGCTTAGTGCTTATGATTTATGACACTTTACTCTGATTGTAATAGATGCCTTTTTAGTCTTTCTGAGTGATACTCTATTTCTTGGCATGTGCTGAAGTTAAATCAGAGCAGTTAAAAAATAATACAAAACCCCACTATATTATGGTGTTTGAGGGGATCAAGAGGGCTTTACCAAGTAACACTAAGTAAGGGGTGAGGGAAGGAACTGTTCTGTTTGAAGGACTATCCAAACTTTCCATTACACTTAAAAATTCTTAAATTTAACTACTCTGGTTTTGTGCTGAAGAACAGCTGATAAAGGACAGTGTCTGAAGAGTTCTGCAGAATCTGCAGACAGAAGGAGTACCCAGGGAGGTGCTGTACCTGTCACATCATTTGAGATTTGCTTCCTATCTTGTTGCCCAGCATTGCAGAGGTGAAATAGACAAGAAAATGCATGGTGAAATGGAAAATTACTTTTGTTTTCCTTCTATTTTTTTGAATCTTTCAGTTTTGCACTTGCTGAACATTACTGTTAGTACTTGAACATATTACTAGCTCAGACTGTTAGCCAAGCCTTTGTGAGTACAGTTTCCCTTTCTGGCTTTAGCAGGTTCCCATGCTTTTATCCAAGTACTGGTTGGTCTTAGGCAATAGATGAACTTATTTTTAGATTTGAACATTGCCCCATAAATTCCCCAGTTGCCCCAGGTGAGACTGCTATTTGGTTTGTTAAGTCACATGTTTGTGTAGTAAAGTTCTGAGAAGGAAGAAAAGTGTAGCACCTCTGTCTTGCGTAGAATATGGGTATTGATTTCTTTGAGCTCTGTAGTGTTTTGTGATGTGAAGAGTATCACTCGCTAAAAACAATTCTGTAGCTTCTACAGCTCTTTCCAACACAGACAGTCTTAGGGACATTGGTAAATATAGATGAAATAGTGTTGGTTCTGTTTCATTTGAATGTAAGTCTACCACCCAATATGGATTGAAAGAAGCTATATAAATGACAAAGTTGAGAACATAAGGGATGGGAATCTGTGCCAGTTCTTGTAACAGGGAAATGCTGTGGCTGCCAAAGACATTTAACATAGACAGTTATACAGAGTTTATAGTATACGTTCTTTGAAATGCAGTGTGGCAAATGCAGCTTTTATTTTTATAAGATGGTTTGGATGCATCCTATGGTCTCTAGCCATGATTCCTACTCTACTGTGAAGCTTGTTTCCCTTATATATTTATCTGTCTTTTATTTGCTTCATGAAAATCTCTTACAAGTTTTTTTTGTACTTGCCTAACTGAAAATCGAGAGTTTTCCTATTTGTTTTTCCCTCTTGTGTTCTTTTAGGTATTTTCACTTCTACAATACAGGACTGCAGAACCAGCGAGTTTTATATGTACAGGACTCCTTGGATGCTGATGCCAAAGTTTTTCTTGATCCAAATAAGCTTTCTGATGATGGCACTGTGGCTTTACGAGGTTAGTGAAACCACGGTTCTCAGTCTTCAGCAGACGTTGGAAATTTAATCAAAGTAATCATAGTAAGCATATGGGACTTTTTATAGTGTTTTAGAAGAACACTTCTAAATCTACGCTGTATCCACAATTACCTTGGTTCAGTGTCTCGGTGCTTTTTTCGCAACTCTGTAGCAGTTTTCCACTGAAATATGAACACGTCTTGAGGCTGTCCATAGCAAGGACAAAAACTTTATGTATTTATACTGACAAGTTCTCTTAAAATTGTAGTTTTCATCTTTAACACAAGCCAGCAAGTTAAAAAAGTAAGAGACTGAAGGAACATAGCATTAAGTTTTACGAGAATCACAAAATTTCTTGTTTTCACTAGGGCTGTCACTTCTGTTAGCTGTACCTTTTCCCACTTTCTAGTGGCTTAATGTAAAAGCAAGATTCTTAGATCTAGAAGTCTTTTAAGTCTGTTCAAGGCCAGTTAATAAAAACAGAGGACAGAAATAGTGAACGCATCTGTAAGTGTGACCCAGTTGAAAAGAATCACTATGGCTTTTTTAGTGAGAAGTCCTGCCTTGAACTATAGATATAAGGAATTGGGTTCATATGTTTCTGAAAGTCTTATGGCAAAGTCTTCTTCCAAATGCATTTAGAAAACCAACAACTGTGTAACCAGAGGGAAAACTCATGGTGTGGATAAATAATTGATTTGAGGGCAGGGAAAGGAATTACTGATGGGCTGTCAAAGTGGAAATCACCAGTGAAGTTCTGTTAGGGAGTATGCTAGCACTTGCAGTGTTCAGTACATATTAGAAAAGGGAGTGAGACTTGAGGTTGCAGAGTTTGGTGACAATACAGAGTTATTCCAGGTAAAGGCTGAGGAATGGCTGAAGAGTTGCAGGAAAACCTTAATAATAGTGAGTGGGCAACAAATAGTCAGGTAAAGGTCTGTGTGCAGATAATGAAGTGATGCACAGGGGGGAAAAAAATCATAATCTCATTTGTAGAGGAATGGATTGAACGAACTCTTGAGCTGCCATAACCACATGACCGCCAATGCTTAGACTGTTCCATGAAAATGTCAGCCTGGTTCTCTGTAGAAGCCAAACAAACACATCAAATACCAATTTATTTATCAGGGAGAAATTAATCCCTGGAAGTGTTCAAGTAATGACCAGGTATGGCACTTAGTGTTATGCTTCAGTTGACAAGGTGGTGTTCGGTTGAACTTGGTGGTCTTAGAAGTCTTTATGATTCTATAAAATAGAGTACAAAACAGAAGACATCATTTCATTAGCAACCCAGGAGTTTATACTGTAACGTGGAATACTAAATATGGTTCCAATCCCCTCAGCTCAAAATGGGCTCTGAAATACAGTTTGAAGGAGAGCAGTAGGAGTGATCAAGGGTATGGAGCAAGGGTCAGAAAAAACTGAGTGTGCCTGCATCAATCAGCTTGGAAAAAGGGCAATTTAGCAAGGATATAATAAAGGTCTACAGAATTTGTGGCGTGGAGCACAGAGGAAATAGGGGTTGCTTAGTAGGTTTTTCTATTACAAGAATGAGGGGATATCAAACAAAGGTAGTGGGATTTGAGTCCAAAGCAAACAAAAGAAAATTACTTTAAACTGAGAGTAGGTTTAGATTGGGTATTAGAAAGAAATTCTTTACTGTGAGGGTGGTGAGACATTGCAACAGATTGCCCAGAAAAGCTGTGAATGCCCTATCCCTGGGAGTGTTTAAGACCAAACTCTACTGGGCTTTGAGCAACCTTTTTCTATTGTAAGGTACCCCTGTCTACAGCATGGGGCCAGGAACTAGATTATCTTTAAGGTCCCTTCCAACTCAAACCATTCTATGATTATAAGATTGTTCTTATTCTTGTAGGCATCACATTGTGGTTACTCATGAGAACAGCTAGGTGGAATTTTGCTCTGAATCAATGGCCACTCTTATGTTCTTATAGGGAGAATAGTGAGTTCACAGTAGTACCTCTCAAACCTATGATGTCTATGAATTATGACTTTTTTTTCGTCATTTTTTGGTGAATACTTTCAGGTCCGTACAGGCCTATGATAATTCAGTCTCTTCACTTGAATTGGTTTACAATAGTGAATTCCATCCTTACCAACTGTGATGGAAGCTGTTCTGAATTTTTTTCAGAACAGTTTTTTTTCCTCACAGTTTGGATAAAGTGAGGATTTCAGAGGTCTTATCTGCGAATACTGGCGATTAATACAGTTGTGTACTAGGGGCAAAGTTTTCCAGTTACTTCAGCTTTTGTGGTTTTGCAGTGTCTAGTTTTCAGTGACTCCATTTTTTAAATGGTAGTTACATTATTTGAGGATACATTGCTTGCATCTCAGTTTCTGTGGGCTTCTTTGGTACTGCTTCTCTCTGAAAATACCACTTTTAAGTTCTCTACCTGTGTCCATTTTCATTTTCCAACTCTTCCCCCCAGACTCAGGAAAGTAGAAGAAATATGACTCAAATCATATTCAGATGTTGAGCATAAGTTATGTTACTGAACAGAAATACTTACTGAATATTCTTGCCTAAGCTTGGATCTGTGAACTAATTGAGAAAAGTGCTATGAATCCCAACTCACAGCAAGAAGTTGCTTGCAATGTCTTTTAGAAAATAAACCACCTTCGGTCAGTGTTTGGTGAACACAATTCTTTTAACTAGTATCCCAATTTCATCTGTCTTCCTTTGGGTTTTGGCTAGTATGTAGTAGATGATAAAAGGATGTGTGGCAACATAATAAGCACTTTTTTGAAAATACTGTTTTCTTGTGCTGGTTTTCACTTCATCTTGTTTCTTTCCAATTTCCTAGGTTACGCATTCAGTGAAGACGGTGAATACTTTGCATATGGCCTGAGTTCTAGTGGCTCTGATTGGGTTACTATCAAGTTTATGAAAGTAGAAGGTCCTGAGGATCTTCCAGATACACTGGAGAGAGTTAAATTCAGTTGCATGGTATGGACCCATGATGGAAAAGGCATATTCTATAACTGCTATCCAAAACAAGATGGGAAAAGTGATGGTAAGTATGAGTGTGCTAATTGCATGCTATGTGGAAGCAAAATGACCTTTGCAGTACATTGGTGCAACAAATGTTTCAGTTTATACTGAAATAATTGGCTGTATTAGTTTATACAGTTAGAGATCAAACTGTGTCCTGTATGGCCAAAGCTCAGTTACTGTGAGTATCTTCTTGTCTGCCCCTGGTTTTCTTTTAAAAGTTTGATGTTCCTTTTCTTTTTGTCTGGAATGATCTACTTAGCTTTCATACGGGGTGCTATGGGGTAGGATTTGGTGTCTGGTGACAGCTTACTTAGATCTTTCCCCTTATGCATTTGTGTGAGCTGGTTTGGGATGTTGACCTGATGAATAACAATGTGAGGCATAACGTTTTTTTTTATTCAACCCGATTAATTCATCTGTGCTTCATAGTACAGCAACACAAAATGTTTATGCTGGCAAAATTCAAGGAGCAGCACACAAAGTGGAATAAATTGCTGAGAAGCGTCAGCAGGGAAGGAATTTAGCAGCTCTTATTATAAGGCAGAACTACTGAAAAGTTTTCTGGAGCTGTGCTCTTTGTTAAACTGGAGGGAACCTGAATTTTGCCTCTGTATTTGCTTCTGAGGCCTATCATTTTGCCAAACTTGTGAGATAGATACCTACCTTTTTGTTTGATTTTTTTTTTTTTTTTTTTTTTACCTCATATTTGTAGTTAAGAAGCTGAAGTGTTGGAAAACATTGCAAGAACAAAATTTTAAAAAAGTGGTAACTCCTGCAGTGCTTTAAAATACATCACTTTTATATTTTCAGCAAATGGAAATAAGAAGGTTTTTAGGAATGTTAATTAGCAGTAAATCTCCCCTTAGTTGCTCAGGGTAAAATGGAAGTGAAAACATCATTAGAGGGATTGTTTGCTTTGCTTGCTTGTATTTCTAGAAAACAAAGCTTGAAATGATAAATCTTAAATGAACATATTATCAACAATAAAAGGAAAGGTTAACTGTTTGAAGAGGTTTGCAGTGTGAAGTTTTATTTTGTTTTGGAAGAGGGTGTTTGTTTGGAGGGGAATGGTTGTAGTTTGGAACCATTCCTAGTTCTCTCTGCTGAATTTCTCTTTCATATGCAAAGGGTACAGACCTTTCTAAGGGTTTCATGTGGTTGTTGTTGGATTTCTTTGAGAACTAATTGGTTTAAATATCTGCGTTTCACTAGGCACTGAGACCTCCACTAATCTGCACCAAAAGTTGTATTATCACGTATTAGGAACTAACCAGTCAGAAGATATCCTATGTGCTGAATTCCCTGATGAACCAAAATGGATGGGTGGAGCTGAGGTATGGTAAACAACCTGCAGCTTGTCATTGTTGTGTTCTGTTTTTCAGATTCTAACAACTTATAGTAGGTATTAAATGGAAAATATTTTATTAAAAGAACATGTTTTATTAGTGTTGTAGAGGTGACAGTCGAACTAAGAGTCATGGATTAAGAATTCCTGAAAATAAGACTGCCTAGTTTGCTTTAAATCACTCCTCCAGCCTGTAATGACACAATCACAGATGCTTTTTCTTCACTGAGGTCATTCTGCCTGATAAACATTCCAAGACAGAGAAGGATCATTTGATAGATAATGTGTCACTGTTCTTGTTTCTTCTTGGTCGGTGTTTAGCCCCAGCTTTCACTTCCTGCACAAAAAGCTTATTCCAATAATCAGCATATCTGGAATTTCCCTGCCATGTATTTATTTTGTTTATTTTGATTATGTCTTTCCTGAGAAATAAATATGTCTATTCTGCTTAATTGAAGAACAGAGACATACAGGTCAAAATCTGTTAATATGTGTGCACAACTGGAGAATTCTAGATTGATTTCCCTGCAGTAAGCAGTCAGCACAGATATGGTACAGACTGTGTTATTGGAAATGGAACCAGTCACTACTGCTGGAATTGATTTCTTAAGCTTATTTTGTTAAACTACTACTATATAGTGCAAAGGTTTTGTAATTTTATGTGGTTTATTCTTCCTATTAGGTTTAGGAGTGTTCAGTTGAGTGTACTAAGTGCTGTGGAATGTAGTGTTGCTCATTCTGTTTATCAGGGAACTGATGTTTTTCCAGTGAATGAATACCCATTGTAATACTTTATATTCTCCTAGCTACTGTGTTTAGTCAGTACATTTTGTTTCTATATAGGGTCCTTTGTGGTCTGATGCTTTTGATAAATATGAAGTGTTTTTACTCTGATTTGGGTCCTAGAATACTTTTCCCTGAGAGTGTCTCTCCTAAAAAATTTGATCATCAGTCTGTGTCACTTTTCAACACCATTAACCCATGAAAATGTTGGTGGGAGTCTTTTCTGTGGGCTGCAAGAAAACAAGTCCTTTCAGAGAATTTGAACAGTGAGATTTAAAATACAACAGTGAGTGAGAACATGAAGGTTTTCCCAACAAAGTGATGACACTGAGCTTTCTCTGTACAAATCAGACTTATCTGTAGATTCTGCAAATAACAAGAACCTTTTTTTACACAATGTGATGTATCCATGAAACGTACCTTTAACAACTGACCTGAATATCAGCGTAAACTTGCAAATGGGGCTTTGGATATTTTTCTTTTTTTAATTTTCAAAAACTAGTCAGTTCTGTTAAGTTTTAACTGGCAATAAAATGGAATTTAGAAATCATTATCCTTATTTTTCCCTAGTTCCATAAATAAATGGGCTTTCTGTTGGTGACAGATGTCTTGTAGTGATGTATCCACTGATTCACATGAGCGATGTTCATTATTATTATTATTTCTTTCCAGTATCATGAGCTAAACTCCACATGTTGTTGTGAAGGCAAATTCATTTGCCATGGGGGAGGACTGTTGCAGTCTGATTCATTAGACTCTTGCTGTAGAACAGGAAGATAAAAGAATATGGTGCAGCTGTGAGTTCTGGAACCACTGCAGTTGAAACAGCCACATAACTGTTGGGAAGGTGGGGTGGGTGGTGAATAGAGAAAACATCTCCCTCCTGAGGGCTCTTGTTTAATAAATTTATATCATAGAATGGTATGGCTGCTTATGACTGGTTTTTTGACCTCTAGGAGGCATAAATGTCCAGAGATGTTCCATAAATGCTATTTTAAGGAGTGGTAAAACAGAGATCCACCTCAGTAAATAATCATGAACTTATCTAAGTGAGAGTACTTTGAAACAGCTGATATTCTGGGGTTATGCTGTGAGCTCTAGCTGTGAAATACAGCTCTGTTATAGTTATACTAAGGAAAAAATGGGTTTTAATGGCTAGGAGAAAAAATATTCTGCAATTAAAAAAAACCCAAAAACAAATTAAACAGCGCTTTTGCAAAATGTGGTTTCATCCTTGTGCAGTAGGTCAAAAAATCTTCTTTTCAGGCCATTCCAACAAGTTTTCTGGTGAATTTTTTAAAGTGTTTGAGAACATGGAAGACCACAAAGTAATGGGGGAAAAATTAAAATATTGTTAGTAAAAATCAAATTATATGGCTTTTTGGTGCTTCCTTGGTGCTAATATGCTGCCATAGATTTTAAAATATACAGCTCAACATGCTGTGAAATTAATGCTTTCATGCATTCCTATCAGATAAATAAACAAATGTTTTAATTTTACCAACCTTGCTGGTCCAAATAGGTAGAGCCCTGTATGTTTTATACAAGCTTCAGTGAAAACAGTTGGATTATGGTGTAGGTGTTCTAATCTGAACTACCAAATCTTTCTCTGTGGTTTGGGCAGAGCTGAAACTTTCATACTCAGAGCAGAATTTGCAGGTCTCACAACCACTGGGCCACAAAAGAGAAATAGAAATTCCATGCTGGCAAGTGAAAAGCCCTGAGAAGGAGATCCTTCAGAGACTGCAACAGTAATAATGTTGCCATGATACTTCAGAAAAAATGAGTAATCTCAGGTGCACTGTAGCAAGTCAGAGTGGTGTGTATTCTCAATGGAGAGAAGAAACTAGGTCACTGATGAGGACAAAAGAGAGTTGTATAAAATTCTGTCAGCTTAATATATGTACACGACAATATGCAAGAAAATAGCTTCAGGGTCTTTTTCCTCATTACGCATTCAACACCAGCCCCAAGTACGCTTGATTTAAACAAAATCTGTGGTGCTGAAAATGGTGTTGGCAGAGAAACATAGATGTATTTCCAGCTCTTCACTGGAAGGGATTGCGTGCGAGGTGAAAAATCTGTTTATTCTTAGTCATATATAAGTTTTGAAATAAAGCCTATGAAACCTTTTTATTAGTTTAGAGAAAGCATATGCATTTCTGGTACAGATTCTAGGATGGCGGGGGAGTTGGGAGAGCAGGGATGGAGTTTAGTTGAATAAACATCCCAGTAGAGGGCAGTCTGCTATGAAGATTTTTAAAACGTTTGCAATGTCTTAGCTACTCTGGGAAAAGAGGAACATCCCATGCTTCTCTGTTTAAGTGGCATGTTCTTACTTCTTCTCCAGACTGACTGAGCATATATATCTCTCTTTCACAGACAGGCTGTTATTCTCGAAGTTAAACAATAAGTTATATAAGAGTCTTTCATGGCTGGTAGTGTTAAAAGTCCCTACGATACTGGCAGGAAAGTAAACAGGAGAAAAAGGAGGGGGGGAGAGGATAGATGAAGATCAGGTTGTAGATTATCATGGTGTTAACGTCTGCAGTTAAAGAAGAGAGTTTATCTTTTCCTCAGTACAGGCATATTATCTAATAACTGAATTTTACTTATTTAACTTTTAGTACCTTGTTATGCAGAAGCAAATTATGCAGTAATTAGGGGTTTTTTCCATCTTGAAAATAAAAAGGGGCAAAGGTAGTAAATCTTCTAATTTTTCTTAAAAAGGAATGATTTGTATGTACAGTTGCCTTAATATGATGCTATGCACTCAAAGGGCCCCTATTTGTGAACCAAATATAAAGAGCTCCTCCTTATCCTAAATCTGGCAGTGGTGACCATCCAGGTAGCCTTCAAAGAACTTGCATTAATAGTCCTTGGGGTTGCTGGCATGCACATTACTTGGAAGTAGAGCACTCTAATGTCTCTCCTATTGACATTTTAGTTGAGGGGTAATACATAAAGCCAGGAAGTCTGAAAACCGCCTGCCTTCTCCTGTTCATTCTTTTTGTTGTTGTTTTTTTTTTTTTTTAATTATGTATGAATTTTTAGTCTGAAATGTGCTGCTACTAGACAAAATATTTAACTTTGCTTTTGCTGTGGATCCTAATAAAGCTTTGGCGTTCCTTATATGGCTTGTATGATGAATCAATTGGATTTTGTAATGAAAGAAAATACTTAAGTGATTATAGGATTCCTTTTACTAATTGGGCTTTAAATAATTTTTCTTATCTTGATACTCATTGATTTATTGAAATTACAGGTAAAGCACTTCATCTCCTAATGTTTTCATATGCAGTGGTTACTTTTCATCAAAATGAAGAAAAACAGGTAACATTGAATAAAATTGCTAAGGGAAAAAAAACAATTCACAGAAAATGCTCCACTGTAAACAAAAACTCCTCTGTAAAGGTTTTACTTTAAAGAGTTTGATGCTTGAAAGATTAAATAAAATAGTACTTGGGAGCAGCTTAATGATATCTTAATAATACTGCTGTGTATGTTGGTATGGTGTAATGATGGTCACAACAAATGTGTAAGAAGTAATAGATATAAGAAATTCAAAATTGCCAAGTGACTGAATGGCAGTAGTGAAACTAAAAGCTATGTACCAATGTCAGCTCTTTGAAATAATCCTTCCTTTACTAGTGCTGAGTTAGCGATTAGTGCTGTGTTATGCCAGTAAAATTATTGTTATGCTGAAGGTTTTTCAAAGCTCCAGCTGAAAAGCTACAGGATCTCTTCTGTCCTGCTTTGACAGATCCTAAATGTTGTTTTAAGAGTTGCAATTGCTTTATAACCTCCTTACTTTTACCAGTGGGTGTTGTTTGAAATGATAGTAATTATTTTAATGAGAGAAATGTGCACTGACTGGCATTCCGGATCTCTTTCAGAAATTCTTGAGATGTGTTTCCTTTTCAGCTTAGATGGAGGAAACCAGGTCTGACATTACAGCTGTCTCTCTTATGCTGAATCATGAATGCATTCTAAGATTTGATTGAGATGCTAGTATGAAATTTCAGTTCATAAATTTGTGAGCCAAGAACAAGGGTTGCAATTCAGCTCATGAAGATGATGTAGCAGTATAAGAATAACCAAAATGATAGTTGGTAAATCCGGTTTCCTTTTGCCATCCTGAAACCCAGGATACTGTCTGTTTACAGTATAGAGTCAGTGGCATTCAGGCTGTGATTCCACATTCATCAGTGCTGCAATCTGAGCTGCCTTAAGCATCTCTGCCCCTGTTTATTCATGTTTCCAGCTGCTTGGTGCAGTATGTTAGCTCGGCCATTTGTGCAACTGCACGGTGAACGGACCAAGATAGTAATATGGCAGAGGGACTTCTTTTATTATTCTTTCTTTTTTTGTTTTGTCTTTTTTTTTCTTTATTTCCTCCTTCCCCTCCTGGATTCTTTTGTTTTGTTTATTTCGGAAATTTTTTTTAATTTCTTTTGTTTAACATAGTGTTTTTTCAGCTGGATCAGTTCCCCAGACTGGTTTACTTCACAAATGGCAGATGCTTGTACTGACATGACACGGGGAATGAACTTGCATGGATACAAGCAATTACAGCAGTAGAAAGAGCTAGAGGTGGAGACCTCCTAAACTGTAATTTTGCAATGTGGATGTCTAAATCTGCAGTATAATGCTAAACATTTTAGCATGCTGCAGTCAACTGTATCTTGTCCTGTTTCTGTCAAATTCCTTTGGGTTATAGAACTCACTGATGTAAGAATAGCTTTAGTGATAGAGACAGACATAATTGGTATCCCACCAGCAAGATGCATTGGGAGTTCCTACTTCAAATTAAACATAAACTGCTATCAGCTCTTAACTAGTCCAGCTGGGAATAATGAAGGAAAAACTCATTAGATGCACTCAGATTTCCTGTCATCAGAGGTTCTGAATTGCAATTGCCTTTGTAACAACATCAGAAATTTGCAAGTCAGTGTTCTTTCTTGGGGAAAGCAATCGGTCTTCACTGTTCAACTCACAATATCAAAGAACAAATTTACATGGGTTCTGACTATGACTGAAAGAATTTTGTGTCTCATACTCTAGAGTTTAACTGAAATTTATATTTCTATATACCACTTACAATTACTTGATATGTTTTTTGAGTTTGTGAGGAAGAAGAGGAAACTCAGTGCTTTTACAAGTATGATTGGATGTTTAAGCAGTGTGTTGCAGTAATTTACTGAATTACGATTGACACCTTCAGTTATTGTTTCTCTAACAAAACACTAAAGATGCTCCTTACAAGAAAGATCACCTAATCTTGCTTTCCTTTTCTGGATAGGCTCCCTTCTAGGAAGGAGGAAACAAAATGCCTCAATTTTGCAGATTGCCCTGTTAAAGCTATCTTTGCTGTTTCATATAATGGGGCTTTTTTTGGTCCGGTAGGAATCTTAGGTGTTCTTTTCTATTTGTGTTGTGATATTTCAGCTCTGTGGACATCTTTTAGTTGTATGATTAGCTGTTAACAAAATGCTTGTTAAAAATACTACTTGGCTCATTCGAGGTTTGTTTTTGTTTTGAGGATTCTTGGGTTGTTGGGGCTCTCTTATTACCTTTCATTCACTGAGATTTGTCTCCACTCTACTGGGTCCCCTTCTTGTGTCTTCAGAACTGTGGATTTGAATGGCAGTATGGTTAGAACCTAATTCTTCTGAAATTTATTTTGCTTAACTTATTCTACAGATCTTTTACACAACTAATGTTACAAGTATTAATAGGTCTAAGAAGTAATGACAGTATATGAGTAAGAATCGTTTGAAGATGTGTCTAGGGCCAAGTGGAGAGTTTCCAAAACCCAGATTCATATTTTGTGACTAGGGGTTTAAATTTCCATTAGATATTGTCATGTAAGGACAATATGGACAGGAAACGGCCTGTGTCAACTCTGTTAATTGAACATCTAAATATGGTAATTTTGGAATATGCTCAAAACAGCTCAGTCAGGAGAGGGAAGCTTTAAGTTGATGACTTCTTGTTACTTCCTGCCTTTCCTTGTTGGGCTTGCACTTTCAAAAGCTTTGCCAGGAAAGTGAGTATGTTTGCAAAGCCCGAGTAGCAAGTAGGATTCATTTCGAAAATTTTATTGTGTGTCATGCATATGCAAAAGTGAACCAAGAAGCTTCAGAAAATTTATAACTTAATGTTCATTTATTAGCAGCACTAGATTTTTGTGTGTAAACATAATGAAAAGGTCGAAAATCAAAATTCTGAGTGTCATTGAGTTTGCCACAGCAGGCAAAGCGAGGGGGAGAAGGTGCTCCAGGTGCTGGAGCAGAGATTGCCCTGCGGACTGTACTGAAGACCACAGTGAAGCAGGCTGTGCACCTGGAGCCTATGGAGGTCCACCGAGGAGGAGATACCCGCTGTGACATATTTGTACACCTACTTAGCTGGAATACATTTAATAATAATAAACTTCCTTTTTTTTAATTCATGGTGAAAATAAACAGATAATGCTGTTTGGTTTTGATCTTCTGAAACGTTAGCAGTCTGTACTTCTGTTACTTATTGATGTAAGTGATGAGTGTGGGTTCTCGATGAGTTCTCATATTCCATACATGTCTGTTTATTCAACTAACTGTAGCATCAATTCATTTTTTTCTCAGGGTTTAGGTAGTAACTTCTCAAGTTGGACTTTTTTTCTCCAGAGGATGAATTGTCTTTGATTTTCCTGTAACTTCTTACAGGTGTCAGATGATGGTCGCTATGTCTTGCTGTCTATTAGAGAAGGCTGTGATCCAGTGAACAGACTGTGGTACTGTGATCTACAAAGAGAGCCTCAGGGTATATCAGGTATGTGTTTTCTTGCTTTCTAAATTTTCCTTCATTTAAGACAATATAAGACTTGAATTACTTTGTTTAAATATAGATATATTTCAATATGTGTATTGCTTAACCTCCTTAATGCAGAGATTATGAGAAAATAAGCACTGCTTCCTTCTGCTAGCATTCCATTTTGTGTTATATATCAGTAGATGAAAAACTCTGTTCCTAGTTCTGTAGTTTGTTTAAAAGGTCTGTGAAAAATCAATGTAATATAACCAGCCTTACCCAGTGTATGTTTCATTTCATTCTACCCCACTAGTACTTTTCCATGTTTAAATTCTTTTTGTATTTTAAAAATTCACGTCTCCCTTCAAGCAGTAATAGCCCTTTCTTGAAAAACGCAACTGATTTATAGATAACTTTTTTTTCTCCATGTAGCACTAGGAAAAGAACAGAAGTCCTCTGATTTTGTTTGGTAATGACATTGTTAGTACAGTAGAAGTATCTACTCATACTTCAAATACACTTTCATGAAATGTTCCTGCCTTGCCTTCTAGTTGGATTAGTGTTTGGCTTTTGTGTGTTTGGCTTTTTAGCCTCAATGGTATGGGATGAAAGTATGGCACTTTGCTCCATATGGCTGTTGATGGTGGTTGGCATAGTTAGCTATTTTATTGATTGGTGGTTTTGTATTTCCAGAGTATTGGGGTATTGAAATCTCATCTTCAGTATATGCTATGCGTACAACACAACTCAGCTGTT
Source organism: Oxyruncus cristatus (assembly GCA_013399855.1). NCBI lineage: Eukaryota > Metazoa > Chordata > Aves > Passeriformes > Cotingidae > Oxyruncus > Oxyruncus cristatus. The sequence goes on along the minus strand of VXAY01000340.1, from coordinate 102,260 downwards.
TTTTGATTCTTTGCAACTTTGTTTTTGTTAAATATTGGATCTCAAGAAACTTCTTTTGTTTATTAACACAATATTCTAGGCTTAGGAGTGTGATTAGGACTGATAGTAGCTTTGCAATATGGAGTATATAGTTCTGTTTCTCCCTGCCTTTATTGCACTAAATGGTTGTTGTGTTCTTCCCTTAGTTCATCAACAAGTCTTAGTATAATATTTTGCATTTTGGTGAGTTTCGTGTTATTGATGATAGTTAACAGTCCTATACTCCTTTCTGGGGGTAATTTTAGTTTGGGGCATGTCACACACTCATTTTATAAAGGATACTTCTTAATTACTTCTAAACTTATCTTGAACAACTAGTTGTTTAATGCCCTCTTGAATGCAGAAAGCCACAGGCCTAATCAAAGTCATTACAGATGCTTTCTATGCAACTTTATTTCAAACATAAAACTGTGTAGGTGAACTGTTTAGTATAGTGAAGCGTTTTTAAAAATTATAAATTGCATTGTCATTCAAGTTGACACTCTCCAGCTGGAGATAGAATACATGAAAAGCATAGCTCTCCTCCCATATTCACCCTCCCATTTATAGAGACACTGGACAACCTTGAAGAGAATACTATCATCAAGCCTTGAAATGACCATGGATGAGATAAGGAAGCATCTATTTTGTACTACCTGGTATAAGGTAAACCTACAGTTTAACCTTTTCCGGGCTTGAAAATGCTTCTTTAAAAAAGTGTTTTCTCTGAACCAGTCTTTGATTTGCCTTGCTATTTGTTTGTCATTGGGTAGGAGTTATACAATCCTTCCAAATTCTCCCTTTTTGCCTATAAAAGGAGAGATCTAGCTGTAATCACTTGCTTGCACGAATTCCCTGTTTTATGAAGTTAGGAACTCTCCAGATCTGTCTCACTAACTTGCCAAATGCATTTTCAGTACAAAGACTCTTCTTTACCCATGTCTTTTTACCTCCATGTTAGTGAGCCCAGGCCTAACAGTAAATATCTGGGATACTTCCTAAAGTTGATCTTCTGTGCAAATGTAAATATGCTGAACCACCGGTCCTTTAGCTTTTGGTGGCAAGAGGCAATAAGTTGAACAAGCAGTAATATATGTAAGCTTAATTTTTGGCTCTATCAATCTAGCCCACAAGAGGTGTAATTTCAGTTCAACTTTTAATTTTCTGAGACAGCATGTGTAGAAGAAGTTGCTTGTGAAGTTACGAGAAATTAATGCCAAATTTCAGTTAAGCTGTTTTAGACAGTAAAATAAGCAGCTCTGGAGTAGTGGAGTTAAATGGCAAATCTGTTTCTTAAGACTTGCATTTAACTACCAGTTGTAGAAGCTGATCAGTAATATGTCAAGATATGCTCAGATTAAGTGATGCTTGGAGAATTACATGTAACAGAAGCACATTCTTAACAAAACCATGAGATACAGAAATACTGGCTCTTGTTATGCTATCTTTGGAATGCAGTGTTAGTACAAGGGTCTATGTAAGTATCATACTATACCTCATTATGACATTTATCTCTACTTTTAAAACGTGTTACATAATCCTTCTGTCTTTTGGAACAGACTTTTTTTATGAGTAGGTCTCATACCTTTGGTGACATCTAAGATAGTTCTTGCCTTCAGAACTATTGAATGTTTAATCTGAGACTTTTTACTTGAATTGATTACTATTATATGTTTGTTTAAGAAGCTCTTTTAGTGTTCAGAATACCACATCTTAGTTTTGAAAAAAAATTACAGAGGAAGAAAAAAGTAGTGCTAGTGCTTCTCCAGTGTCCTAGGTGGTACTTGATATAGATAAATAATCAGATTTTCAAGCACATTTTTTTCCCTACTTGCTCTTTTAATCCAAGTTGTCCAGGAATACTCTAGTTCTTTAGAAAATTTTCTCTTTATGCTTTAGATCTTTCAAATCTGAGACCTCTTTAGACTTATGCAGAGGCGATCAAACACGAAAGGCAAGGAGGCCTTTTTGAAAGGGAACAGGCAGTAATATTTTACATAGAATGCATTAGTTATACCACATGTTTGTAAGGAAGTAAAAGCAACTGCTAAGCAAAAGCTAGTGGGTGAGATTCTAATTCTTATGAATTTTGTGGCAAACCCCTAATTATAGCATGACATGCTTCAACAGATCGTTTTCAGTGCTCCTCTGTAGCATATGTTTATAAAACAATATTTCAATCATGTAAGCGCGGATTTGTCTTTTTAAAAATATTTTGTGTCCCAAGGTAAACATATCACTGCATAGTTTGAAATGCTACATATAAAATCAGGAGTGAAGAAATCTTCTGTTACTTAGAATTGCACAATAATGCAACGAACTGATTCTCATCTGTGACTTACTAACTAAAAAACCTATTTCAAAGCGCTTTGTTAACTAAATCAGGGACACCTTTCTTGATTTTTGATTGCTAGTAGTACTTTGTTTTCCTTTGACAGGAAGAAATCAAATATCTTTGTTATTTAAAGAATTTTTTTTAAAAAGAACATGTTTTTGTAGTCAACAAAACCATCCACTGAAAAGTGAATTTGTTTTCTTCTAATATACTGAGGCCTTGTGGAATTAACTATACTTCTGTTACTGTTTCTTAGAGATGATGGTTGCAATGATAAAAGCTTCTTATTTGGCCACTTTGCAAACAAATGACTGTGAAGAACTCAAGAAGTTCAGTATGGCAGTGTTAGTACTGAATGCCAAAATGCCAGGTGGTCATCTGCAGGAAAACTGCAGGAATGTCTATTGAAATGCAGTTCCTTATGGATATAGATCAATAGTTCATTTCCAAGATAAACTTGTATTTTTGCTGGAAATATATCCATATTTTGTGACTTAAGAAAAGTAATTTGGAATAATTTGTCTAAATGATTTGATCTTGTCTAATTGCAGCGTCTTCATTCTTGATTTGTGGAGAATGAAAATACAAACTGAAACCCACAATACTAGGGAACTGTGAGAGAACAGAGGAAAATATATTTGGCCTCTTCAAAGAATAATGTGGAATATTTTCACAGTGTGCCTCTTAATCAGTAGTGATTTCCAAATCTGACAAAAATCCAATTTCTAGGGCCATTAGGTTCCACTTATCCTAAGAACACTTCCTAGTGCAATTAATGAACTGATTATATTGATAAAGTCTTATGAACAAGCAACATAATTCATTATTGCTGTCCTTATAGGTTAAAAAATGAACTGAAGGCAACAAAAAGTCAGCTCCCATCTTACATCAGTTTATAATTTGTACCTTTTATATTGTATTTCCTGAAAAGGAGAAGATAAGTCTGAGATACCTGGCACCCCTCTGCGAAGGTCCCTGTCAACACAGCCTCTACTGCCTATTGCTATTGCTGATACAGAGACCTGGCACAGAATTCGCAAACAGAAGTATGGATGGAGCAATGTAGCCATGGGTGTATTTGTGGTGTTCTCAATACTGTCCTTGTGCTGGAATTCCCAAGTCTTTCAGATGATGGTGGTTTGAAGCATGTGTTCAGCCAGCACGGGTTTAAAAGGGGCAGGTCCTGTCTGACCAACCTGATCTCCTTTTATGGTCAGGTGACACACCTGGTGGATGAGGGGAAGGCTGTGGATGTGTCTGTCTGGACTTCAGCAAAGCCTTCGACACCGTCTCCCACAGCATTCTCCTGAAAAAGCTGCAGCCCACGGCTTGGACAGGGGCACTCTGTGCTGGGTTAGGAGCTGGCTGGAGGGCCGGGCCCAGAGAGTGGTGGTGAACGGGGCTGCGTCCAGTTGACGGCCGGTCACTAGTGGTGTCTTCCAGGGATCAGTTCTATTTAAGATCTTTATTGATGATCTGGATGAGGGGATTGAGTGTACCATTAGCAAATTTGCTAATGGTACACTCCCCCCTAAGTTGTGGGGGAGT